>JARHVA010002651.1:1355000-1717500 GCA_037957365.1 Torreya grandis
ATACTTCTCATGCTTTACCTAGAACTTAAAAACTACATTTTGATTGTGTTAGGTGTAAGTCTAGATTTGAAGTAGGAATTATTCTAACTAATCTTGTTAGGAAGGAACTAAAATCTACTTATATAATTCAATTTCCTTGCACAAATAATATTATAGAGTATGAAGCTTTGATTCTAGGATTGTAGCTTGCCATTAATCATAAGGTTAAAGAACTCTTGGTTCATGGTGACTCAGAACTTGTCATTAATCAGGTGAGGTTTAAATACCAGTGTAAATTATCATATCTTAAGAGATATAAGTTCATATTCTAGGATTTACTAGAATATTTTGATGCATTTAACATTTTTTCCATCCCTAGGGAGGATAACAAGGTTGCTAATGAGCTTACCTCAACTACAGCCAATCTTATGTCAAACCATGACTCTCAAAAATTTAGCATTGAGCTAGTTTCATGCCCTTTGGTTCCAAATAAAATAAACCATATAAATTTTTTTAATGATGACCAACAAATCCTATATTTCACAACCAACTTAGGAGTATTTGAGGCCAATGTCATAGATGAGGCCAATAAGAATACTCTTGTAGAGGATGGCAAATTTGATAACAAAGTCATTCAAATGAGTAACAACAAAATCCCAAAAGGCATGCTTGCCTTGGAAAGGTTATTTGATCATGACAAACTAGCTAAAACACTATAATACTAGTGCAAGTGGGAAATATTACAAGGTAGTTTATTTTGGACCACAAGATCAATCTTAGCTAGTTAATATTGTGATAACATGTATGAGCATGGAGAATGAAAAAGCCAAAGACTTGTTGATAAAATATAAGGACATAATAACATGGTCCTATGATGACTTGAAATTTTTTTATGCAACAGTCATCACCCATACCATACCCTTGAAGTAAAACAACAAACCTTTTAGACAAAAGTAGAGGCATGTCAACCCTATTTTAGAACCTATGATTTTTAAAGAAGTCAAAAAAAACTAGATGACAAGATTATCTTTCCCATTAGGCACTCTACCTGGGTCACCAATTTGGTGGTATTTAGGAAAAAGAATGGTGAAATAAGACTGCATATTAATTTTCATAATCTAAATAAATCATCTAAAAAAGACAACTACCCTTTACCTTCTCTAGACCAAGTGATACAAAGAATTTTTGATTTTATTATGATGTCTTTTCTTGATGGATTTTTAGGGTATAACCAAGTGCTAGTAACAAGAGGACAAGATGAAGATTGATTTTACTACCAAGTGAGGCATGTTTTCTTATAAAATAATGCCATTTGGGCTAATCAATGTAGGGGCAACATTCTGAATGGCCATGGATCATGCTTTCTAAGGTTTAGTAGGTAAATGAACTATTATATACATGGATGATTTGAATATATTTTCTAATAATAGGGAAGACCACATCATGCATTTAAATTAGGTATTTGAAAGGTGTAAAAGGTATGGTATTTATTTTAACCCAAAAAAAAGTATTTTCGTGTTACCGAGGGAAAACTATTAGGGCATGTTATCACTAAGGAGGGAATATCTATAAACCTAGACAAAGTAAATTCTATATCAAAAATAGAGCCTCCTAATATTAATAACTAACATCATTCTTTGGAAAAATTAATTTTGTAAGAAAGTTTAATTCTAGTTTTGCAAAAATTATCAAGCCATTAAATGATATGTTGAAGAAAGATGCCAAAATCAATTGGAATGAGAAAACCAAGAAGGATTTTAAGGACATCAAGGAGGCAATTAGATAAGCTCCAGTATTGATAAGTAAAAATTTCTCTAAGGATTTTTACCTTTATTCCTTTTCTTCTGATCATACTATTGTTACATTTTTAAATCAAAAAATTGATGGATGTGATCATCTAATTGCTTTCATGAGCACTAACTTTAAGAATGTTGAGCTAAATTATTATTTAATTGATAATCAAGTGTGTGCATTAGTTAAGGTGGTAAATCTATTTAGGCATTATATTCTTAGGAATAAGGTTCATGCCATCTTACCAAACACTACCACCAAGCTCATGCTAACTCAAAAAGAACTAGGAGAAAGGAGAGGTAAGTGGATGTCTATGCTTCAAGAATATGACATCGAAATGAATACTATAAAACTGGTAAGGTGCTAAGGTCTAATTAAATTTATTTCCAATGTTAACCCCAAGCTAAATGTCATACAAGTTGAACAACAATTTTTTTAGTCCAATGAGTGGTATGATCCTATTATCCATCTACTAATCAATGACACTTGTCCTACAAGGTTGACCAGGGAACAAAGAAGAGACCTAAGACTTAATGTATTGCACTACTTAATTAAAGATGGAGTGTTGTACTAAAAAAACTTTGAAGGCATTTACTTGAGGTGTGTATCCAAAGAAGAAGTAGTTAGAATCATGAGTACTTTTTATGAAGAGCTGGGAAGTGGATAGCCATCTAGAAGGAAATAACTCATAAAATCCTTAGATCTAGTTACTACTATCCCATAATATTTAGGGATTCCCACAAGCATGTAAGGCATTGTTATTCATGTCAAGTCTTTAGCATAAAAGATCCTAAGGCATCCATGTCACTATAGCTAGTTATGAGAGATAAACCTTTTGCTCAGTGGGAATGGACTTTATGGGGATATTCAACCCTAATTCATTAAAAGGTCACAAATATGGTCTAACTTCTATTGAATATTAAACCAAATGAATTGAGGTAGTGCTACTAAGTAGTGCAGGATCAAAGAAGTGATCACCTTTCTAGAAGAAAACATATGTACCAAGTTTGGAACACTAGTCTCTCTAGTATATGATAATGGATTAGCTTTTATATCCATTGAGATGACCAAATGGGTATATGATAATAGTATCATTATCAAGATCTCATCTAACTATTATCCTCAAGTTAATGGTGTATCTAAGTCAACCAATAAGAACTTGATGAAAGCAATAAAGAAGTATGTAGTAGATAAGCCTAAAACTTAGCATAAGATACTAAAATATGCCCTATGAGTAGATAGAAAAAGAGTCAAGCATGATCTGAAAGCATCACCCTTCTTACTAATTTATGGCCAAGAGACCATATTCCACATTACACTCAAGCTGCCAGCATATCGGTTCATGCAAGAATACATGGAGAATGATTAGCAATTAACAAATTCAAGGCTATGGGACATTATTAAAATGGAAGATGTTAGAGAAGAGGCTTTTGCCAACTTTAGCAGACACCAAACCATGGTGAAAAGGTGGTTTGATAAGAAATCAAAGATAAAGGTGTTCAGGTAAGGAGATTTGGTTCTCCTTTGGGACAAGGCATCTAAACCCAAGGGTAAACATGTAAAATTCACACCTTTATAAATAGGTCCCAATCAAATTGCCAAAATACTTAGAGTTAACACCTTCTATATACACATAATATTTTTAAATTTTTATTTATTACTGATACTTTAATCTCTTAGGAACCCATCGAGTCTCAATCTCTTTAAATGTATGCCTTAAGGGGTGCACCAGGAAAGGGGTGGGTAGAATATTATTACTTCATAAGATTATTATCCCTTTTTCCACTTCCCATCTACACACTTGTCTCCTAAAACCATTTACCCTTAGAATATTCTTCCCAACTTTACCTATTCTAGTTATTTCCCTCTTTCCATCATCATTTTCTTTCCTTAATTCCCTTTTGGATAGTTGACTATACTAGGTCGATTGGGTTGAACCTATATAGTTTAGTGGTAATTTTCACTTTTTGGGTTTGTTAGCCTTTTGGCCAACCTAGCTCAGACTTAGTGAATTTTCCTTGAAAGCATATAGGGTTGACTAGGTCAACCCTATATAACTAACATTTTTTGGAGGATTTAGGGAAAGATCCACCTATATATACAAGTTCATTTCCAATCATATGTAGGAATATAAGTGAAGAAGAATAAGTGTGAATGAACATCTACTTATTGTCCATTCTACTTGAGGAATAAAGCTTAGGGTTCCATACTTTCTTTGGAGATATAGATCTTGTCTTATGAAGAAGTCTTTTTGATGCATAGATAGGTTGTGTATCCTAGAGATGATTTGTATTTTTTATCCTTGCATACCATAATAATCTCTTATGGAACACCTTGGCCAAGGGAGAGGTTGACGCTTGGTGGGTTCATCTTCAAGGTAAGTAGTCCTAAATTTATTTCTCCTTTGTAAGAGTAGATAGATAATGTGGTTGTGCTTCTATTCCCATGCATTAGGATTCTATATACATTGATGTGATTATATGTCTTTTATGAATGTTTATTTTAGTTATTTTTTGGTTTCTAACCTCCACTTTATGTCACAAGCTTTGGTATGTACTAGATTAGATTTAATTTCTTGTTTATTAGATTAAGTGAATACTAAATCATAGAACTTTTTGAGGGTTGTTATATGATTGTGTTAGATTGTAGGCTTTGGAACCCTACCTCACATGGTGTATTATGACATTTGATCCCCTAATTAGGTTTATTAGATCCCCATATTGGTCATGTTCCTACTTAAAAAATGTATTCCCAATCATAAGTGTAGGTATGCTCTATCTTCTCTAAGCCAAGATCAATTTATAGACATGATGCATTTTTGATTGCATACATTCTATTGAACTTGTGAAACTAACCCTTTTAGGATTTAATTCACTTTATTTCATTCTTTTTAGTATTATTTTTATCATATATCTATCATATTGGATTGACTCTATCGACCCAGTTCTATTCTCTATGCACAGGCAACTAGATCAACTCAGATGACCTAGAACAAGTTTCTAGACTTTCAAAAATCTAGTTTAGACTAATAGATCAACCCATTCAACCTTTTACACTTTCAAGCATCCATATTTAACTACTAGGTTGACCTAGTTGACCCTATACATTCTAGGTACTCAACAGTAGGATTTACAAAGCTTGATCGACCCAATCGACTAAGTTAGTAGAGTTTTCAAGAATATTCCAAGGTTCTTGACCATCAATCTTCATTCTTAGCATCTCTGATCCACCAAGGTTCCTTTTTATCTCTATCTCTTTCTTTTCTACATTTCCTTTCATAGTTTTTAGTTTTTAAAACTACCCTTGTATAGTTAACTGGACCGACCCTATCAACCTAGTTCTATGTTTTATGTATATCTAAGTAACTAAGTTGACCCTAGATGACCTTTTTCATTTTTAGACCTTACTTCTATAGTATAGGTTTTAACCTATCAACCATATTCTTTATTTTGGCATAGTGTCAACATTGTACCTTGTTTGAAAGTTGGAATTAACCTTATATATTAGTAACTAATTCACACTTTCTTTTCTTATTGTTTGCATGATTAAAATAGATCACATAACTTAATTAAGTGGTTTTAAATTAACCATTTGGTTCAATATTTTCTATTTAATACACATGCAGCCAAATCACAAAATCTAAACAAGCATTTTAACATTTGTCTATCCAAGGCCAACCTACTTGGATTTCATCATCAAGGGGGAAGTCGACTTGATACTTTGGTCAAGTATAAATCATGTTTAATGGTATATTCTAGCTAATCACCCAACACCCTTATCACTATGGTGTGTGAAGTGAAGGGGTATGCCCTAATACCAAGCCTGTATCATTGCCACTACATTCCCTTTCAACCTAAACTACCTAAAACCATATTTAGATTTTCATTATAGTTCCTTACATATATCAAACTTCCCATCACATTTAAAATCATATCTTAATAGTCTAATAAACATTCAGGTTGACCAATTAGTTAGCTCTTTACTTTCCAAGGTGATTGCTTATTCTTTGCTCAATTGTATTTTTCATTTAAAAAACTTGTATTAACTAATATTGGTATAAGGTTTTGTTTTGTGTACCTCAATTGGACTTGCCAAAATTAATCTAATTGACTATTTGTTTCCTTTCTATAATTTCTCTTCAAATTGCTTACCAAACTTATCTTGTTTTAGTCCATAAATCTGTCATAAGTTTCATAATTTCCCTCTCTATTATATTGGGTCAACTCAGTCAACCCTACACCTCTTTTCTATCCCCTTTTCACTATAACAGATCAACCCAATTGACCATGTATAGTTTGTAGACCCTTTTTGTACTAGGTCAACCCTATCAACCCTGTACAGTTTCCTGTCACTTCCTATTTTCCATTGTGTGGTTATCTAGTCTTATCTCATCATGATGACATATTTTTAACCTTATTTTAGTCAAGAACATTTCATAATTAAGTATATGGATAATAACCTCACTTATTTTATTACTTCAGATGAAACTATCCAATTTCTTCCTTCCTTTTCTCCTAAACTAAAACCAATCACTACACAATGTAATGTATTTGAGGTCATTCATCCTAATCCCCTTCCCAGTACAAATTTTGGGAATACTTTAGTTACTAATCACTCTCCTATCAAAACTTATACCATTACAAATAATATTCATAATCTTCTTGTTACACCCATAACAAGATCACCAAGTCTTATCAATTCCCAAAGTCACATGGTTGATTACACTTCTCACAAGAATGGTAGATTTACCAAGCTTCCTTCTTATTCTACCACACTTAATTCAACTAACACTAATGTTTTGGGAATCCTCTACCTAAAAATAATCCTCCTTCCACCAACACTAATAATCCTCTTTTTATCAACAATAATACCCCTCCTACAAACACCAATCTACCTATTGATACAACTCAACTTCTTGCACGTGTAGTTCAATAGATGAACATCATGCAAAAAACCAATCAATCCAAAATGATGAATATGCAACAAAATTTATTAAACATGACTATTTAACCACCTCAAGTCATCATGTCTCAACCAAATCAAAAAAAATTCCCTCCTCCTTTTAGAGATGCCAATGGGAATATCATCCCTCAACCTCCAATGAATAACAAAATACTTCAACATCTTAAAAATGAACCTTTATCCCCAATCATTGCATACATAGATATTGGAAACATATCTCCAACTATCACATATAATGGGACTAAGGACCCTATTGGGTGAATATTTTGTCAATCAACTAACTGATGAGTAAAATAGGTCTCTTCAACCATAGCAAGGGAGATTAGTCAACCAAATGTGCAGGTTTACCACATCAGAGGTGGAAAAATCTCTCCTCTCATTAAGGGGAGGTTCCCTATAAATATGAGGAGCTATATACTATATATATAAGCAAAAAAAAACACTCAGGGGTAGGACAATACCATTCATCTCTCTTTTTTTAGAGATGATGTTCACAAACAAAGGAGAAAATCCTGGTGATAATACTAAAGACACTTCTCTTCTTTCAGAAGTGATCTTACAAGAAATAGCAGGAGTTTCTTTCATGTAGTGACAAGTAACTAATAATAGGGCATAGTAACTAGCAGACTAAGATGAAGCACAAAGTCTCCACCTCGACTGCCCAAGAGTGAAATACTAAGAATAATGAGGGCACAAAGTCATCCCAAGGTCCTTTACATAGAAACATAAAATAGACAAACACACTAAAGGTAATTTTAGATATAACAAAGTCTTCCACAGTTGGCTTCAGGACACCTTCTTGATTATTTCCACTAGTTTTGCTTATTTCAATAAAATGGGTAAGAATGCATTTAATAAATAGACATAAGAACAATTTCCTAAAATGACCCAAGCTATAACAACACAAAGTCTAAAAGTAACTTGCTTTCTCATTCAAACAAAGAAATATGATGAACAATTTGAGCTCAGAGTCTCAATAATTGCCTCTTAATTTTGGTAGAGTTTCACTTCTATAATGAAAAAGATCTCCCTTTTGCATAAGACAAGAGTTTTCAATAGATGGCCACAAAGAAAGGCTTGGCACTTTGTCCCATGAAATGGCCCATACTACAGTCAATGCATTGAATGCATTTTTAGTTTTATCGAGGGACCATGCTTGGACTAATGTATCAGCCTTAATTGTGGCATGCCAATTCATCTAATATGTCTCCTCCAAAGTATAGATTGTCTGGTCCTTTCCTCCTTATTTGTGCAGTTTTCCACTTTTGCCTTTACTTCATGTAAGAAAAATAGGCCACGTCCTTGATTTGGGTGTGCTCAGAAGTCTACTTGGTGGACTGTTTCACCTACTAGAAATAAATCCCTTGTAGATATTTTTGATCTTTTTATATTATTCTTTCTTCCCTATAGCAATTTGAGCTCTCAAGCTCTCTTCTTCAGCTGGTCACTTGGTTCATCCTTTAATTTTTGCACTATATTTGAAAACTAATGGATATTCCACTACCTTAAATTTGACGTCCATGAGGCCATCAATGGTGGCTAGTTGTTTGAACCATGTTGAACCATGAACCTTTGAACCTATGAAAGTTCATTGGTTCATTAGTTTAGGTGCCCTTTATCAGTTCCCTGGTTTAATTACTTCCTTTGTTTATTCATTTCTTTGCTTTTTTTGGTTAAACCATCCTTTGAACTGGTCTTTGGAATCATCCATTTGATGCTTCCTTCCTTTGTCTAGAGCTTCCTTTGAACCATTGAACCTGTGAACCATTGAACTTTGAACTCTTTTGGTTTAAGGTTCAATCAATTCATTGGTTCATTCTTTGTTCTATTGTTTTTGGCTAAGTCCTTTGAATCCTTGAAATTCCTTTGGCCTTATGTCCTTAGAACACCCCAAAGGGAAGGTGTCCCTTCGGGCTTTGGGAAAGGTCTATTTTTTAGGTGCTAAGAGCCCCCCACAAGGGTACCTACCCTTTGAGGTCCTTTGAGTGGCCTTCGGGCTTCAATTCCTTTGAGTGGTCTATGGGCTCCAATTCCTTTGGACAAAATGTCTAAAGGAATTCCTTAGTACATTTTGTCTAAAGTAAATCTTTCCTTGGCTTAGTCAATTTTCCACTAGGCTTTTCCTTTTGGGTGAATTCCTTCAGACAAAAGTCTGAAGGAATTCCTTCAGACTTTTTGTCTGAAAGAATTTGCCTTATCTTTGCCTTGAACAAATCTGAAGGAATTCCAACTTTTCTACCTTGTTCACTTTTCCAAATAAAATATTTTCAAAGGAATTCTTTTAGTTCTTTTACTTTGTAATTTCCTTGAACAAAAGTCTGAAGGAAATCTTCCCTTTCAACATTCTTTTTGATCTTTGAACCAATGTTCCCTACCCTCCATAAGGGCACCTACCTTTAGTTCATTGCCCTCTACAAGGGCACTTATTCCTTTAGCTTTGGGGTAGTCCTTTAAACCAACCATTTGAACCAACTGATTGAACCAACTTTGGTTCAACAATTCAATGGTTCAATCTCTTTATCAGAATCCTTTGTTTTGGCTAAGTCTTTTGACCACTTGAACCAACCACGTGCTGAACCTTTAAACTGTTGAACCTATTGAACCTTTGAACCAAAATGATTCCAGGTTCAATAGTTCAATGGTTTAAGCCTTCTTATTTTCATTAAGTGTTTTAAAGCTGTTGAACCTTGAAGCGGTTGAACTTGTTGAACTTTTTGTTGAAGTGCTTAACTCATTAAGCTTGTCGACATTGTTGAACCTTTTAAACTCGTTGAACCTTTGAACCAAAATGGTTCAAGGTTTAATGGTTCAATCCTTTGTTTTAAGCTTGCTGATGAACAATTTTGGTTGAACCAAGGCATTGAACGAATCCTAAAATTGCCTAAGTGTTGGAAAATTGCCTCTTAAGAGAACTCACCTATTGAATCCATTAAACCTATTGAACCTGCTAATCCCTTAAATGAAAAAGATTGAATAATGAATAATTTGAATGCTCAGAACAATTTTTTGAGAGTGGGAAGAGAGAATTTTTTCCTACAGGACCAAAATAGTTCATATGTTGTCCCAAAAATGAGTGACATTTTTGGGGACAACAGACCCTACTATCTTTATTAAGTCTTTTGGTAAACTCTATAAAGAATGGGTCTAAACTAACACCTTTACTACCACCAAGCTCTTAGACAAAACCTTTTTTGGTGATGTACTTGAATGGTACAACCAATTTCCTATACATTCCATCTCATAACTAGAGAATTTAGTCAATACTCTAGTGAAATAAATCCAACATGATGACTTTCCTAAAAATTACCTTAGCCATTTCATCCATCCCAAACAACTTCCTAATGAATCTTCTCACACTTTCATCAAACATTAGAAGTCTCTCACTCATAAATTGGATCATAACATGAATGATGTTACTTTTTTAAAAATATTTGTCACTATTCTTAAACCTCCCCTTTAATACAAAGTTTGAATCTTTTCCCCTAAAACTTTAGATGAAGCCTTAGACCAAGCAAAAATGAAAGACTTTCTTATGACTCAATTTGAAACACCTCAAACAACTATTAAAGAACATTTATAATCATTTTATAATAACATTGATTCATCTAAGCCCCCCCCCCCCCAACCTCAAAGTGGAGCATCCAATTCAACCAATTTTAACCCAACCCACCCTCCCTTAAGTCTAGAATACTTAAGAAGAAATTGCCACCCTCTAAACCTATGAACTTTAATCTTTCCAAACCTCCTCCAAAATGGTACAATATTTATAAAAAAATTTGGTGGCATGATACAATAGGTCATTCTCATGAGTCTTGCCATGATCTTCACTATTTTATTCTTTCTTCATTCCTTGGTCCACATTTCAATCTTAATATTCTCACAAAATAACGTTATCAAGACTATATTCAAGATTCTATAATTCATTCTCAAGAACCACAATCACATCAAAATCAACTACCTAATGATAAAAAATAATCATCCCATACCTATACCGCATATGTTAATTTTTTTCAAACCATATTTGATCCTTCTTCCTTCACCAAAAGGAAAGGATAACTCACATGAATAACTTTAAACATATCATTGCATCTATTAAACCTCAACCTCTTAGGTCACCTGAACCAAAAGATTACATAGTTTAAATGCCTACACAAAAGTATAACATCCATGGTATTCTTTTACCTATTCATACCTCTCCTACCCTACCCATCATATGTCACATTCAACCTTCTTAAAATCTAACAAACCAACAAATTTTCCTATCTCTGAATCCACCTACCAACCCAATGCAAATCATTCTAATAGTTCAATGTTACCTCACTCCAACTCACATGTTGGGGCATCTCATGATGCCCATCCAAATATCCCTTAAAACTTTGGGGCATCTAGTGATGCCCATCCCTACATCAAATTACCCATTGGGGCATCTTACAATTCCCACTCTTATTCTATAAGACATAATAACAAACAAATCCAACTTCAAGAAACCTTTTGAGACTTATAGACATATATCTCACATCTTCCTTTTTGATACAAATTTTAGCATAGATCTTACTTGTTCTTTTTGTCTCATGTTTTTGTACACTATTTATTTTACTTTTGCTTTATAAGCATCTTTGTCTTCCTTTACATTCTTTGGTTTTATTACACATTACATTTAGTATTTCCTTTCATTTTTTGTCCTTGTATATTTATTTTATTTTTATGTTATTATTTGCCTTAGTATCAATAATATTACTTTTTCCCTTATTTATCATTCACCCCATGGGTTTCTCATTTGTGAGTTTATATTATAAGACAATGGATAGGCCCCGGCCCTCCTCACAAAATGTCACCTTTACTTCTTTTCTCATTTTAATAATTCACATTTTGATTTTTGGTACCCTCATGGGTTTCTCTTTTATGAATTGAAATATAATATCATGGATAGGACCTAAATCTCCTCATAAAATTACCATCTTATCATTACTTTTATAATAAATTATTCTTGATCCTTACTCTCAACTTTAGCTTTTGCTTCTTTGGATATATTGAATATGCACAACAATCTATGTTAGCATGTTTTCCTCCATTTCCATCATTATTATGATAAATATTAACACTTTTATGTCATTATATCATTTTTTCCCTTTATCATAATTTTATAATTTGAAGTAATTTAAATTGTTCCATGTGTCATTCCTCTTGATTTCTACTTCCTTTCATTCCACATTAGATAAAACAAGGTCAAAATCAAGACAGCACTTTTATTTCACCTATATTTACAAGAATATTAGACCCCATGCTCTTTGAAGTTCTCTTTCTTAGCAACCAAGTCCTAAGTATTCAAATGAAAGTCATCTTTAGCACCTATAGTTGGTTTTCCAAATCTGAATGGAGGAGGAATAGAAAAATCCATCAAGAAAGTTAAAATCCAAATCATTTGAATCAAAAAGTAATGATATCTAAAAGGTAACATACAAATCTCAAAAGTTAAATCATACCAAAATATTTGATTTCAATCACATCTCTTATCTCTAATAGAATTTCAAACTCCACAATTGTTCTCACTTAGAGTTGAGATCCATTGGGGTGCAGTAGGCTAGTAGATTGGAATAGGGAAATTCAAAAAACTCTATGGTGCTACATACTTTCTCATGTAAGTACCCAATATTTTTAATAGATTGATGGCTCTATAAGGGGTCTTGAATAATGGGGAACATGGTGTGGGTAGGTAGGTCCATTTTAATTTTCATGCATATAACCTTCATGGGATGATCTATATACTTCATTTGTTGACCTAAGACTTATGTGGCTAATAAAATTTCTTTAAAATCCTTAAGGTCAACAGTCCTCTTTTTTTGAAAAACCTAATTTGAATGTATTGACTTCAATAAAGAGTTCTTCTACCTTGGTTTTACCTTCATTTCTCCCCTCCACCCATTTCATTTCCCCCCTTAATAGGCAAATTATGATTCTAAATTTGTTTCCCCTCTTCTATTATTCCTTCTTATTCACCTATTAAAAACATGCTAGTATTACTTTATTTTAGTTCTATCTATCCTTAGATCAAAACATGTTTGATAAACTATGGATTATACTCTTACACCATTTATTTACCACACCATCTCATTATCATCCTAGTCATTACATTAGGTGATTTTGTTTTCTTAAATTGTATCTTAGAACAATCACTAAATTTGAGTTTTCATCCTTTACATATTTTGATTTTCATTTTTCCATCATGTTTTTGTTTGATTTTTGTGGACTTAACTTATCCTACATATGGAATTTACCATTATTACATGTTTCTCTTTATATGTGTCTTCTTCCTATTTTGTCTCACATCTTCAATTACATTTTATTTTCAGTCTTTCATGTTTTTATTTTTGCCTATCTTACATGAGATTAATTTTCACTTTCTTACCTCTCTTTGTTTAAATTGGCTTTCATGGATATTCCTTTTTTTCATTCATGTTTTACATGCTTCCCAATGTGATTTAGTATTTTCTACATTCCTTTTTGTCATTTATGTTTTACATGATTCCCAACGTGATTTACTATGTTCTACATTCCTTTTAGTCATTTATGTTTTACATACCTTCCAATATGATTTAATGTGTTATACAATAATTTATCATTCATTATCCATCATTTTTCTTTAATTTACTCTCATTTGTCATTCATTTGCCATCATTTGTCATTTTTTCCATCATTTTGTCATTCATTTGTCTTCAATATTCTATCCTTGTCTTAACAATCCTAATTTGCCTATTTTTCCTAATACCCTTATATATTTGAATTAACTCATTTTTTATTATTATATGCCTATATTCCCAAAGTTTTGATTTTTGGCTATTTTTTCACTAATTTATACAAGTTCGCTTGGTGTTCTTCACATTGGACACCTTTACTTCTCTTGTAGTCTACTTCTTTATCTACAACACTAAGGTAAGTAAGGTGTGTGTTTTTCAATTTTTTCCTTTCATTTATCTTATTTTCTACTTACTTCACCTTACTTAGCATCATCATTGTGTGTTATCATGTTCTATTTTCCAAATCACCATCTAATGTTGCACTTACATGAGACGTGATGAGATTTAAGTGGGACATATGTATACACATGATATTTTCAAAATTTTATTGATTATTGACAATTTTTATCTTTCAATAACCCACTGAGTCTCAATATTTTTGAGTGCATACCTTAATGTGTGCACCAAGAAAGGGTTTGGGTGGACCATTGGTGCTTTGTAAGATTGTCATCCCTTTTTCCATTTACCATCTACACACTTGTCTCCTAAAACCATTTACCCTAAGATTATTATTCTCATCCTTACCCATTCCAGTCATTTTCCTCTTTCCATCCTCCTTTTCTTTCCTTAATTCCATTTTATATAGTTGGTTGTACTAGGTCAAATGGGTAAACCCTATACAATTTAGGGGTATTTTTCACTTTTTGGGTTTGCTAGCCTTTCGACCAACCTAGCTCAAACCTAGTGAATTATCCGCAAAAACATATAGGGTTGACTAGGTCAACCCTATAAATTGATGTTTCTAAGAGAATTTATGGAAATATATTCCTATATATACAAGTTCATTTCTAACCATATGTAAGAATAGATGAAAATAAAATTAAGTGCAAACAAACATATGCTTATTGACCATTCTACTTGAGGAATAAAGCTTAGGGTTCCATACTTTATTTGGAGATACAAATATTATCTTATGGAGAAGTATTTTTTATGCATAAATAGGTTTTATATCCTATAGCTTATTTGTCTTTTTTATCCTTACATACCACAATATTTTTTTATGAAGCACCTTGGCCAAGGGAGAGATTAAGGCTCGACAGGTTCATCTTCAAGGTAAGTATTCCTAACTTTATTTTTCCTTTATAAGATTAAATAAATAATATAGTTGTGCTTTTATTACCATGCATTATGATTTCATATACATTGACATGAGTATATGTATTCTATGCATGTTGAGTTTAGTTATTTGTTTTGTTTCTAACCCCAACTTTGTGTCACAATCTTTGGTGTGCACTAGATTATATCTACTTTCTTGTTTATTAGAATAGGTGAATATTAAACCTTAGGACTCTTTTATGGTTGTTTTGTGATTATTTTATATTTTAAGATTTTTAACCCAACCTCACATGGTGTATAGTGACAAATGATCCCCTAATCAGGTCTAGTGGATCCCCATATTGGTCATGTTCCCACTTAACAAATGTATTCCAAATTACAAGTGTAGGTATGCTCTATCTTCTCTGAGCTAGGATCAATTTATAGACGTGATTCATTTTTAATTTCATACACATTTAAGTTGAAAGACTTATAGATAATAGAGTTCATGTTTCCCACCAATGGGCAATACCTCAAGCACTACTTCTCTACTACCCCACCTAGATTATTTATGGAGTGAATTGTAAGAATGGTTAGAGTTAGAGTAGGTACACTAGATTAGTTTCTTTCTATTATTTCCTTCTTTTCCCTTATTTATACATATGTTTGTATATATTTATTTGATTTTCCTTTAATTTATACTTTTTTTGCTTGGTGTTCTATGTTTTCTTTCCTTGTGTTATTCCTTGCTTCTAATAAGTCCTTTTGGATAACTTTCATCTCAAAGTTCCTAAAAATCAAGAACTCCATAGTTTAGGAATGGAGATATAACTCCTCAGTATCTATCGATCATGGATATGAGATACATAGTTAATGTTATAGTCATATAAACTTTTAAGAACTAATGGATATGTTGGTTGTTTCATAAGGTTTTAAACCTTGTTTTGATCTAAGCTTGTTTCCAAGAAGAATTACACATATGGGATGATAGATTGAATTATTAAGACATAGTCATGTTTTTAATTAATAAAAATTCTTTCCTAAGACAAATATTGCAACCATAGGTGATTTTTTAAGGATCAAACATTGACCAAATACCTAAACCTAGCTAACTTGATTCCCAACCTTTTCTAGAAATCCAAAATGATTTTAAAAAATACAAAAATAAGATCTTATTGAAAAATAAAATGCTTTCCAATCAAAGGTGATTCTAGTGATCTCCACTGGGAATATAGATACCTAGCTGTTAGTGGATCAATTCCTTGGGTGGAGCCAAAGGTATCTCTATCAGGGCTATAGATGCCTAGGTAGTAGCAGAACAATACCCAAGCCTTTCCTAAGATAAAGCATGGTTCTCAATGAATATCCAAACATGCTATAAGTTAATGTTAATGATTAAAGGCATGAAATCTAGAATTTGTTCCCTAAATCCCATGGTAAAAAGTAAGTGGAATTAAAGCACACACACAACATGATTATGTTTTAATATTTGATCATAATTCTATAGGTGCAAGACTTATTTTTAACCATGAACTAATCTTGATAATGGTACTGATCAAGTGGAATAAATAATCTATTTATTTTTTTGAACCAAAGTCTTTAAATTCTAACATATTTCTATGATTCCCTCATAAGTCACAATTTATTGAGGTCAACATACCCCCATTTATAAAACATGGGGACCCTTGTGTCAAATTGTGAAAATTTGTGCCTTGAAATATAAAATTCACTTGACTAGAGTATCATTAACATGATTGCACATTATTTTCATCTAAATATCACCCATACTTGGTTTTGTTATCATATTTATTCATGGTTCTTGTTTGCCCTTATCTAAAATACTAACATTGGATCTTTGTGTTTCAGGTTGTAGGTCCAATAAAGTCTACTTGGAATGAACAATGATTGGGTTTCATGATTTTGGTATTAACCTAGTTCTTTAATAACCTTTGGTTTGTTAGATTCATATTTTAATAACTAAACCCTTAATCTAAGTTTAATCTGAGTACTTGATTTGAATCTGGTAGGAAATTTTTACGTGGGAACATTTTAAATAATGTTATGGGCTTAGTCTATTTTTTATTTCCTAAGGCTTAGTCATGTTTTTCAACAGAACCAAACCTTAGTATAACATCCATGCTTAGTCCCTTTTATTTCCTGAGTCCCCCTTTTCATCTTTCTATTATTCTCAAGGTCCTTTTTTATATGTTTCTACCTTTTGGGCACATCTTTTTAGGCTTTTCCTTCATAACTTTGTTCTAAAAGAATTTCTCTTTGGGGTTTATGTTTCAGATACTTTGTCCAAGTAATTTCAAGGTTTTTTTCAAGTATTCTTTTAGGACTTATGTAATTATTCTATTCCTTTGGACTTATTCTATTAGGACAATTATTTTAGACATTTTATCCAAAACAATTTTCTCATAGACTTAATCTATCGATAATTTTGACTAAAAAAATTTCCCTTCATACTCTTTGCACTTACCCTTTGGCATATTTGTTTTGGACTTATTGTATTTTGAAAGTGACCTTTGCCTTAATCAAAATATCTTTTGGGATTTTTGTGAAGGGAGCATATCCTTTGGGTTTTTTGGAATGATCCTTCAATCCCTTGAAACATAACCTTCAAGATTTTATGAAATGCTAATAATCCTTTGGCTTTCCAAAACCTACCTTTCAGGATTTTTGAAAGTAACCATTTGAGATTTTTATTTTATACATTTTGTCTGACATAAAAAACCCTGAAACATTATTCCCATAGAAAATTATCTGTAACTCTTTTGAAAGTGACCTTTGCCTTATCCTTTGAACCTTTGGTTTAGGCCAATTATCCTTCAACATTATAAAACTTACCTTTTGGGATTTTTGCAAGTAATTCTTTGATATTTTTGTTTTAAACATTTTGTTTGATGTAAAAAGTGCAAAACATCTTTCCATCGGCAAACTATCTATAACTCTTTTTAAAGTGACCTTTTCCTTATCCTTCGGACCTTTTAGTTAGGCTAATTATTCTTTGGGATTTTTTGAAATTACCCTTCAATTTTTTATAAATTTTCGTTTAGAACTTTTGTTCTTCAATAATTTACCCTTCAGGGAAAATGTGTTAGAATTTTTTTCCAAGACAATTTCCCTAAAAGAAAGATCCTTCAAAACTTTCAAAAGTGCCCTTCAGATTCTTGAAATTACCTTTCAAGCTTTGTGTAAAGTACCCTTTAGAAGTTTTTTAATTGACACTTACCCTCCAAAATTACCCTTCAAGAATTTTTTAAGGGGTACCTTATCTTTAGAGTTTCCCTTTGGGACTTTTTAAATGGTCTTTTGCCTTTCTCAATTATCCTTCAGACTTTTTAAAGTGTCATTTCCCCCATGAGAAGTGCCCTTCAGGACTTTTGTATCAAGAAAAGGCCCTACTAAATGACTCTCCAGGAGGATTATTTCAGAAATTTTGTCCAAAACATTTCCCCCAATGCCAAAATCATAAAATAAATTACCTAAATTGATTTAAATGCCATGGACTTAGTTTAATTTTTATCCTAAGGCTTGGTCATGTTTTACAACACAACCAAACATTAGACTAAAAATTCATGCTTGGTATTTTTTAATATCTTATAATCCATGATCCCTTTTATCTTAACATGGTCCAATTGAAAATGTAGGGTCACTTTTATTACTTAGTTTAAGGCCTTATCCCAAATTTCCATCATATTTATTTATACAATGAAACCTTAGGTTAAGACCTTAGGTTAAGACCTTATGTTAAGTCATATTTGTAAGGACCTTTTTTATGTTTATCCTAGCTTAAAAAGCTTAGGTTAAAATAATTATGCTTGGTTCCTTTAATTATTCATGGGGTCATTTTTTTCTATGTTTAAAACCATGATCCAAGGTCTTATGGTGAGTCCCTTTTAAATTCATGAGGTCTCATATATTATGTTTAAAACTTAGATTAATTTTTTATCCTAAGTCTTGAGCTTAAATTTCATTCTTATATGTGGGATCAATGACCCACATTTAAGTAGAGGACCAAGATCAGATAGATCAATATTGATGATGAAAATCCATGGTCCTAATTTTAGCATTGAGTACCTTTTAGTGATCAGTAGTATGTGATCTAGTGTACATATCTTGATCAAATGGAGTGAGATCAACATAGAATTTTCAATGAAGATCTAAGATCCTATGGTACTACCAAGTAGAATAACCTTAGAACCCCAGTTCAAATATTAGAAGCACAAAATAATTGATGCATGGTACATGCAAGAATAGAGTGAATAAGAAAATGAAAAGTGCCAATCTTGGTAGGCAGTCCTAAAGATGAGATTAAATTTTATAGTCACGATCCCATTAATGGCATCTATGAAGATGTCAAATGATGGTCATGTAGACATAAAATTTAATATAGTGAAGATTCTTGATTATGATCTTAAAATTGATGGTTACACATATGTCAAATTTAAGATAGTTGGCTAGATCTAAATAATCTAAAGATCCACAGTCCACATTGATCTATGCAAGTTAATTTGATGGTCTAAAGTAAAGATGGACTTTTCAAATAGGCTCATAACCAATGAAATTTGAGAAATATGCTAAAAAATTACAATGAAGGTACCACATAAGCAAAAATGATAAAATAAATATTTTATGGACTGAGGATGTAAAGGATCGAGCCAAGGAGAGCTGGATTATCGCTTATGCAAGAACACTTTGATCTAGAAGTTGACACAAAGTCTAGCTGGGTTATTAATAAACAAGGCCAAAAACTTTAATGTAGTCAAAAACATTAAATAGAATGGATAAAGACCACAAAGGGTCTTAGTAGATTAATGAAATAAGAATATTCCTTTTATAGCTAGCTTTGTATAATATTTTGAAATAGGATATTCTTTTTTATAGACATGTGAAATTTGTAAGAGCACATTGTCTATAAGATGTCTATTAAAAGGAAAAGGTCGTTTGTTTTAGAATGCCAAAAAAAGGACACATGTCCTATACACTTTTACAAATGTAATTGGATGAGACTGATCAATAAGCTACCTTGTACCTTATAAAAGAAGCATTTTCAATCATAAAGAGAGGGAGTTTTTGAGATAAAAACTAGTGTAAACTTTGAGCAACTAATGTAAGTAGAGAATTCTAAAAAGATTGTCTCATTTTGTTTGTGTGAATTATTATATGTCTTCTCTCTCATTTGTTTGTTCTGAATTCTAGATTTGAATAATTCTTGTAGACTCTTGGTGTATACCTTTGAATGAATAATTTTTAACTTGTGCTTATGATAGGATAATTGAAGGTTCTCTAGTTTACTTCATTTTATTTTCTCTACATTTGTAGATGTGCATCAACTATCTACTTATAGGGGTAAATATTTAAATCAAGTTTGGTTCTTATTTACATTAATTTTCATATTCATTAGATTTTTTCTTGATGTCTAGTGATATTTGAGCTTAAGCTATTTCATATCATACATTGGTTTTAAGTACATGCTTGGAGGATATTTGAACTCTTTCATAATGTATAGAATTAAGATCAACAATAACATAGTTTATCTCTTCCATACCCTTCCTTTTGCTTCTTTTTTAACCAATTCACTTTAGATTAAAGCTTCACTATATATGTCCAACTTAGTTTAGCTTTAGACTTAGAATTGAGCATAATTCACTTTAATTATCATAAATCATTTTATTATTTGTAAATATTTATAGGCCATGGTGTCTCCCAACCACCAACCATTATAAATATTGTGAAATAGTCATTTATTCTACCTCTATTCCATTATAGATAAAAAGATTATCACAAACTACAACTCATGTTCTAAATTCTTTTAATTCTAAAATAAGAAGTGTTTCTTAAAAACTCATAGCACCTTGTGATAAATATTTAGGCATCAAAAGGCTCTCTACAAACACATTTAATGGATTTAACTAAAATGGAATAAAATAGGAAAAGAGAACAATGGATATGAGAAGTTAATAAGCTAATTCAAAAATAATGACATAATCACAATCTATGATCTAAATATATTTATCCAGGATAAATGATCTTACTATATGATAGCAGATTTAAAGTGTTTTTGGGCAAGTTATGAATTATATAGAATGGAACTTATATCATTCATGGCATTTCATAGTAGAGAATAATTATCCTATAATATCTTTAGGGAATCATTCTATCAAGACATGTAAATAGATGTAGGCTTAAGCCTTAGCATAAATAATATTTATCATTTATCACAAAAATTAAAAGAGGGTTCTAATCAACACCATCTATTTTAGTATTTTTTTTTAATGTTTGTTTTCTTATGTTTTTGTTAGGTTTATGTGTGCTTGTATAGTGTAACTTGTATATCACATGATGTTAGAACTAAAATTATTAATTAAAATTCATAGAGTGTGATCTAGGAATAATTTTAGCCTAAAGGAGAGATAACATGAAATGGTTATCCTGATATCATTCATTAAGTCTAATAACATGGCATAAAAAATACAAGTATAGAGAAAGGATGGTTATAGGTCATTCAAAATTGTTAATGATGATACACTTGAATAATTACAACTTTCACAAAGTAGGTCATATGTCAGAATGACAAGATGTAAAATAAATAAAATTAGATAGGTGAGAAGATGACACATCACATCAATACCTATTATTTTATGGATCAATGTTTTTAGCCACATAATGGTAGTTATCACATCCCTAGTGATTAGTTGGCATTAATTCCATAGGTACAATCATATGAAATTATTTCAATGCATTTAAATCATTATTGGGTGTTATAATATATATAACAAGGGGATAGAATAACATAAGGACATTACACACTACTGTGAATAATGGAGCTCTATGATTTGCATTTAATTCAGCCAATTATGCATAGATTTTGTATTATCAACTATATAGCCAAATAACCTGTTTAATTTTTTCTACAATAAAAAACATGGATTATGTTGTTCCCAAAATTAGCTACACTCATTTTTGGAACAATCCCTATGAAACTTGTCCATTTTGTGTTTTTCTCTCTAAGTTTATCTTTTGAGGCAAGTTTTTCTTGTTCTCATGTTTGCTCAACTGGCAGAATTCAAAGTTCATGATGTTCCCTTGTTACATTTTCCAAAAAATGTGAAAATCATTACACTCTTGATATGGCCAGATGATAATTTTCCCCCATTTCTCAGAGTTAGTTATTTTCTTGAGCTAACATGTAGGGGTAGCAATTTTTGCTGCCACTACATGTTGTTTTATGTTTTCCATGCAAGAGTAGCATTTTTTTCCGCCCTTGCATCTGTCATGAAAGAGTAGTGAAATTTACCACCCTTGCATCTTTTTATTTCCTTCCATGTAGGAGCAATGATTTTTGCCACTCCTAAATCTCTTTTTATTGCCTCCCATGCAAAGGTGACAATTTTCACTGCCCCTGCATGGTCTCAATTTTCATCCACAGCATTTATGACTACATGTGCAAAGTGGTTAAGGGTGATTTTCACCCTTATTTAATCTTTTTTCTCCCTCTTTTCAATCCATTCCTTCTTTATTTCTCTTCCTCCCTTCCCCTAAGTGATCTAGCAAGCTAAATGAAGCACGTTTTCATCAAATTGGAGCATCGTTTCATGTTATTCTTTAAGTAGGGTTTTGTTTTTGTTTTCCCTTCTCTTTTTATGTTGTTTTTCTTTCTTTTATTCTAGGTTTAAGTTTTTATTATATTTTTCTCCTCCTTCCTCCTTTTTCTCCTAATAATGAGGTGATATATCCCCCCCCTTAATCGTGCTCAACCCTCCTCTTTCTACCCTTCCCAACTTCCCCACCATGTGCAAGGGCAGCGAAAATCATTGCCCTTACATGAAACATCTATTTTTCAAATGCATCAATGGGGATTTTTGCCATTGATGCAAAAATTTCTAACCCAATGTGCAAAGCCAGTAATTTTTGCTACCTATGCACAAAGAACTTCCTCACCATGTAAGGGTAGCAATTTTTGTCGCCCATGCATACCTTCTCCCTTTTTTCCTAACTCTGGGAAATTATCATTTTTCCCATTTTTGAGCCCAATTCCCTTTCATTCTCCAACTTGCTCATGCCTCAGCCTTTTCAAGCACATTTCCCTGGTCATGATCACCTAATGTGTAATTTTCCTAGATTGCCAATATTTCCCCTAATTGCGTGATCATGACTCTTATCACAGTTTCTCCTCGAGATCCTTCTTCGTCAACATACTTTTGAAAAAGGCTCATCCTGATGACTAAAGTTTCTCCAAAGAAGTTGAAGATGATAAAGTACCAATATCAAGGTGTTTTTTCAATCACCTCAGTTACTTCTAATGTCGATGACATTAGGGACACAGAGATCGGCCATGTAGACATGGTCGAGTTCGTAGAGAAAACCAAGGAAAAAATTTTGAGCTCCAAAATGAAGAGGATAATTGAGAGCAATATCCATCTGGTCTCCTCTTTTCCCATGGTGGCACATCACATAGAGTTCATCCTCTAGTGTGCCCAATTCTAAAACAAAGAGACCAGAGCTGTGTCAAATGCTAGTGGTAATGTAGTAATTTGATTGGACCCCAAGTTCATTGATAAATTTTTCATGTGCCCTCCTGATACTAAAGTATTGAAGATTGAATTCATCAAAGCACAAAAGGAATATGATAAATATCTTGAGAAGGCAAAGAAGGTGATTAATAATAGATGGCTCAAGACTCTCAAAGCCAACTTGTCTAGATAGCCATGAAACTTTCTAAGGAGTGACTTTATAGAGGAAGTTGGTGACTTGATTTCTCTTTTTCATAGAGTATGAGGTTTACCCTCTTCTTCCCAATTTCATGAATGGATGCATCCCTTTATCAAGATAATCCTCTAGGGGAAACAAGTCATTTTTTGGGGTGAACAGATCAGCAATGCTCTGCATGAGCAATTGACAAAGGTGTCTACTACCTCAAAGTTCTATATGACTTTGTACCTGGTGTATATTATAGCTTTAATGAGAACCTTTCCAAGTTTGACATCAGAGGGAGACAATAAAAACTACCCCTGTATATTAATATTACCCTTAGGTAACATTAAAGGGATCAATCCATCACTTTAGGAGGGTAAATGATGCTTTCTTTGTAGTATTTTTATGTCTCTTCGACTCTCAATTAGAATAGAAGAGAGTGTTAGATGAAGCCTGGGCTATTGTAAATGACTTTGGCTATATGTTCTTATAGTTCCCTTCTTTTTGCTATCTACAAGTTGGATTTTTCCAAGGTTATCCCTATATGCTCCCCAAATTTCCTTCTAATAAATTGATCTTGATGGATCTATGTAGACAAATTATTGTTGTACATAATAATTAGATAGAACTTAAGAAACCAGGTTTCATATTCCCAATTGAAATTGGTAGATACTCAATGTTGACTACTACAAAAGCAAGGGCAATGGATATCAAAATACAACTTGTCACCATGAAGCATTTCAAAAGAAGGCCCAAGTTTGATTACAGAGGTGTCAAAGACATGATCATAAGGAAGACTCAGTTCCATGAACCCATGATCAAAGACATCTGGATAGATTTAAGGATAGTAGAAGATATCAAGAAAATGGACTACAATAAGCTATCTCTTGAGCAAATAGAGTATCTAGGGCTCACTGATATTCTTCCAAATCTAGTAGATGATAGAGATCTGGTAAATAGCAAGTATCTTTCTAAACAAGTCGCTAACTCTCCTCTTCCTCTGATCTAATGGTCTCAAAAAGAGTTGACCTCTTTGAGGATGGGATTTGAACCAATATTGGCTAACACCAATGATTGGTTAGCAAATAAGGGAATCACTTTAAAAGAATTCATCATAGGATCAGAGGCCAAATTCTAAGAAGAGACAAGGAGGAGAGTGGAAAAAATAACAAAGAATAAAAGCGATGTTCCTTCTCCTTCTAGGCCCCACAAGCCTAGGATCATCTTTATATCAAAGAAATAAAAGGTTGCTAAGAAAGAGCCAAAGTCAATAGATATGGGGGTTGAGAAACAAATCACCCAAGAACAAGTAGT
The DNA here is from genome assembly GCA_037957365.1 of Torreya grandis. NCBI lineage: Eukaryota > Viridiplantae > Streptophyta > Pinopsida > Cupressales > Taxaceae > Torreya > Torreya grandis. The sequence continues at coordinate 1,379,576 of JARHVA010002651.1, forward strand.
AGAATAGATGGAAATCAATGATAAGCCTACAAGTCAATAGGGAACGGAAGCTCAATCTCTATAAGAAGGTGCGCAACCAAATATAGGAATTTCTTCTTTTCTACCCGACTCGCCTATTGCAACTCCTTCACCCATTTATCACATTAGTATTCCCTCTTTTGGAGTTTCCTCTCCTTCTAGAGTTATTTTTGGTGACCCTCAAGACACTTATGGAGATGTTCTCCATTCATCAGGATCCATCCCTAGTCTTTCATCTCCCTCTTTCAACATTAGAGATAGTTCCACCTTTGACCATTTAGCAGTAGGTGTGACTTTAACTAATACTATGCCTACTACAACTCCTTCACCTATTGTTCCTACTAGTAGTGTAGGTGATACCCTAGTGACACCAACTATGGGGATTATTGCTAATGTAAGTGCTTCTACTCTCCCACCTTGGTTATCAACTTTCACACCCAAAAGGAAAAAGCAAGCCATCTCTCCAAATGACTTTGACTTTGGTAAAATAGTACCAGTGAAATATAAGACCCCTAAGAAGCTAGGAATCCTTTTGAAAATGATTGGAGATAAGGGGCACAAATTTTTAGAGATAGCCAAACCCCCACAAGATGCGACTCTTGAGAATTTTGATATGAGTAGCTACTCCATCTCTTGAGTTGAGTTAGGTAAAATAACTCATGAGGAAACCAAGAGTGATTTGAAATCCATGATGGATATCATGGTCCATAAATTTGATAGAGAGAGAGAAATGAAATATCATTACAAAGAAAAGGTGGAACAATTGATCGCAGTAATTAGGAGATTCACTTTTGCTCCAGAAGTGGTAACTCCAAAGGCTTTCTTCTTAGATGATCCTATAATATATAAAGCAAAAAAGACTTATATAAAGGGAAAAGTACTTAAATATTACCTAGATAAGATGCATGCATAGGGGACTTCCTTGTTTACAGAGGTGGCTGAGAAGACATGTAAAATGAAGAAAATGAGAACAGAGTTAGAAGACCTTATCAATATTATTTCTCAAGATATTGAAAGCACTAATAAATATCTTAAAAAATGGAAAAAGATGAAAGTGTTGAATAAACATACCTTAGTATCAATCAGTGTCATTTCCAATAGAGATTATTATATTGAAATTAAAGAATCAGTGATATACAAGATCTGGGTACTTAAAGAACTGATCAATGACCTCGAATCTTCCAAGGATGCCAGTGAAAAAAGTGACACCAGTCTATTAAACAAATTAGAGGAGTTGCCTTGCAGACTCACCTCTCAAGACAACTAATTCATTTTAGTAGAGGAAATGATTCAGGAGTTTGAAGGTATGATCTAAAGATAATTCGAAGAGAAAACATTCTCAATGACTTCTGTGGATAGTATTTTAGATAATTAGTTAACTCTAGATAATCTAAGAACTAGGTTAACTAGTCATGCAAAATCAATCATAGTAGTGAGAGATGCCACAGTCAGAGCTAAGGTGGTCTTCAAAAATACTATTGCACCAAATAGTATTGGGATACAAGTAGCTATCGCCATATATGATGCTCATCTAAGGAAGGTTGGCGACAAAGTTGAACTGTTCTTCCATTTCTTCTTCTCCATTTCTCTTATGAACTTTTTAATTAACTTGGGACATTTGCACATGTACTTTTGTCATGTGTAAATACATGTAAAAATATAGAAAAGTCCCAAAGTCAATAGAGGCTTATCTTTGACTAGGTTTTAATTTTTAAGCCTTTTCTCAATTTTGAAAGCTTTTCCCTATATATATAGAGGGAGCCTCTTTTGTAATAGATATTTTTTATAATTGAGAGTAAAAACTTTGCCAAAATTTAGATACTTCTTGAGACTTTGATCTCATCTTGTAAATCATATTTTCTTGAATGAATAAGAAGCAGGTTATTTTCAAACTTTGTGTTGAAATAATTTGTGTTATTTAGGAGATCGTTCTTATGTTTTATTTCCTAATAATCTCTCATCTATTTGATTAAATAATCAAAGTGTGTGTGGAAATTATCTAAAGACATTCTGAAGGATATCAGAAAGACTTTGATCTAGTTTTATCCTTTATGATCTTATTATCTTCTGTAGTTTTAGGTGAAGACTTTGAGCTTTAATTCACTCTACTATTACATAAGCTTCTAATCAGTGAGGGAAGCAACGAAAGAATTTTTGCTTTTAGGGGTTTCTCTTAGACCTAGTTACTACTTGAGAAGATTTTCTACTATTTGTTAAACATCATTTTTGAAGGAAGAGGAATGCTTTCAGTCATCAACCAAGATTTCTCTTTTGCTCTATGAACATCATCTCTAAAAAAAGAGAGATAGATGGTGTTATCCTACCCTGAGTATTATTTTCTACTTATATATATATATATATATATATAGCATACAATTAATTTATAGGGAACCTCCCCTTGATGAGAGGAGAGATTTATCTCATTAGGATGTGATAAACCCACACTTTTTTCTGTATAAATCTCCTTGTACTATGGTTGGTATACCCATTTTGTCGTCAGTTTCTAGACGATAAAATATTCACCCAACAGATTATACACAACCATTAATACCACTCTTAAATGTATAGAAAAAGTAAATTAGGATTTGCCTAGTCCTCAATAAAACTAAATACCATGATTTGGATCCATTTGATTTCATTGACAATACAAAATTTACTCTCTTCAATCAACTAAAAGTAGCATAAGTAGGAGATTTGGTGCTTCAAAACCCTTTATGAGGTTTTGATATAGAGTGACTTATCAAGATACCTACTTTTAGGTAATTGGATGAGGTAATGCTTACATTGATTAGTATATATAATAATGGTGTTCTTCACCTCTCACAACATGTTACAATCTTTATCAACCTTGTAACCTTGGCAAGAGCAATAGGACTTCTAGATCAGGGTAAATATCTTTTGCCTTAATAAAATAAGGCCCCACCCATCTACTCAAACACAAAGGATAAGTATACAATGGTAGGAAGAGGATTCTTATAGACTCATTATAAGACAATATGGTGTGTATTTTTTTTAAGTGCATCACTAAACACTTTTTGCAGACCACCAAAAGTGCTAAGCAAGTAACCAAAGGCATTGTTGACATTTTCTATTGGATGATATGAATGCAATGAATATTTTAATTAGATAGATTTTTTATCCTCATAACTTATTAAAAACATTAATAAGGATCTCTTTGGTACATTATAGTCATTCAATATCAATTCTTGGTCTTGATACTCTATTTTATGTGGTGGAATTCACTAGAGGTCCCAGTGAATACAGATGATTATTTTTTTCCTATGGCTACATTCACCAACATATCTTAGACCAAGACATGGTAATATTATTATTAGTTAGGTAGATTATACTTATGGTAGTTGAAAGTACAAGCCATGATCATATCATATCCCATATTACTTAAATATGTTATGTAGTACCTAGGATAGCATGCATCAGTTACAAATTTGCATAATGTCATTTAGATCAAAGTTCATGAAATGCCTAAATAAAATGCAACTTTATTACCCTTTTTAATAATTTATGTTGGATGCTTAGGAATAAGTTATATGGTATAAATTATTAGGTTGTAGTTCATTACAACCTATGATATCCATATCTATAGGTGCATAATAAACTATGACCATAGAGGCAAAATCACAACCACATAAACCACCACAAATATAAGTGACTACATCACAACTTGACAAAGGGGAAAAGAAGGCACCAACATGATGAGCCTCAACACTACCACCAAAGAATAGGACATGCCATACAAAGACATGGATGGATAATAATCATGTTCTAAATGTAGCTACTAAGTATAACTTGATAGATTTAGGTATTGAGGAGTAGGAATTTCTACAGTTTATACTCGCAGATAATTACAATAATGTTTATGAGCAAAAAGAGGAAAAAGATTTCTTATTTTGGAAGGTAGTGTGGACTTTCCAAGTGAATAACCAGGTCAAACAAGATTTGTGGTTTGATATAACTCAACCTCCTATATCCATCATTTTATATATTTTTGGACAAGAATAAACTTGCCAATGATTTTAAGTAGAGATTTTTTTAACAAATAAAACTATAGGATATTTTTTTGCACATGAAATGTACCATCTAACATAAAAAGTCCACCTCTAGCCCTATTGCATAATCCAAGGACCCATGTTTCACCTATAATCTCACCAATAATAAAACATAGTATGTTCTCCTTTGTAGACCCAATGGAAGAGGTTGGAACATAGTAAGAATAGGACACCATCAACAAACTAAGGATATGATACATACTATGAAAAGACCAAAGAATACCCTCACTCCCACTTTATCTTATAGGAATAAGGTTATTACATGAATATTTAATATTATAGATTCATCCTCATCTAAAGACTCAAAATTAGTTACAGTCTTTAATTAATTAATGCCTATGAGGGATCTTGAAGAGATCATCTTACCATAGCATGTGTATCAAGTTGAAAAAATAGATGTTATAGCATAACAACAAATGTTAAGGAGTAAGAGGAGTTATCAAAGGAACAAAAAGAGGATGAGAAGGTGTGAAATGAGGAGGATAAGAAAAATTATGAAGAGGTAAAGTGCAAGGCTATTGAGGAGGAGGAGTAGTGATAGTAGTAGGTTGAAGAGGAGTGTAGAAATTTTTTTGAGGAAGTTGAGGTAGAGAAGAAAAGAGTTAAAGAAGTAGATGCAAAAAATAAAGAAGAATAAGAAAGAAAAAGTATAAATAAAAATATAACCAAGAAGAACAATTATCACAACAAAATAAATATGAAGTAGAGATATTAACAAAGGCCCAAGAGGATCAAAAGGCTAAAGAAGTTATTGATCTCAATTTGTGACCCCTAGAAGAAAAGACTATTGGGTTAACTATTCTAACAAGGAAAAAAGGATATAATGGTAAATGGGATGAATTTCACCTAATTTTTAGGATTCAACTAGTTGAATATAATGGCTAAGAACTTTCTAATCATTTATCTAGGTGAGCAATGTAAACTAACCACTAAAAGTTTAATCAATTCCATATTACTTGAGGATTATTATTGATGTTTTATTAAGTCCTTTTACCTCCTCATTCACATGGGAATCGCATTATAAGTAGGATATTTATCACAAAAATTGATAAAAGAGAGAAAGATTAGGGTATTAAATTAAGTGGTTCCTTGATTGAAACAAGATTTTTTAATACTAAGGATCAAAAACATTCATGATCATAATTATACTATTGTGTACTAGGTCTAGCTATAACACAAATTGAATTAACTCAATGGGAAAAGTTTTGAGGAATTAACTAAACATATTACCCTAAAATTATATTAAATAAATTCATATGAAATTCCTATAGCTAATACACATAATGGTTTGACATAGCTTCAAGTTAAACAAAATCAAAATTCAAAACCAATCATACTCACTATTGCACAATCTAACTATAATTTTATTAGTAAAAAAACATTACAATCCCTTATTAATATTAATCAATTTTGTTTTATAAATAAATGAAGAGAATTATTAAGGATCAATATGAATTTCAAACCAACCTGGTATCTATTTCAATGTTATTACAAAATCACTTGAGTGTGCCATCACAACATACAATCACAAGCCAAAACAAAATAAGAAAAAGAGAAGATTGAGCTTATCACAATTTTTATAGAGTTTTGGTGCATAATATATCCCCCATTAAAATAATAATGAAGGATTACTTATATATAATATATAATGGGGATCATATCTAATTAGTGTAAGGTTCCCATCTACTATCATGATTGACACTCTAGGTAGTTTCAAATATAACCAATTGGAATTTTACCTCCATTTAAAATAAATCCAAATTTTGTTTTGTCTTTTCTCCATGGTTATGATAACTATCTGATTAGAATAATTCCCCATTTCTCCTTTTGGAAAGGAATGTTTTTGGATTGATTCCTCTATTTGGCCCACCTAAGAGAATATTTGGGTCAATAATTTACCATCTCATTCTATGTATCCTCCTTTAACCATCCAAACTCATCAAAAGCTAGATATAATAATTATTTAGTTATTTTCCTTAATTAAAACCTTTATAACATTTTAATGGGACATAAAATTTAAGTGTGTGCCTTTTATGGTGACCTAGTTGGTTGATGTGGTTTGGGTCAACCTTTTTTTTACATAATCTAGCTCTCTATGACACTTGGTGCTCATCTACAATCTCCCAAACATGATTTTTAGCCATGTTAGCTTTCTCTCAAGTCCTTAGGTCTACTTATCTACATTTTTGGCCTCGATCTCATTTATCCTTACCCTATAGCCTATATTATTGTGGAATGATGCCACATGGAATAATCCTACTAACCTAAAGGCCTAGGACTATATGGATAGCCCCAACATTATAATTTAGCAAGATGATGCCATGTGGCATAATCTCAGTAACTTGAAGGCTTGAAGGGTCCTCAATGGAACTTTATCTTCTAGGTCATTGAGATGATTCCACATGGTATCATACTAATGACCTAGAGGCATGGATCCATTGGATTCTATCTCAACTTCTGAGTCCCCATGTTTCTAGGATGATGTCATGTGGCATCATCCTAGTGATCTAGAGGCCTAAAGTAATTTGGCTATCGATTGGTTCCCAAGTCCTTGGGTCCTTGAGATCATGCCACATGGCATGATTTCAATACCCCTAAGACTTGGGAAAATTCAAACATAAATCTAAGTAATTTTAATGTCCCCTGGGCACCCAAATGAATAGGATCATGCCACATGGCATGACATTTATCATTTAAAGGGCTTAGGGAGAAAAAAATGCATTAAATATGAGGTTAAAAAATAACTAATTCAAATGAATTCATTAATAAGTTATCCCCAAAAACCATAAAATTGATGAAGTATAGAATGAAATCATGAATTTTCTTAGCAAAGGACATCATAATAGCAAAAAATGATTGACCATGCATCATCACAAAGGACCCAAATATTTCCATTTTAAAAGATTATAATCATCAAAATAAAACATTTGAATGTACCCATCAAACCTGTAACTCAAACACCTTAAAGGTCCCAAAGATTAAAAACTTATATTTTACACTTAGTAAATTTACAAGAGAACTCATAATAATTAAAATAGGTTAAGTTCTAAAGTAAGACATTATAAATTATTAGTCATTTTTTAGTGTAATGAAATATTTATGATCTAAATTATTTAAGGTAAGATATTGTAAAATCTCTAAAAGTAACACTATTTACATAAGTCTCAGTCATATTTTACCCAAAAGGGTATTTTTAAAGGAACATTAAAATGCATTATATAAAATGGTTAAACTCTAAAGATTTGAACAAGTTAAAACATTCACATCAAAGACTCATAAAATGAGTAAGATTAGATAAAGGAAACAACCATGATGAACCAAGAGGCCTCCATATGCAAAATTAAAATGGGGTGTGTTAGACCTAACAAATGGTGACCTTTGTGGGGGGGATGTTGTATCAAAATTCAAATCCTAGATTGTAAATATTCACACCTGGACAATAAGTACAAACTATAAATAATTCATTAGAACAAAATTAAAAGGATGAATGCACTGTATTTTTCTTAAATATGTGACATATTAAGCCTTAGATCTACCTTAGACCATTAGTGTGTGTTAAAAGTGATTGGTTATTTTATATTCCTTTGCATTCACATAAAGAAAATTAAACCCACCTAAAATAATTACAATTTTTGAGAAGGACAATCTGTATGTTTAGCTTGGGAACTGAATGTCATGGGAATTGCTCTAATGCTAGGAAAGCATCTATAACTCCAATAGAGATACCTCTGGTCCCACTCATGGCCTTTTTCCATTGTTAACCAAGATGAAAATCTTGTGATGGATATTGCCTAAATCATCTTTTAAGGAAAGAATTTGGGTTTTAAATTTTGATCAATTTACTTTTGATTTCATTCTTTTGAAAATGTTTCATTATTTAGTCCATGGAGGGTTAGGGACCAATCCATGGGTGTAATGATAGACTTATAAAATTCATAACTATTAAGATAAACTTAAATCAGTTGATTTCTTACATTTTGTGTTAGATATGAAATTAAGTGTAGTTTGATGGTTTTGACCATAAAATGAAACACTTATAAAATTTGCATATGCTATTTTGAGTCACTAGACTTTAGAATTATAAAAATACACAACAAATTACTTTTAGTTTATGGATTTGTTCAAGAATGACTACTTGTTATCTAACTTCAGAAATCTAAATGATTCTCATGCATTTACTCACCATGTGAAGTGAACAACACAAATAAAATTAGGAACACCTCAATTTGAGCACTATTATTTTATTTTCTACTTTTTCTTATATCTGGATTTGATGAGATGTTATCTAGGAGAAGACTCTATTTTTTGGACAAAATTGCAATCAATGGTTTGGAATGGAAGATTTGAAATAATAATTCCATGAGACCACCTTTGATAGAACTAATTTCCCATGATATGGTAAGTAATTAGCCTCAATCATTTCCTATTCTAGAGAATGCAATGAAAAGACACCAATGGTTCAAAAAAAACCAACCAACTCAAATGAGTTAGGGGGAGAAATAAGAAAATATCAAAGTAAAGCAAACAAACAAAAAATAAGAAGCAAACCTAATCTAATAAAGGACAAAACACTATAAAATGTATACATGTAGCAAACCTCCTAACTCATTTATAAATGGTGTTGGATAGTATAACTAAAAATTAATGTTTTAGAAACTATTCATTGATCGGTAGTTTTAGGTTATTCCCATGTAGATATTTCAATCTAAAATCATTATATCCTAACAACTCTATAACTTAATAAGGACCAGTCAAATAAGACTTAGCTTAGAATGTTAACCTTGTTTATCATGGGTTTTGTCCCATAATATAACCAATTCTAAAATTTGAAAGCATATCACTTGGGATTTTCTATCAAACCATCTTTTCACAACTACCTGGTGCTTGCTAAAATTATGCAATGCTTCATCTCTCATATCATCTATATAAATTAATTTCAATAGACTAGACTAACATAATCATTTACTTCCATGTATTCATTGATGAATTCATACATGAGCCTTTTGAGTATCATTATAAATATTGGTTCCACACCATAAACCAGTATGAAATGGGAGATCTTGAGACTTTTCTTTTGCCTTGCCTGATGAACCCATAAAGTTTACTTAACTATAAAATTCTAACTACATGGGTTTTCCTCCACTGATTTATTGATGACATTTGACAAGTTATTATTTTTGGACTTAGCTAAACCCTTACCATATAGGTAATCATTTGAAGAGAACTTAAATGCAATTCTATTTTGATATGTCCACTTAGCTATCTCAAGTGATTAGAAGGCAAGACCATTATCACACACAAGTGTCATAGGGGTGTTGAATATAGTTTTAACATGATATTCAAGGAACATAATTACATCCTTAGCAATATTCTTTTTGGTAGATTTTACTTTAGCCTATCTTATGTAATAGTCATTAATTGTAATAATAAATCTATGATCAGCTAAAGAGTTTGGATTTATGACTCAAATGAAGTATAATCCCCATTTAACAAAGGGATGTTCCTTAATTACTTGTTGAATTGGCATAACAACATCATTTTCCGTTCTTGTAAAAGTTTGATAGAGATGATAAGTTATCACATGAGTATGAGCATCCTCAAATAATGTTGGCCAATAATAACCAACCCTCAAGATGTTGTAGTTTTCACACTACCAAAAAGATGGTCATTGCCAAATTTATCATGGACATAAGTCATGACATCTAGTGATTCCTCTTCTATTAATCATCTTAATAAAATCACTTCATGGTTTATATAATAGAGGACACCTTTATTTAACATGTAATGGGTAGCCTTCAATCGTAATGTTCTCTTTTATGCCCTATCTAGGGAATTTGATGGAATGCCATATAATAAGTAATGAATAATAGAGTCATACCATGGGTTATGCTTCAATTATGACTGATTGACTTGGATAAAAACAATACCAAGTTTAATTTTAAAGATCAATTATGATAGACCTTGATCTCAAACCATATTTATGAGCATAACTTTAATTGTGATAGACCTTGAATTTTTGAGACCTAATTTCCTCTTCTTTCTCCAAGTTCATTCTTCCCCAACATCATTTTGATACCAAGATCTGTAACCATAACATAACTTTATTCCTTATAATGTAATGTCTAAATTTATTTGTTGCCTCTACTAGTGCATAATCTTGATTTTCCAAAAAAATGTATTTTAATTTAACTTCCTTAAAATTTGTGCTCATGAAAGCTATAAGATGCTTTCCATCTTCTAGTTTTTTAGTAAGGATGATAGTAATGGTATGATCAAATGAAAATAAATACACGTAGAAATGTTTTGTGTAATATAGGTTGACCAAAGTATAGTCATGAATTATTTCATCCTTAATTTATTTAAATTACTTATTTGAGGTAGGAATCTACTCAACTTTAGATCCCTATTTTAACATGGCATTCAATGGTTTAGTTATCTCAACAAAACCTGAAATTAATTTTTGTATGAAATTGATTTTTCCAAAGAATGATTTTAGTTTTTTATTACTAATTGGTAATTGAATTTTAGATATGGCATCAAATCTATTAGGCTCAATTCACATACCTTATTTCATAATTACATGAAAAAATAGCTTACCTTCAGTTACATAGAAAATACATTTATTTAGATTAAGTGAAATACTAAACTTATAACAACATTCAAAGATATTATACAAGTGTCTTAAATGGTTTGATTTTTATTTGTACAAAAATGTTAAGTCATACAAAATAATTCACTTACAAATCAAGCCTTTCAATGTTATGCCCATGGCTCTCTATAAAGTGGCACCAATATTGATCAGATCAAAGGGCATTCTCTTATAAGCAAATGTACCCCACTTTGTGGTAAAGGTTGTCTTTGATTGGTCTTATTTGTCAGATAAAACTTGATTATAGCCTAAGAACTTGTATATTAAATACATCATCTCATATCCATTGATATTTTGGATGACTTCATCTAGGGATGGAAATGAATAATTATCATTGTCTGAAGCTTGATTCAAATTTTTGAAGTCAACACAGAGGTGAATTTATCCAATCTTTTTTATAAACTAGTACTAAATTAGATACCTAATTTGAATGTCACATATTAAAGATTATACCCATTGACAACAACTTCTGAACTTCTTTTAGAATGAGTGGATTAAGAAGAATATTGACTAGTCTTTGACATTGTCTGAATGGCTTCTTATTAGGATTTAATGGAATATTATGCATTATAACACTAGGATTAAACACCTTTAGGTCACTATAAGTCTAAGCAATGATGTCTTGGTAATATATTATCATCCTTTTTAAATCATGCATTTCTTCACCATTGTATTATGGCCTTATAGTGATGTTTAGAGGATAACTAGGCATCTCTATGTTAATAACTTGTGGCCCCTGATTGGGGTAAATAGATATTTCAAGCCTTATTATAGGCATTTCTAAGTTTAATAACCTTTCAAATTATCTCATTCCCTTTTTAATTTTATTTTATTTAAGGTTTAGTACTTCATCGACATCATGTTTTACTTCATCTAGATCATTTCTCTCTTCCTCATCAACTACTTGCTCATCAAAATTATGAAAATTAGAAAAGAAATGCAAGATGTGTCTATCATCATAAAACAATTGAAAAGTCTTAACATTATTAGGGACAAATGGAAATTAAACCATTTAAATATAAAAAATTTGCAAACCCATATTATTCAAAGGTGTAAGTTTAGATTAGAAACAACAATTAAGTTTGCGAAGGCATTACCAATTATAAGAATGGAAAAAATGTTAAATACATCAAAGGATTCCATAAAATCCCAAACATGGTGATTATACTTATTCAAATGGTAAATATTACATTCATATTTATTCCTTACATTATTGATAAATAATTTAGAATCATCATATACTTTTAATCAATGAACATCATACCTAGCTATAAATTATAATCCCAAGATTAACATCTCATATTTGTTATGTTATTAGTACAATGGAATTATAATATATATGAAGCTACATGTATTATACCATAGGGATTAATAATTAAAACCCCTAATCCTAATCCTTGCTTAGATCAAGCTCCATAAAAATACATAGATCACATACCTAGATTCTAGCCTTGGTTGAGTTTTTATTTACTTGTTGGTTTGGTAGTCAGAGCATAGACACCTAAATCTATGGAGGTAGAATTGAATCATTCATTTATTGAATTAGATTATATAATCATAAATTATATTCATATATATATATATATATATATATATATATATATATATATATATATATATATATATATACTTATCTAATTTTCCACTCCTCTCCATGATAACCACATATGTTATAAGCCTATCACCATATAGCCATTCATATATTTGGACCAATCTCTACTCAAAATCATGCCATATGACTTTGGGATTTCAACCACTTATATGTCTATAAATTTTTGCATTCTTGGGTTAGCCTAAAATTTAATTTTCACATTCAACAATTATCCTATAGTCTTGACTTTAGACTTATCTAATTGGACCACTACCTTATCTAATTTTACAGGGACCAATATTAGTTTCTTAAAAATCCCTACAGACATGACATTTGTTGAGACCCATGCATCAACTAGTAAATTATGTAAATTATTACCTAATATTTATACTATAAGTAAGAAGGGGGGAACCTCAATCTTGTATTTGTTTATTAAAACATTGGCATTGGTTTTATATTTATTTTTGGGTTGAGTGCTCTTTTCTATAAGAGACTTAAGGAGTAAATCCTTTATTCAGTAACTTATGCCAATTCATGGAGGGTTGCATTGGATTTTATCCTTTTCATATCCTTGATTATGTTGTATCTTCTCTCACTAGCAATGGGCTGGTTGTCACTTGATTTTGGTGGAGGTGGCTCATTTATAGCTTTTGAGTCAGGGGGATTAGCAACATTGTTAGGTGGTGTTGAGGTTCTCAAGGGTTTGTGTGCCCTAATCCTAAGGGTACAATTACCTCTATGGTACTAGTACAGAGCTTGAATAACATTGATATTATCCTTAAGTTCATTTTCCCCTTTACTAAGAAAGTCTAGGGTCTCCAAAACCATTGCTATATTGGTTGATTTAGATGAACTAGGAATATCAGAGTGACCCATAATATTTTGGTTATTTGGGACAACCTTGTATTCATCAATCTCCTTTATCAATATTTTAAAGGCATTACAAATTTTGACATAGTCAAGTTCTCCATGTTGGGTTGTGTTATGCACATAACACTAGTTGGGTAGGGCAATCTCCATGATATTTTTTTAGACATTTTATTAGATGGAGACTCAAATTTCTTGACTTGCCTATTATTGGGTTTATAATTGCATTCATAACTAAAATTTGAGGCAAAATTTACATATCTTTAACTACCCACTTATTTTTGTAAATTAAGGAAATCATTGCTTAACCTCTAGACCATCCTTTGAATTACATCTAGCTCAAACTTAGCTTATTATTGATTGGAAGTCTATGTGTTTCTAGTTTTAACTAGGACTATAGTTTGGTTATAATATTATGGCATAGCCTCACTACTAATATAATTTAGGAATCCCAAATTCTAATTTGGAGTAACATGGATTAGAAAAAATTAATTTGTGATTGAAAGGGGTTTTAGCATTAGGACATTTTTATTTATTGGTGGGATTAGATTTAATGCTAGAATATTTGGGCGGATGTTAGGAATAGGGGCCAAAATTAATCCTTGTGGATTGACTTACTTTCCCACTTTTATTACCTCTCCATATACAAAGGGAGGATCCATGATAATTGGATCCTTCCTTAAGAACATGATTGTCTATGGTGTAAATCATTTTTAAACATCCCAATCCTAACCAATCATCTAGCCTATACATGGTCATTACCCTACTATGCATCATTTGAAATCAGGCATTAAAATTAAATATAGTTTCATTGTGCTTCCTTATCATTGACCAAATTTGGTCTACATGCCAAAAATGTGCCTAGTCCAAGAGTTAAGTGGAAGGAGTAGGATCTTGATTAAATAATAGTCTAATGATTCAATATGAGTAGGCTTTATGGTGAAACTAAGTAGTTCAAGGTCATGAATAGGTATACACAAGATTCATGTTTTCATAGTTATTTTAGGCCTTTAAGGATCAAGAAACAATTAAAGTAAAAGTTCAAAAGGGCCTACAGGTTTTCAAAAAACCTAAGTACAAAACCTTTTGGGCTAAGTATTTACTTGGGAATTATTTCAGCTTTAATTGCTAAGTGTTAAATTATTTTGGACCTTTTATTTAAATAAGTGTTAATTTTCTTAGGAAAATTATTTCAGGATTTTATTTTGCTAAGCTAATTTCTTTTGGGACTTTTTTTGGCTAAGTGTTGAATTCTTTCAGATAAATTATTTGAGACAAAGTTTTTGAAGGCATGAATTCTTTTAGACAGAATATCTAAAGTAAAAACAAAGACCTGTTTATTTTGAGGAAATTATTCTACAATAATTTTCCCAAATACCTATTTCTTTCAAAGAAATTGTCCACATCAAAAAAAATTGTCATTTTTTTAAGGAAAATTATCCAAACAATTTTCTTGAAGGGTCATTCTACAAGAAAGTTATCCAACATAGAAATCCCAAAGGGTATATTGTCAATCAAAGTATCCCAAACACTTTTTTTGAATTATATATTTTTCAATTAAAGTGGCTAAAACACTTTTCCCAAAGGGTCTTTTCTCAAGAAAGTGAACCAAATATAAATCCTAAAGGGTCATTCTATAATAAACTAGTCCATTTTTAAAAATAAGGGTTCCTAAGGGTATTTTTTCAAGGAAGGTGCCCTAAATAAAATTTTGGCAAAAGGTCTGAAAGAAATAACTCATAAATTTTTTGATCTAGATAGTTGTGCAAAGGTCAATTTTAGGATACATGAAATAGTCATTTGAATTTAAAATTCAAGGATAGCCCTATAAGTGTCAAGTTAAAACATAGAAGATGACCATTAGTTTTCAAATATGTAGTTACGGTCATGTAGACATCAATTATGTTCACATAGAAATCAAATGTTAAGCCATGGTAAATAGTCATTTGTATTCAAATATTTAAGGTTGGTCAAGATCTGATGGTCTATGGGATCCCTCATACTAACACATGAAATATACTAATATTTAGAAGAGTCAAATGGATCAAAAGGTCCCTAGGTTAAAGCCCTTAAAAATATACAAGTTAAATGTGATCCAATAGTGTGGGTTCATCAATATGGGATCCAATGGTGCACATTTATTGACAAAGGGATGGGTCTTATATAAATTAATGATCCAAATTTGATCTTATAAAAGATCAAATGGTGAGTGGTGAGTGGAGGATAAAAGGGCCCAAGCAGATCAATGACATGCATTTAATCATAGAAAGATGATCAACAAATCGAGATGGGTCAAAGGAGTCAACAAAAGCTATGGGACCAATAAGAATAAATATAGTTAGGTATAATGAAATGGGTCAATTTATTTTTTGATGGCCATCGAATAAAGGTGAATTTGGACATTTTCAATGGAGGTTGATAGGGTAGTTTTCCACTCAGACATGAACATACAAAAGAACTAGATCTTATATATGATCTAGGTGGAACTTGTAGGACCAAACATTGCTAGTAGATATCCATATGGGTAAAATAGGTCATTTGGTCTAGATATAGAGGTAGAAGATGAACTAGTGTTTGTGAAGTAAGGTCAAACATTTAGCAAGTTTTTATGAATATTGTGACTATTTGAAAACTAATGATCTAAGATTTATTTTTTGTCTATAGAATGGACCCAAGTTTGAGTTGGAAAAAATGTAGATGTAAACATTATCATATGGAGACATGTCTTTCCTATCATCAATATCACTTTTTTTATGAGCAGATATAGTTGGCCATTCCAAGGCATGATCCTTGTTAGTATATTAGATAGATAATAACATAGAGTTCTAATAAGAAGACATACTGGTTGGATAAAGATCAATAAAACATTTAATTATTTTACAAGACCTTCTTAATAAGGTCATGAGTTAGTGTCCTCGAATTAGCACTAATCCATTAGAAGTGGTTAGGCTTATTTCAATGCACAACTCTCTGTCTCTTTCTTTTCTATAAATACAAGCTTCTCAACCTTAAAATGGATCCCTCTTTTTGGTATGACTAGATTCTACCAAAATTTGTATTATGACACCTTTTGATGCAATAAATATTGAATTCCATCCTTTCTTAATTTGGATTGAAGTTTGTTCCATGAATTCATGCACTGTGGTTAAGTGAATGTATGTTCCTAGATTATGTCTAAGTTTTTATCACCTTCAAGAAGTGCTTAGTAGTTCTTACAGGTCATTATAAGTGTAATTTATAGTTTATTATCTATCTTGAAAGTTGATATTTATGCTTTCTTGCTAATTTGATAACTAATTAATTTCTCATCCTAAATATTTATGTGATATTGATATTCTTTAGTCTTGAAAGTGTCTCATAGTGTGTATTGTGTGAGTTTGATTGATCAAATCATTAGTGCATCACCTATTTTACATGATTTATAATTTATTATCAAAATATCTTTCCCTTTCTAAAAAAGTGTCAATTTAAGTTTAGTGTAGGTGATAAATCCATAAGGAAGCTGACCTTATCTGGAACTCTGATCCATTATTAATATACACATATCCTAGGATCAGTCCCATGTTGGACTAGATTTGAGTAGGAAGATCTTAATAATCCCCTCTTGATTTAGGATGCAAATCTATAACATCGACATTTTTGGCATGCCTAGTGGGACATAGTTTCTTTGGTATAATTGAATTTTGAATATTGATAAGAATGAATTTTATAAGTAAGAGAGATCTACCATCATCAAAATTTGAAGATCCTTCAAGTTACAGAGTTCATAACATCCTTCAAATAATGATTTCATGTCAAAGGTTACAACAAGATCATCAATTAAAGGTACTCCTTTTGAACATATTGAATTTCCTTCTACTTCTTATAAAAGATCAAGATTAAATAGTACAAGACCTTATCCTCCAAAGAAGTATTCATCTTCTAGTCATTCTATTATTTTAGTCCAATCTATTTTCCCCATAAGCCAAATCCCTTTTGCCTAAATGGTTATCATAAATCAAGTGTTTGTCCCATTTAATAGGGGTAGTCTACTAAATTTAGCCCAATATGATGACATTACTATGTCTTCCCTAAAAATTATCCCTTTCTTCTCATGAGAATGGGATAAAATTTTTACTATTGAGAATATTCAAGATGTTGCCAGTCTATGTTGTATTCATAATGTTACTCAAGATAATGTGGCTGTCAATTGCTTATTTATTCCTTCAAAAGAAAAGCATTGAAATGGTATAGTAATCTTCCTTTGACCTCCATTTCTACATGGGATGAGTTAGATTTAGCCTTAGTTAGGCAATTCAAAGATAATTTTGATCATCTATTTTTGGTTGACTAACTGACTACCATAAAAATGTACCCCATGAATTCATCTCTAATTTGAACCTTAGATTTTAAAAGACATGGATTAAGATCCCTATATTGTTTAGACCATCCCCAAATTATGCATTTTTTTAATATCTTAAGGCCCTTAATTATGATATAAGTGTCATGATACAGGATATGGGTGGTAATACCTTGCCAAATGCCTATAAAATTGTAATCAGAGAATAAAATAGCTTAATACAAGCTGGTAAACTAGCTCCAAGACCTCTAATTCCCATATTCCCAAAATTTCAACCTATTACTCCTCCTCAATTTCCCTAGAATCCATCTATAGTTCCTATTTCATCTCCAAAATTCCAAGTTATAGCCCCTCCTAGTCAATCTAATGAGATTGGTGATCTAAAAAGCATGTTACAAAATATTAGAAATGAGATTGTTCAACTCAAGAGACAACAGTACCAAGGTATGCCTTATCAATAAAAAAACCATAATACTTATCAGTCTTTTAATAACCAATGACCCCTTTATCAAGGTTTCAAGGACAATAGGTAACCTTATCAAAATCAAAGAGCCATAACCAAAACAAAGATATATACATCCCTTGATCCCAATGTACCTTCTAATTCAAAATCTATTATTCCTTAAAATAACTTGATGCAAGATCTAGGTTGGCATCCTTCCAATCCAAATGACACTCAAAATCAAGCCTTGGTATCATAAGATATTACTATATCATAAATGACATAGGAAGAGTTCTCTCTTAAAGGTGGTCAGTATCAATATATGAATATATCATTTCGAGGAGAAGCTCAACAAGTTCTAGGTTAGCCTAATGCTATCAATGTTAATTGGTAATTAAATGATCATATTATATTCAATCAAGTTGGTAAAACTAGAAACACAAATGGTCAAGTGGTAGCTCTGACTAGAGATAAAATAAGATTAGTTGAAGAAGCTCAAGATGTGAGAAATAATTCTAGTGTTACTAATTTTTTTTCCAAGAGTGTTAAGGATCAAGTTACTATTCTTATAGTAGAAAAGATTCAGAATATAGATATAGTGAAGGTTACCCAAATGCCCCTAACTAGAGAACAACTAGTGGCTCTAAAGTTGCAGCCAAAGGATAAAACATCTTTTCGCATAATAGAATAAATGAAGAAATCAAATTTTAGTATATCATGTGGGATTATCTTTCCATTATAGGGAAAAAGGACATGCTTATTCAAGAACTTTCAGATCTTAAGGTATCTAAAGAACTAGCTAACAAATAAGGAGGTGTCTTGGCCAATTCAGACCAATAAATCAAGCAACCTGATTAACAGTTGCATAACATGAAAAAGGTGGAAAAAGATAATGTCAAATAAAACAAAACCCCTCCCTTTTTTCTCTCTTTTATATTAGGTGATTGTTTAGTCCATAATTATATGGCAGATAGTGGATTTAGTAGCATTATCATGCCCAAACAAATTATAGACAAGTTTGGTCTTGTCTATGATCTAAATACCAAAGGAGTATTAAAATTTTATGGGTCACCAACCAAGACATTAGGCAAAATAAAAAGCATAGTGAGGTGTAAATTGAACCACCTCTAGATGGAGTCCTAGATCTTTTCCTTGATGAATGGGCCTCTAGTTTACATGGACATGATCCCTAAAATTTAATTTAAGAGGAAAGACTTGGTGTTTATTGTCTTCATGAAAATGATGCACCAATTCCAACATTGATGAAAGATAATTAGCCTCGTGATGGACTGTAGCAACTATATTTTGATGGATCTAGGAATAAACATGGAACTAGATATGGAATGATGTTAATTTCTCTATCCAATCAAAGGTATTTATCTTCTCTCAAGTTTATATTTGGTTATTATAATAATTTTACTAAATATGAAGCACTAGTGCATGATTTGCAATGGGCAAGAAAGATGAAGGTCAATTATTTACAAGCCTATGGAGATAGTGAACTAGTAGTTCACCAAGTAAGAGGACTTAATATATGAAATAACCCACTACTTAGGTCTTATAATATATAGTATGGGACATAGTTGAATACTTTCAAGCCTTCAATATTCAAGCCATATCAATAAATAAGAACAAGCATGCAGACAACCTGACTACTATTGGATCATAATTCAGTATCCTAGATAACATAAGAAATGAAAAGGTTCAATCACACATCAAGGTAGTTGTGAGACCTTATATCATAGACAAACATGATAATTAGCAAGTATTTAAATATGATACCCAAATTTTAAGGTTATTACAAGAGGATGTTGAATTATCCTCAAGGAACCAATATAATCATCTATAATAGTATGATGACCAAATTGTGAAATTAAATACAAACAAGTTTCCTAAAGAGTTGGTCACCATTTAAAACATATTCAGTATAGATGATGAATTAAGAAAATAAAATTTTATTTTATCAACCAATGAAGAACACTATACAAATGAAGAGATTGAACTAGTAAGAGTTTAAAGCTAGGTAAAGTTTTCACACCTTCATAGAAAGAAACATTTATTAAGTTATGTTCAAGTTTTGGAGATGTCTTCTCATGGTAGTAAAGTGACCTCAAAGGATTTGATCCAAGTATAGATCAACATACCATTGAGTTAGAGGATGAGACTAGGCTAGACAGGCAAAGGCAAAGGCCAATTAATCTAAAGCTTGAACCTCTGATGAGAGTTGAGCTATATAAACTCATTGAGTTAGATATAATATTTCTAATTACGTACTCAACTTGGGTGGTAAACCTTATTCTAGTATGAAATAAGAATGGTTCAATAAGTTGTGTTGACTTTTATGACTTGAACAATGCCTCTCTTAAAGAGCAATATCCATTACCATCAATGGAATAAATTTTACAGCTAGTTGTAGGTTCAAAAAGGTCCTCTATATTGGATGGTTATAGTGGATATAACCAAATTTTGGTCAAAGAAGAAGACCAATTCAAAACAACCTTCACCACTAAGTGGGGGACATTTGCATATAGAAAGATTACTTTTGGTTTATCTAACGTTGGATCCACTTTTTAGAAGGCCATGGACATGGAATTTCAAGGTCTCCTCAATAATTTTATTCTTATTTATTTGGATGACATAATATTATTCTCTAATAGTACAGATGAGCATATGATTCACCTTAGATAAGTGTTTGAAAGGTGCATGGAATTTGAAGTGTCTTTGAATCCAAAAAAGTGTATTTTCTCTATTAATGAAGGTAAGCTTCTTGGACATGTAATTTTGAAAAATGTTACAAGCATAGACACTGATAGGATAGAATCAATGCTTACACTTTCATTACCTAAACACAAGAAAGCCTTGAAAATATTTTTAGGCAAGATCAACTTCATAAGGAGATACATTTTAACTTTTTCTACTTTAGCTAGGCCATGGACATGGAATTTCAAGGTCTCCTCAATAATTTTATTCTTATTTATTTGGATGACATAATAGTATTCTCTAATAGTACAGATGAGCATATGATTCACCTTAGATAAGTGTTTGAAAGGTGCATGGAATTTGAAGTGTCTTTGAATCCAAAAAAGTGTATTTTCTCTATTCATGAAGGTAAGCTTCTTGGACATGTAATTTTGAAAAATGTTACAAGCATAGACACTGATAGGATAGAATCAATGCTTACACTTTCATTACCTAAACACAAGAAAGCCTTGAAAATATTTTTAGGCAAGATCAACTTCATAAGGAGATACATTTTAACTTTTTCTACTTTAGCTAGGCCACTCATCCATGCTAAAGAAGGGTCAAAATTTTAATTGGTCCAAATAAGGAGTAAGAAACTTTTAAGAGGTCAAAAAAGCTATAGCCAGTGTTCTTATACTCTTGAACCCTAATTTTATACAATATTTATTCTTATATAGCTATGCTAACATTAACACAATTTCAAGTATTCACATGCAATAAGATAAAGAGACTTTAGATAATCCAATAGCCTTATTCAATAAAGTCTTAGAATAATATGAAACAAGGTATTATTTTGTTGATAAGCATGTACTTTTAGTCATAAGGTCTCTTAAAACTTTTGGGTACTTATCTATTAATAAGATACATTTGATGGTTGCACATCCAAGTGTCAAAGATTTTCTTCTAAACAAATATATAAATGACAAGAGATCTAGATAGATAACCAAGGTCATGGAATATGATATTGATATCAAGGTCACAAAGCTGGTAGAGGAAAAGGACTTTGTGAACATCTACCCAAGATTTTTAGGAGACTAATGAACTAGTTATGGTGTCAAATGATTAAGAAGTTGTAAGTTACTAGACCTCAACTTTTAGCTGGTTCCTAGATATGGTAAGGTATCTATAGGATGGTATTTATCCTTATTATCTAACCCCTTTAAAGAAGATATATTTTAGATTGCATTTGATTCCTTTTCTTCTTGTTGATAATCTATTGTTCAAAAAATATATCAATGACATATTGCTAAGATGCATAAAACCAGGCCAAACACAAAGGTTTCTTGAGTAGTTCCATGATGGACATGGTGGAGGACATTATTTAGCAAGGATTATAGCCCAAAATATTATGAGAGGTGGATATTATTGGCTGAGTTTATTTGGTGATTGTCATGCATGAACTAGGAAATGTAGATAATGTGCCATGTTTGTTGGAAAGGTGAATCTTGCATCCTTACCTCTCCAACCAATTTCATTGAATCAACCCTTCATCTAATGGGGATTAGAAATTATTAGTCTCAGCAACCCCCCTTCAATCTTAGGACACAATTGGATCTTAACTACCACCTATTATTTTAATAGATGGATAGAGGCAGTAGAAATAAAAGAAGCCAATGAAATCAATGTTTTGGACTTCTATGAAGGTTTGTTTACCAGATTTTGGGTCCTTTCAAATATAATTTTTGATAATTCTATGGGGTTTTTAGGGTCTAAGATCATCCAGTGGGTAGTTCAACATAGTGTTTTCCTCAGTACCTCATCAAACTATTATCCAAAAGGTAATAGCCTTGTTGAATCCACTAACAAGAATTTGTTGAAGATCATTAGGATGACTATTGAATATAATTAGAGATCATGGTAGATCAAATTGAAGTCATCTCTATGGACTAACAAGATCACCTATAAGAGGTCAATTGCTAATTCTCCATACAAGCTAGTATGTGGTAAGGAGGTGAGAATGCCTATTTCTCCTAAATTCCCTAATTTAGAATTGATTCATCAACTTGACATTTTGAATAATTAACTAATGGAAATAAGATATATTGAGCTCATGGAGATAGAAGAGATAAGGCATCAATCACTCTTGTCTATGGAATCCCATCAAGCAATGACAAAGAGATATTTTTACAAAGGAACTTCTTCAAGAGCTTTCCAAGAAGGAGATTTGGTTCTCAAGTGGGATGAGGATAGAGCTAAACTAGGAAATCACACAAATTTGATTCTCTATGGAGTGGTTCATATATAGTCTCCAGTTGTAAATCCCATAATGTTTTCTAGCTCATAAGGATGAATGGTGAAAAGCTTCCTATCCCAGTCAATGGGATATATCTTAAGCATTTATATTAAGGAAGATAAGTCCCCTATACATAGTCATTTTTTATTTTTCTCTAACTATTTTTCTAACACATTAGTTTACTTTTTATTTTATCCCAATAAGTGATTTTTTTTCATAGTTATTTAGTACTTTAGTCACCTTAATTTTATTAGGTTAGTTTCCCTTTCAATTTTTTTCTTTCCCTATTTTTGGAATTCTTTGTCATTACAAGTCAAAATACTATCTTGTAGTCAATGTAAATGATCCAAGAGTCATGTAAATGGTTTGAGTTCTCAAGCATAGTAGGCATGCTACCTATCCAAGTCACCAAAGATGTTGACCAAATTTGGTCTACATGCCAAAAATGTGCCTAGTCTAAGAGTTTAGTAGAAGGCGTAGGATCTTGATTGAAGATTGGTCCAATGATTTAATATGGTGAAACCAAGTAGTTCAAGGTCATGAAATATGTTTATACAAGCTTTAGGTTTTCATAGTTCTTTTAGGCCTTCAAGGATCAGGAAATAATTCAAGAACAAGTTCAGAAGGGCTTACAAGTTTTCAAAAAAACTAAGTAAAAAACCTTTTGGGCTAAGTCTTTACTTGGGAATTCTATCACCTTTCATTTATAGGTGTTGAATTATTTTAAACCTTTTATTTGAATAATTTTTCATTCTCTTGGGCAAATTATTTTGAGATTTTATTTTGCTAAGATAATTTATTTTGGGACTCTTTTTTGGCTAAGTTGTGAATTCTTCTAGACAAATTATCCATGACAAAGTTTTTAAAGGCATGAATTCTTTTGGACAAAATGTTTAAAGCAAAATCAAAGACCTATTTCTTTTAGGAAAATTATTCTGCAATAATTTTTTCAAAGACCTATTTATTTTGGATAAATTATCTATATCAAAAAAGGCTAAGTGTCATTTATCTCAATAAAATTATTCAAAGAATTTTCTTGAAGGGTCAGTCTATAGAAAAGTGGTTTGATAAAAAAATCTTGAAGGGTATTTTGTCAAGCAAAGTATCCCGAACACTTTTTTTGAAGGATAATTTTTTTAAGTAAAGTGGCCAAAACACTTTTACCAAAGGGTCTTTACTTAGCAAAGTGAACCAAACAAAAATTCTAAAGGGTCATTCTACAAGAAAGTGGTCCATTTTTCAAAAGTCTTGAATGATCTTTCTCCAATAAAGTTCCCTATACAATTTTATTGAAGGGTCATTTCTTGGGGAAATGGTCCAGAGTTCCAAAGGGTCCTTTTCAAGGAAGGTTCCCTAAACTAAAGTCTAGTAAAATGTCTAAAATAAATATCCCATAGAATTTTTGATCCAAAAATTTGTGCAGATATCAATTTTAGGCTATAGGAAATATATATTTGAATTCAAAAGTCCAAGATGGCCCCACAAGTGTCAAATTAAAGAATAAAATATTACCATTGGTTTTCAAATATGTAGTGACAATCACATAAACATCAATTACATTCATGCAAACATAAAAGTTCAAGCCATGAAAAATAGCCATTTTTAGTCAAATGGGTTCAAGATCGATAGTCTATATTCAATCCGAGCAAAGATCTAGTGGCATGCATGAAGTCAAGAAGTCAATAAGACATTCACATGAATGTCAAATTCAGGTCATGGCAAGTAACCATTTAGTTTCAAAAGGTCCTTAAAATATTTAAATTTTGTCAATATTTGGTGGCCTATGAGAGGCCTCATATTGACATATGAAATCTAATGATCTATGTTGGAGTCAAATAGGTCAAATGGTCCCAAGGTTAAATCCCTTAAATTTTTATAATTTGGATGTGATCCAACTGTATGGGTTCATCAATCTAGGATCCAATGGTGAATTTTCATTAACAAAGGGATGAATTTGAGTTAAATCAATGATTTGTATTCAATCTTATAAAATATCCAATGGTGAGTGAGGATTGATAGGTAAATGGGCCCAAGAAGATCAATGACACATGTTTAATCATGAAAGGTGATCAACCGAGTGAGATGGGTCAAAGACGTTAGTGGAATCTATAGGACAAATAAGAATAAAGATAGTTGGGCATAATGAAATGGGTTGAGTTAGTTTTTTATGGCCAATCAAACAAAGGCAAACTTGGACATTTTTTTATGGAGATTGATGGGGTAATTTTACACTCAAGTATGCAAATGCAAAAGAACCAAAGGTAAGATATGATCTAGATAGAACTAGTGGGACCAAAAATTGATAGGAGAGCTCAATATAGTTTAAAATAAGTCATTTATACTAGATATAGAGGTAGAAGATGAATTAGTGTTTATGAAGCAAGGTCAAATAGTTAGCAGGTTTTTATGAATAATATGACTATGTGAAAACTAATGATTTGAGATTGGTTTGTTGTCTATATAGTGGACCCTAGTTTGAGTTGGAATAAATGAAAATTTAAACATGATCATAGGGAGACATGTCTCACCTATCATTAGGGTCACTTTTCAATGAGGAGATATAGTTGGGCACCCAAAGCAAATGTGGCATAATTTTTCCAATTCCAAGACATAATCCTTGTTAGTAGATTAGATAGATAATAACATAGAGTTCTAAGAAGAAGACCTAGCAGTTGCATAGATCAATGGAATATTCAATTATTTTATAGGACCTTCTTGATAAGGTCATGAGTTAGTGTCCTTGAATTGGCACTAATCCATCAAAAGTGGTTGGGCCTCTTTCAATGCACAACTCTCTCTTTCTCTCTTTCTTTTTTCTATAAATATAAGATTTCAAGCCTTAAAATGGATCCCTCTTTTTGGTATGACCAAACTACCAAAAAAATTTACTGTGATACCTTTTTGATGCAATAAATATTGAATTACATCTTTTTCTAAGCTGAATTGAAGTGTGTTCCATGAATTCATGCAATGTGGTTAAGTGAAAGCATGTTCCTTGATTATGTCTAAGTTTTTCTCATCTTCAGGAAGTACTTAGTAATTCTTACAAGTCATTATAAGTGTAATTTACAATTTATTATCAAAATATATTTCTATTTTCAAATAAAGTTCTAGTTTAGGTTTAGTGTGAGTGATATATCCATAAGGAAGATAACCTTCTCTAGAGGTCTGATCCATTATTAAGACACCATAGCCTAAGATCAGTCCCATGTTGGACTATATTTGAGTAGGAAGATCTGAACAATCCCCTCCTTAGCTAGGGTGCAAATCTAGAATACCAACACTTATTATTTAGGAAAATTATTGATATAGAACATTGGGGTCTACTACTTAATCAAAACAACTCTCTCTTTCTCTCTTTCTTTTTTCTATAAATATAAGATTTCAAGCCTTAAAATGGATCCCTCTTTTCGGTATGACCAAACTACCAAAAAAATTTACTGTGATACCTTTTTGATGCAATAAATATTGAATTACATCTTTTTCTAAGCTGAATTGAAGTGTGTTCCATGAATTCATGCAATGTGGTTAAGTGAAAGCATGTTTCTTGATTATGTCTAAGTTTTTCTCATCTTCAGGAAGTACTTAGTAATTCTTACAAGTCATTATAAGTGTAATTTACAATTTATTATCAAAATATATTTATATTTTCAAATAAAGTTCTAGTTTAGGTTTAGTGTGAGTGATATATCCATAAGGAAGATAACCTTCTCTAGAGGTCTGATCCATTATTAAGACACCATAGCCTAAGATCAGTCCCATGTTGGACTATATTTGAGTAGGAAGATTTGAACAATCCCCTCCTTAGCTAGGGTGCAAATCTAGAACACCAACACTTATTATTTAGGAAAATTATTGATATAGAACATTGGGGTCTACTACTTAATCAAAACAACTCTCTCTTTCTCTCTTTCTTTTTTCTATAAATATAAGATTTCAAGCCTTAAAATGGATCCCTCTTTTTGGTATGACCAAACTACCAAAAAAATTTACTGTGATACCTTTTTGATGCAATAAATATTGAATTACATCTTTTTCTAAATTGAATTGAAGTGTGTTCCATGAATTCATGCAATGTGGTTAAGTGAAAGCATGTTTCTTGATTATGTCTAAGTTTTTCTCATCTTCAGGAAGTACTTAGTAATTCTTACAAGTCATTATAAGTGTAATTTACAATTTATTATCAAAATATATTTCTATTTTCAAATAAAGTTCTAGTTTAGGTTTAGTGTGAGTGATATATCCATAAGGAAGATAACCTTCTCTAGAGGTCTGATCCATTATTAAGACACCATAGCCTAAGATTAGTCCCATGTTGGACTATATTTGAGTAGGAAGATTTGAACAATCCCCTCCTTAGCTAGGGTGCAAATCTAGAACACCAACACTTATTATTTAGGAAAATTATTGATATAGAACATTGGGGTCTACTACTTAATCAAAACAACTCTCTCTTTCTCTCTTTCTTTTTTCTATAAATATAAGATTTCAAGCCTTAAAATGGATCCCTCTTTTTGGTATGACCAAACTACCAAAAAAATTTACTGTGATACCTTTTTGATGCAATAAATATTGAATTACATCTTTTTCTAAGATGAATTGAAGTGTGTTCCATGAATTCATGCAATGTGGTTAAGTGAAAGCATGTTTCTTGATTATGTCTAAGTTTTTCTCATCTTCAGGAAGTACTTAGTAATTCTTACAAGTCATTATAAGTGTAATTTACAATTTATTATCAAAATATATTTCTATTTTCAAATAAAGTTCTAGTTTAGGTTTAGTGTGAGTGATATATCCATAAGGAAGATAACCTTCTCTAGAGCTCTGATCCATTATTAAGACACCATAGCCTAAGATCAGTCCCATGTTGGACTATATTTGAGTAGGAAGATCTGAACAATCCCCTCCTTAGCTAGGGTGCAAATCTAGAACACCAACACTTATTATTTAGGAAAATTATTGATATAGAACATTGGGGTCTACTACTTAATCAAAACAACTCTCTCTTTCTCTCTTTCTTTTTTCTATAAATATAAGATTTCAAGCCTTAAAATGGATCCCTCTTTTTGGTATGACCAAACTACCAAAAAAATTTACTGTGATACCTTTTTGATGCAATAAATATTGAATTACATCTTTTTCTAAATTGAATTGAAGTGTGTTCCATGAATTCATGCAATGTGGTTAAGTGAAAGCATGTTTCTTGATTATGTCTAAGTTTTTCTCATCTTCAGGAAGTACTTAGTAATTCTTACAAGTCATTATAAGTGTAATTTACAATTTATTATCAAAATATATTTCTATTTTCAAATAAAGTTCTAGTTTAGGTTTAGTGTGAGTGATATATCCATAAGGAAGATAACCTTCTCTAGAGCTCTGATCCATTATTAAGACACCATAGCCTAAGATCAGTCCCATGTTGGACTATATTTGAGTAGGAAGATCTGAACAATCCCCTCCTTAGCTAGGGTGCAAATCTAGAACACCAACACTTATTATTTAGGAAAATTATTGATATAGAACATTGGGGTCTACTACTTAATCAAAACAACTCTCTCTTTCTCTCTTTCTTTTTTCTATAAATATAAGATTTCAAGCCTTAAAATGGATCCCTCTTTTTGGTATGACCAAACTACCAAAAAAATTTACTGTGATACCTTTTTGATGCAATAAATATTGAATTACATCTTTTTCTAAGCTGAATTGAAGTGTGTTCCATGAATTCATGCAATGTGGTTAAGTGAAAGCATGTTCCTTGATTATGTCTAAGTTTTTCTCATCTTCAGGAAGTACTTAGTAATTCTTACAAGTCATTATAAGTGTAATTTACAATTTATTATCAAAATATATTTCTATTTTCAAATAAAGTTCTAGTTTAGGTTTAGTGTGAGTGATATATCCATAAGGAAGATAACCTTCTCTAGAGGTCTGATCCATTATTAAGACACCATAGCCTAAGATCAGTCCCATGTTGGACTATATTTGAGTAGGAAGATCTAAACAATCCCCTCCTTAGCTAGGGTGCAAATCTAGAACACCAACACTTATTATTTAGGAAAGTTATTGATATAGAACATTGGGGTCTACTACTTAATCAAAACAACTCTCTCTTTCTCTCTTTCTTTTTTCTATAAATATAAGATTTCAAGCCTTAAAATGGATCCCTCTTTTTGGTATGACCAAACTACCAAAAAAATTTACTGTGATACCTTTTTGATGCAATAAATATTGAATTACATCTTTTTCTAAGCTGAATTGAAGTGTGTTCCATGAATTCATGCAATGTGGTTAAGTGAAAGCATGTTTCTTGATTATGTCTAAGTTTTTCTCATCTTCAGGAAGTACTTAGTAATTCTTACAAGTCATTATAAGTGTAATTTACAATTTATTATCAAAATATATTTCTATTTTCAAATAAAGTTCTAGTTTAGGTTTAGTGTGAGTGATATATCCATAAGGAAGATAACCTTCTCTAGAGCTCTGATCCATTATTAAGACACCATAGCCTAAGATCAGTCCCATGTTGGACTATATTTGAGTAGGAAGATCTGAACAATCCCCTCCTTAGCTAGGGTGCAAATCTAGAACACCAACACTTATTATTTAGGAAAATTATTGATATAGAACATTGGGGTCTACTACTTAATCAAAACAACTCTCTCTTTCTCTCTTTCTTTTTTCTATAAATATAAGATTTCAAGCCTTAAAATGGATCCCTCTTTTTGGTATGACCAAACTACCAAAAAAATTTACTGTGATACCTTTTTGATGCAATAAATATTGAATTACATCTTTTTCTAAATTGAATTGAAGTGTGTTCCATGAATTCATGCAATGTGGTTAAGTGAAAGCATGTTTCTTGATTATGTCTAAGTTTTTCTCATCTTCAGGAAGTACTTAGTAATTCTTACAAGTCATTATAAGTGTAATTTACAATTTATTATCAAAATATATTTCTATTTTCAAATAAAGTTCTAGTTTAGGTTTAGTGTGAGTGATATATCCATAAGGAAGATAACCTTCTCTAGAGGTCTGATCCATTATTAAGACACCATAGCCTAAGATCAGTCCCATGTTGGACTATATTTGAGTAGGAAGATCTGAACAATCCCCTCCTTAGCTAGGGTGCAAATCTAGAACACCAACACTTATTATTTAGGAAAATTATTGATATAGAACATTGGGGTCTACTACTTAATCAAAACAACTCTCTCTTTCTCTCTTTCTTTTTTCTATAAATATAAGATTTCAAGCCTTAAAATGGATCCCTCTTTTTGGTATGACCAAACTACCAAAAAAATTTACTGTGATACCTTTTTGATGCAATAAATATTGAATTACATCTTTTTCTAAGCTGAATTGAAGTGTGTTCCATGAATTCATGCAATGTGGTTAAGTGAAAGCATGTTTCTTGATTATGTCTAAGTTTTTCTCATCTTCAGGAAGTACTTAGTAATTCTTACAAGTCATTATAAGTGTAATTTACAATTTATTATCAAAATATATTTCTATTTTCAAATAAAGTTCTAGTTTAGGTTTAGTGTGAGTGATATATCCATAAGGAAGATAACCTTCTCTAGAGGTCTGATCCATTATTAAGACACCATAGCCTAAGATCAGTCCCATGTTGGACTATATTTGAGTAGGAAGATCTGAACAATCCCCTCCTTAGCTAGGGTGCAAATCTAGAACACCAACACTTATTATTTAGGAAAATTATTGATATAGAACATTGGGGTCTACTACTTAATCAAAACAACTCTCTCTTTCTCTCTTTCTTTTTTCTATAAATATAAGATTTCAAGCCTTAAAATGGATCCCTCTTTTTGGTATGACCAAACTACCAAAAAAATTTACTGTGATACCTTTTTGATGCAATAAATATTGAATTGCATCTTTTTCTAAATTGAATTGAAGTGTGTTCCATGAATTCATGCAATGTGGTTAAGTGAAAGCATGTTTCTTGATTATGTCTAAGTTTTTCTCATCTTCAGGAAGTACTTAGTAATTCTTACAAGTCATTATAAGTGTAATTTACAATTTATTATCAAAATATATTTCTATTTTCAAATAAAGTTCTAGTTTAGGTTTAGTGTGAGTGATATATCCATAAGGAAGATAACCTTCTCTAGAGGTCTGATCCATTATTAAGACACCATAGCCTAAGATCAGTCCCATGTTGGACTATATTTGAGTAGGAAGATCTGAACAATCCCCTCCTTAGCTAGGGTGCAAATCTAGAACACCAACACTTATTATTTAGGAAAATTATTGATATAGAACATTGGGGTCTACTACTTAATCAAAACAACTCTCTCTTTCTCTCTTTCTTTTTTCTATAAATATAAGATTTCAAGCCTTAAAATGGATCCCTCTTTTTGGTATGACCAAACTACCAAAAAAATTTACTGTGATACCTTTTTGATGCAATAAATATTGAATTACATCTTTTTCTAAGCTGAATTGAAGTGTGTTCCATGAATTCATGCAATGTGGTTAAGTGAAAGCATGTTTCTTGATTATGTCTAAGTTTTTCTCATCTTCAGGAAGTACTTAGTAATTCTTACAAGTCATTATAAGTGTAATTTACATTTTATTATCAAAATATATTTCTATTTTCAAATAAAGTTCTAGTTTAGGTTTAGTGTGAGTGATATATCCATAAGGAAGATAACATTCTCTAAAGGTCTGATCCATTATTAAGACACCATAGCCTAAGATCAGTCCCATGTTGGACTATATTTGAGTAGGAAGATCTGAACAATCCCCTCCTTAGCTAGGGTGTAAATCTAGAACACCAACACTTATTATTTAGGAAAATTATTGATATAGAACATTGGGGTCTACTACTTAATCAAAACAACTCTCTCTTTCTCTCTTTCTTTTTTCTATAAATATAAGATTTCAAGCCTTAAAATGGATCCCTCTTTTTGGTATGACCAAACTACCAAAAAAATTTACTGTGATACCTTTTTGATGCAATAAATATTGAATTACATCTTTTTCTAAGCTGAATTGAAGTGTGTTCCATGAATTCATGCAATGTGGTTAAGTGAAAGCATGTTTCTTGATTATGTCTAAGTTTTTCTCATCTTCAGGAAGTACTTAGTAATTCTTACAAGTCATTATAAGTGTAATTTACAATTTATTATCAAAATATATTTCTATTTTCAAATAAAGTTATAGTTTAGGTTTAGTGTGAGTGATATATCCATAAGGAAGATAACCTTCTCTAGAGGTCTGGTCCATTATTAAGACACCATAGCCTAAGATCAGTCCCATGTTGGACTATATTTGAGTAGGAAGATCTGAACAATCCCCTCCTTAGCTAGGGTGCAAATCTAGAACACCAACACTTATTATTTAGGAAAATTATTGATATAGAACATTGGGGTCTACTACTTAATCAAAATGAGCCAAGAATGTGCTACTCAATTGATTCTAACTTCTAATTGAGTGCTCAATAAATTTAAGGAACTAGTCATATGCTACATCAAGCAAGGTGAAATGAAATAGCTTATAGGATACATATTCATGGTTAATGTTGAGTAACTTAAGGGTAAATTTTTAGTATGTGATGTGCTCTTAAGTAGTCCTCTTAGTACTTAGGGTGAAACTTGGAAGTTATATCTTGGTGTTCTTAAGCAGGTCATGCACATCCCTTGGAACATTGATTATAGTGCTTGTTAAACAATCCATTAGTGCAGAAATGGGTGGAGGTATGTTATGGGTAGGTTGAGAGGATGAACTAGTATGGGTGGATAAAATACTCGATATCCATCTACTAGTTTTTTCTCTCATAAATATTTTTAATGGGGATATAATCAATCTACTTCTGACTAATCAGGATCTAGTGATTCACTTTATAGGCTTTAGATTATTTAAGGTATCAAATATAAGTTAGATTTATTCATAACAAAAACCTTAGAATAATGAAACATAAAATATATAGCATCTAAAATCTCACAATAGATAATAAATAAATGCAACACAAGGTATTTGGAATTCTAAACTAGATAAAAAGCATGGGCCCTCCTTCTAGCACTAGTTTTAATTGGTTTTTAATGAAATTATATAAATTAGGATGATTATACATATAGGTCATCAATTTTAATTTAAATAATAAAATCTCAATAAACTACTCGTTTAAGGCCTAGATTCTTACTGATAATTACTCTTTTAAAAGGCCCTTCTTCTAGTGCCAATTTGTGTTGGTCTCAATTTGTGACTCTCTACAAAAAATAGCTATTGATTTAACTATTATAATGAGTACAAAGGGATATAAAATCACATGAGATGAATTTCCCCTCATTTTTTAGGATTCATTTGATTGAATCCAAGGCTTGGTAACTTACCAATTGTTTAGTTAGGTGAGTAATGACAATTAACCATTAAAAGTTCAATCAAATCTATATTGTTTGAGGATTATTAATGATTTTTCATTAAATCATTTTACCTTATCATTCTCATGGATATCACACTATTGTAAAATGGGTAGGATATTCAAAAAAAAAAAAGGATTAAAAAAATATATATTAGGGTAGAAAAGTAAGTGGTTCCTTGACTAAAACATAATTATTAATATTAAGGATTAAAAACATGTTTGATCATAATTATAACATTGTGTATCAGGTATAGCTATAACACAAACTAAAGTAAATCAATGATTAATATTCTAAGGAATTAATTGAACATATCACCCTAATTTTATATTAAATAAAATCATTTGAAATGCACACATCTATTACACATAATGTCTTGACACAACTTAAAATTAAATAGAATGAAAATTTAGACCAATCAGATTGCCTATTGCATAATCTAACTACATATTTATTAGTAAAAAATAATTTTAATCACTTTTTAAAATTAGTAAATTATATGTCATAAATAAATTAAGAGAATTACTAAGGAACAACATGAATTTAAAACCAAATTGGTATCTATTTCAATGTTATTAAAAAGTCATTTGAGTGTGCCCTCTAGATAGACAATCGTAAGCCAAAATAAAATAAGAAAAAGAGATTAATGAGTCTATCAAAATTTATATAGAGTTTTGGTGCATAATATCTCCCATATTAAAATAATAATGAAGACTACCTTATAAAGAAAAGAGAATGGGGCTCATCTCTAAGTAGTGCAAGGCTCCCACAAGTAGTTACAACTGCAATCAATTATAATATTACATCTATTCAAAGGAAATCCAAATTCTATTTATCTTTTCTCCATGGTTATGACACTTATCTGACCAAAATGATCCCCCATTTCTCCCTTTAGACAATTTTTCTAAATGACTCCTCTATTAGGCCCACCTAGGCTAATATTTGGGTTAATAAGTCACCAACTAGCTCCATGTATCCTCTTTTGACCATCCAAACTCCCCAAAAGCTAACTTGACTAATTATTTAGATATTTTATTTATTTTAGTTATTTTTAACATTTTAATGGGTCATCAAATTTAAGCCTATGACTTTTATGGTGACTTAGTTGGTTGACATGATTTGGGTTCATCTTCTCTTTATATCCTTACGCTCTTTATGTCACCTAGTTCTCATTCATAGTCTCCCAGGTATGTTTCTCAACTACATCAACTTCCCCTTGAGACCCTAATCTACTTATCTAGAATTTTGGCTATATCCTCATTTTTCCTTACCCTACTAATTTTGGGATAGTGAGATGATGCCATGTGGTGTAATCTTACTAACCTAAAGACCTAATATTGTATGGACCAGCTTAGGAGTGTGGTTTAGTGGGATGATACCATGTGACATAATCTTGTTAACCCAAAGGCCTAAAGGGTCCTTGGGGTAAATATTAGCTTTCAAGTCACCAAGATGAAACTAAATGGCATCATCTTGATGACCTAAACGTAAGAAACCATTGGGTTTTATCTCATTTTTTGGGTCTCTAGGTTGTCAGGATGATGCCACATGGTATCATCCTAATGACCCAAAGGCCTGGTGTCATTTGGTTATCAACTACCTCCCATTCCAAAGATCACACCATATGGCATGATCTTGAGAGCCCCATAACTTGGGAAAATTCTAAAAAAAATCTAAGTACTTTTTAAGTCCTTGAGTGCCTAATTGAATGGGATTGTGCCATGTGGCATGACCTCAATCATTCGAGGGGATTGGGGAGGAAAACATGTAGAAAAGATGAGGTAACAAAATAACTAAGGAAAATGAATTAATTAGTAAATTAGCCCCAAAAACTAGAAAATTGACTAAGTATAGAATGAAATCATGATTTTTCTCAGCAAAGGACATTAGAATAGCTGAAAAGGACTGACCATGCCTCGTCACAAAAAAAATTAATATTTCTATTTTAAAAGCCAAAATTCAGAAAAATAAAACCTTAAAAATCCCCATAAAATCTAAAAATCAAACACCTTAAAAGACCTAAAGCTTTAAAACTCATATTTTACACTCAAATAATTTACAAGAGATATGATAATATTGAAAAATAGGCTAATTTCTAAATTAAGACATTATAGAAGCTTAGTCATTTTTTAGCATAATGAAACAATTATGAGTTAAATTACTTAAGTCAAGATTTTATAAAATATATAAAAGTGACACAAGTTACGTAAGTCTTAGTCTGGTTTTACCCAAAAGGGGATTTTCAAGCATGGTTTAAAATGGTTAAACTCTGCATATTTACTTAAGTTTAAATATTCACATCAAAGACAAGCAACTAAGCAAAAGTAGAGAAATGAAGTAGTAATGTTGAGACAAGAGGGTCCCCATATGAAAAATTAAAATGGGGCATGTTGGACCTAATAAATTATTATTTCCATCACCAACACACCCCAATTTTAGACTAAGAAAAGGGACCCTCTTTCTTTTGAGCTAAATTTTGGTAGTGTAACTCATGATTATGTTCTTCATAGTAAATTATCTTAAATATTTTTGAATGATTCATTTAAGACTTAGATAAATATTCAAAAAATCATGATACTCATTGGAATGGGCATGAATAAAGTTTGTTTCCCCTTTGTTTTAAATTATTTTATCACATTTTGTTATAAACTTTATCTTATGAGTATTCAGGCTTAAATCTCTATTTTATGCAAATGATTGGTTTCAAATCTTATATTTATTTATTTATTCTCACATGAAATTCACTTGATAAAATATTCATATTGGTTAAAAATATTTACTTAGTTAATTTTATCATTTTCTCTTAGGTTTTAAAAAGACTTTCAGGAGCCCCCAGATTCTTCTATGCATCCAAATATTATCAACATGCGACTTTAGAGCCAAATCATTTTGAAAAATTGTTAAGTCATTTTAAAGCCCCAAGTCTCCTAGATCATGACATGTGGCATGGTCCTAGTACCCAAGATACTTGAAACCTCATAACCTTAGAGCATTAATTCATTATCCTAGAAGCATATAAATTTAGAAATTTTTTTGAAGCTCCATGCCCCTCAAGGCCCTAAGAATATGCCATATGATACCTTCTCAAAATCCAAAGAGCTTAAAAAATTAAGACATTAACCCAAAGCATGAATATCTTAGGATACCAATAAAATTCCATGTGGTGATGATCGAGTAAACATAAACTAGAACCCAAGAGGTTATGATGATGACACATAGCCATGATGATGACCAAGGTAGATAACAAGTTGA
Source organism: Torreya grandis (assembly GCA_037957365.1). Lineage (NCBI taxonomy): Eukaryota > Viridiplantae > Streptophyta > Pinopsida > Cupressales > Taxaceae > Torreya > Torreya grandis. Next base: position 1,416,158 of record JARHVA010002651.1, read on the forward strand.
ATCTTAAGGATGTTGAAAAGTTGACAAGTGGAAATTTTGTACCTACCAAACAAATCCAATATCATAATAAGGAAAATGGTATGAATTGTTAATAAAGTTCCATGTGGTAGGAGTGATTTAATAAAATTGATAAGACTAAGATTGGTGGCTCATCTAGCCATCAAGACTGTCAAAAGTCCCAAGAGAGTTGTATGTCAAGTCTAGGAATTGAAGTTAAAATGTAAATGATTCCTCACCAACTAAAAAGCCCAAAAATGACATATTTTAGGTTAATAAATGAGTAAACTGATCCAAGAGACCTCAAAATCAAGCTAGGTATGGATCTTTCATTAAATCAACCTCCAAATTTGAATGTAGAAGTCTACATAAAGTATGGTGGAATGGTAATCCAAATAAAATCCTAATGATAATCTACCACAAATATTTGAATTCAATTACAATTAGCCCTATAAATTAAATTCAAGATATTAAATATGATGTGAGTCATCACATGATATGCACATAGTAGAATGAAAACAAGATACAATGAGGATAAAAGAAAAATTTCAGATTTCAATAGGTGTGGTTTATAAATTAAAAATCATGCTCAATCCAACAATCTATTAGTGAATCAAAAAAATCCCAAATACCCAACTACATTCCTAGATCATCATTAAATATTATAAGCACCCCATTAGTGGGTTAAAAAAACTTCATGAACAAATATGTCTATATAAGGGACATTATTTCCCTTTGTAAAAGGGTTGGAAAATTTGAGTACCAAAATGCTACTAGAATCAATCCATGATCATAACTTATATTCTCTCTTGCTTTTGGACTTTGATTATCTATCAGGGTTAACACCTTATGTAAATAAATTCTAAAGAAACTATAATAAAACTTTTTCTTGTTTAGACTTTGTCTTCTTCTCATTTAATGTTACCCATTATTTCCTATTTTAATTCTATGATTGCATCAAAGGGATGGCATTATGATTAGTTACATAATTGAATGTAGTAATTATATTATGCAATAACTAGTCTAATTCACTTATGAATTCTTTTTGTTTCCCTTAGAACACTCTTTGCTTTATGTGCTTGTATTTATTAAGTAATCTAAAATATTTGTGTGCAATAGTTATAGGTCTTTTGTGTGTTTACATTTAGTGAATAATTCTTGAGTTATGCATTCATATTTTTTTCGTATAATCTTGCCCATTATGTCCACACAAGTTTGGGCAACTGCTATATTGGGTACATAGTGGTGTAACTATGACTTGGTAGATTTTAGATTTTGAAGAACTATCATTCTCATAACTATAAACCCTCTTTTATGCTCTCTCTTTTTCCCTCTTTTTATGTTTATTTTTGAACTTAACTACACTCTCTCTTATTTTATAAAGTGTAAAAATGATACTCAATGGTACACCAATATTAAAGTGTTTTATGGTCCTTGGGTATTTTCATAGAAGACACATAAACTGATAAGCTATTTAAAAGAATTATAATATTCAAATTTACACTAAAATATAGTCAATAATATATTTTTTCCTAATTTTTCATGTGAAATAAATATAGTAAGTATAAAGTATCTAAGGGGTAATGAAGAGTATATCTTATTTGATATTTTATTTTGAGGTATGATAGTGATCAAGAGTCATCATAGGGCTGAATTAAAGATTTTGACCTTGTTCATTCTACATTTTGACTATTTTTTTCCACCAAATGCTTGTATTGAATAGGGATAGTAACATTGATGTAGGTGTTTGCCTATGATGCAAGTGTCTAGTCAAACATACACATAGGAAAGGATTCAAATTTATACCAGGCTTGTACTATCACCTATATAATTTTCATATGCCTTAAATTATATCTACATGTATGCCAAATCTATCTAATGAATAAAACCCTAGATAGTTTGCATTAGACCTCCTACAACTTGGTAAAAAAGGGGTTAGCACATGAGTTATGATAACCCTAACAACCGCAGTTATTTCTAAGTGTTGCCTACATAGACAATACTCCAAAGAGGTCCTAAGACTCACATGTAGTTCTCCCTCCTAGGAATGTTTGTGTAATTGTAACTATGTAACTATATGTTTTTCTATTAGTAAACCTTGGTATAAGTAATGAAATAGTATATTTTAGATTTTGAGTGTTTCATATATTTGATTAAGTGTTGTAGATCAGTTTGATAACTTGAAATATGTAGTATTTTCACATTAGATAGTTTTCAAATCAAATTATTAGGTTTTATAATTAGACTATCACCTTTTTATATATAAATACCTCTTGATTTTGAATTAGGACCTAGTGGCATGTGAAAATCTAAAAATATAATGGAAAATAGGGTTAAATAAATGGTCATAAAGTAAAAGATATAGAAAAGGACAAAAAGATAAGCTTGGACACTTATGTCATAGTTGAACACTAGTATCGATGCAAGTGTCCACAATGGACACAGGTGTCTATGGGATAAAATTAATAGATAATAAACAACAAAAGGTATGGATCCATGAAAAACATTGGATAAAAACTATAAAGTAACATATATGCCCAATGGGTAGTAAATTAAGTGAAATAAGATGGAAATGAAGAGGTCCATAAGAGGTCATGTCGCTAGATATCTAATCCTCAATCAAGATATGTATATATGTAAAAGAGGATATAAGAACACGCTAAAAAAAAATCTTATACAAAATATGGGTGTCTACATCCCCCCCCCCTTCACCCTTTAATATAGTAAAGCATAAAAACTAGAATTACTAGTTTAAAGGAAAATATAAATGCGTACCATGGTTTGGATAACACATTATATTTGCCTTATATTTCCTTGGATCTTTCATTTAAACATTACCTAAAACCTAGATCATGGCACAAAATAATCAGTGTATATAATTTGTATATAATTAATAATAAAAATTAATATAAAGATAGAGCATGGATAGAATACACGTGTATGTGTTGTGTGGTAATGGTTCTAAAGTATTATAAAAATAGAGAATTAGACATGGGCATCACAACCTCATCCTCTTCTATCCAGGAAGATGAATGAAATTACAAGTGGTCAACTAGTTTTCACCATGGTGGTGTTGTACCTAGAGTAGGGAGATTTGGGAGGTGATCATGCCCCCAACCCATAATAGGAAGAGTGGTACTTCAACCATCAATAATATTGATTCCCAACCATCATAAATCAAGATCAAAAGATATGTATATATATGTATATGTATATGTATATGTATATGTATATGTATATGTATATGTATATGTCTATGTATATGACTTGAAATAAGATGAGTGATGTAATTAATCTCACCCAAAAACATAGTTAGATCAAATGATTTAATCACTCCAATTTAACCAAAAAGAGCCAACCACTATAGACATGTAGGGCTCAATATAGTTTGTGATAGTTCAACCTAATGGGTAATGATAGTCTATAAAAGAGTTTTGATGTCTAAAACTAATTTATATTTTTTAATATTACGCATGCATCACATTGAATATGCACCTTATATATATCTCATGCTAAAATTTTGTATAAAAATGGTACCAATGTATAGAATTATACCAAAACTATGAATTTTAATCATACAGTTGGGTCCTTTTTGCCAATTTGGAACTTTGCACAAGATTTGGTAACATGTTACCATAACATGATCCCACTATATATAGAGAAATTCAAAAACTGATATAAGTACCAATATGGATGACATGTTTCCAAAACATTCCCCCACTAAATTTGGATATGTTGAATAATGAACAAGTATGGAGAACATGCTTCTAAAGCATGCCCCCACTAAATCTAGAGAACGTGCAAACTATAATTGACTATGAAGAACATGTTTATAAACATGTCCCTACTAATATGCCACTCCTTATAGGATTTGGGGATATAGTACCTATGATAAATCTCCTCATAAAAAGAAAAGGTGATAATTTGCTTGATTTAATGACCAAGTTGCATGTTGGTAGTATTGGTGGTGGTAATTTGTAACATTATTTTGGTAATACCTAGAATCTACCACAATATATGTGTAGTAAGGTTTTAGTGATTTTTTTTAATATTTTAAATTTTTAAAATTTGATATAATATGAAATGGATCATTATTTGTATCCCAACACAAGTTTTGGTTTTGAATTTCAACATTTGGTGCTCAAGATATGTGTATTTAAAGATCTTGCACAAGATGTATATTAGGTACTTTGAATATAAATTGTAACTCATTTTCAAATTAAAAAATAATAATAATAGATATGAGTAGAATATAACCATTCCATTTAGTATAACCCCCTAACTAGTGTGATTTGATGTAATCCAAATATCCATAGCCGACTCAGATTTTGATGAATTAATAAGTAGGTTTAGTTGTCAATTTACTAGTAATTTGTATTTTTTTTTTAAATTTCATTTTAAGTGTGATTTTTAGTTTTTAAGTTGATATAAAGACACTTTTATCAAGTTTTGGGACACTTTTTTCAATAATATGATGCTCGTATCCAAGTTTGGATGCAAGCATCCGATGTTACCATCCTGCATCAACACTAGTGTTAGATGCTATTGTATTGCATTGACGCTAGTGTCTAATGTTATTATATTTTTATTTTATGGATATTTAAATATAAAATATTTATTTTTTAACTAAAATTTTATTGTTAATTAGTATTCATTATTGTGTTTTTCCTTAGATAAGGATATACAAATTCAGGATTTATGGCATAGTAGGCATTTTCTACTCTAGTAAAGCTGGGTCTAGATGTGGCTGACTGGACCATTATAGATTAGGTAGGGTTGGGTCATGTGTCCCAGTTAGGATATATTCCATATTATATCCACCTCCTCATATACATATCAAATATGTGGAATCTATTTTGTACTAACATATCCCCATTTAAATTTTTAAACAGGGACCCACTTGGTTAAATAACTTTCCTTCTTTCAGGATCCATGAGTTAACCTTAACTTGCTTCTTGAAAATTAAATTGACATAATGAAAATTATATTATTAAAAACCAAATTTATGCTTAGGTCTATCCCTAGGTACATATATATCCTTTATTTTATTTTGAGCATGTATGTTTAAGTATATTTTAATTCTAATGATTCATGAAGTTTGCTTGTTTAATTTGAAGGCATGATAGGTTTTTTTAGACTAACCAACTTAAGTGTTTGTCAAGATTTTGTTTATTTGTGTTTTATATTATTAAGATAATTATTTACTTAAAATTATTTATAATTTTTCCCCAGGCCCTTATCAATCCATCAAAACATTCCATGTGGCATTCATTTACTCTCTCAGAGCCCGAAAGGAAAGTAAAGTATGTTTTATACTTCAATGTTATACAAAGATTTTATGCCACTATGTATTACAATCCTGATATCCCATAGATTTTCAAATACTTAAAAATCACTAGAAGGACTCATGAGTGAGTGAGAAGTTGGCATCAAGGCATGTGTCATCATCCCACTCACTCAATGATTGGTTGATTGAAGTTAAATATATGAAATTCCTAAGGTTGAAAGAGATATGGCATCTATCCACATGGCACAATCCCACTCACATAGTGATTAATAAATTGAATTTTAGAGTATGGCACTCTTTGGGATAACATAGTAGTGATAGTTGTCTATGTATCATGATCTTGTAAACCCATAGTTGTCAAATCCATCTGAGAATTTTATAAGTCTCTTGAGTGTGTGGATCACTAAGATATATCCATGTGTCATCATCTCACTCACTAGGATCCTACATAGTGATAAAAAAGAGTAAAATGCTCTTGGGACTAGTAAAACAATGACATCCCTCCACTTATCATGATCTCATAAGCCTAAGGCTATAAATTAACTAGTTAGTAAAGAATGAGTTCAAGAAGTAGAAATATGATGCTCTTCAGGGAAGCAGAATGTTACTAAGTGTCAAATAGAGGTGAAAAAGCATTTGAGGCAAAATTAAGATAATCCACCTAGCATCAAGGATCATAAAAGGTGATGATACTTCACCAAGAAAATCAATATATGAAAATATGAGAAAGCAAATAAATTCAAGACCATTGGTATCATTAATCTACATGAATTAGATGATTAAGTGTATTCAATTCAATAGAGGTGAATAATCTAAAATCAATATATGCGATAAAAAAAAAGTTAATTACAGATACATTTCCATCTAATGAATAATTTCTAATGCAAATTTGAGATCTTTGATGACCTAGAAATTCCATAGTTTCAAAGAACTAGAGCTCCTAAGTATGAAACAATGGATTCTACTTCATAGCTTTTAACACTCCTATATATTCCATTGTAGGACCTAAGAATTACATGGACACAAGGTTTGAAAATAATTCAAAGCAATAGAAAACTGTGGCCCTAGAGATCAACTCTTAGCTTTCATATGAAGATACAAGGAGGACCTAGTGGCAATAAAATAAGTAGGCCTATATAACACTATGTAAAAACCTGAGGTATTGCCCTGCATGACCTATTATTTTATTTATTTATGAATGCCCATATTTCTAGAAAAATCCTACATTAATGCCAATGTATCACTTTGATGGCATATATTAGTGGTCCTACCTTTGAAAAATAATATATGTTACCCTCCTTAAATTACTTATAATCTAGCCCTAGTTAATTCATGGATGTATGAAAATAATGTAACCAACAAGTTATCAGAATGGGATAGCAACCCTAGTACCTTCACAATCAGGGGCCCTATTTCTTCTATTCACATTACCATCTTCAAGCTTAAAATATAAATTATTATGCCTTTATTAAGCTAAATTTTTGGTTTACCTAGTATTACTTACATTAATAAGGTTTGGATTCCCCTATCAAACACCATCCTCATTTTGACCAAGGTCATATCTATTGGTAAGATCCTTAGTGACAATTTGATCAACCAAGTCCTCAATTCAGATAGTATACCAAATGGTAACTACTATATGATGTCATATCTAGTAGTTGTTATAGCACAAACTATTCACTCAACTTTCAAGGAATCTTGAGAACCATCAACTGAATATCCTAAAAACTAGATTTTTGATGAATTTAATGTTATTTATATACATAAATTTAGGAAGACCATGACTATAGGGGACCTATTTTTTTATTCACATTACCATATTCAAGCCTAGAATATGAATTATTATGGCTTTGTTAAATTTAATTTATGGTTTACCTAATATTACTTACATTAATGAGGTTTAGATTCCCCTATTAGACACCATCCTCACTTCTACCAATGTCATAGCTATTGGCAAGATCCTTAGTGCCAATTTGATCAACTAAGTCCTCAATTTATATATTGGACTAGATGTAAACTTCTATATGATGTCATATCTGGTAGATGTTATAGCACAAATTATTCACTCAACTTTTGAGGAACTTTGGGAGCCATCAACTGAATATCCTAAGAATTGGATTTATGATGAACTTAATAGTATTCACATATATAAAGTTAGGAAGACCATGACTAGACTGACTGAAACCTTATATACAATGGCATACCAAGACATTTTTGGTAAGGATATGCCCAGATTATCTCACCAAATCTAAAGAACTATTGAAAGGATTGGTGACTATTGGCTCTATCTAGACCATATGGTCATCATAATAGAGGAAACTAGAGCTCATATTATGTATCTAGCCTCTTTTGTTCTAGACAAGGTGGTAGAACAAGAAATTGTGGGCCAATTAGCTAATTTTATGGATGTTAGATTAAGAAGTGCCAAATAAAGAGCTATCCACCCACCTCCCATCAGCATTGGTAGGATTTAATACACCAGGTGGGAACATTTACATCTAGTGGGAAATAATAAAACCCACTATGATTCTAAGTTTGCACTTTATAGGCAATGGTATCTAAAGTAAAGGGTTAGGGAACACTTGAATAGAGTCAGGGGGAAGGTGAAGATTAATTATGTCTATATATCATATCAATTTGATAAAGTTTTTTATGAATGCTAAAAATGATACAAAGGTCTATACCATAATTAACCAAGTGTATATATATATATATATGGTGGTGGTGGCTAGGCACATACAATATCATCCATAAAAAATTGAGGAAGAATCCAAGAAAATTATGGTATAGCATTGGGTTTTAAGGACCCTTCCCATAGGTTCAAGTCCATGAATAAAGATAGGCCATCCCATAAAGATAATCACCTATGGGAAGTGGATAGGATGTCAACCAAGGACCACACCAATGCCACATCCTAGTGGTCATAGTTGCATAAACCACCCTAGTATCCAACCTTCCTCAGCTAATGGCCACTACTCAAGGTGTCACAACTATAACTTAGTATAGAGGGGTGTTCTCTATGTTCACCTTTCTTCCACTCACATTAGTTTAGCAAGTGAGTCTCCAATATTTCCTCTTATCTATTTTAGGTTTTTATCCAATCATCCCCCTAGCAAAAAAAATTACACTATCACCTCCATCAACATCTCCTTCCCCTAGATAAACATTCACTTCCCCAAGATCACCCCCAACATTCATTATTTCCCTCACCTTTAACCACATGTTTCCCCATAAAATTCACCTATTGTTTACATCACTTTAATCATAAAATTATACTCTTAAGAGACCCCTTATATATAAGAGGAAGTATGGATTCCCTTAAGTTTCTCCTCAAATCCCACCAGTAAAGGAGACCTCACAAGAAAGGTCAAAGGAAGGATTGGATAAAATAAAATGTTCTAGAGCATCAAAACCTATAGAAATAGTAGATAGTGAAAAAAGAGTGTTTAACAAGGAGGAATGGGAGGATAAAATAGAGAAATCCTTATTTTAAACCATTAGTGAGACCAAAAAAAATGACATTGATGATAAATTATTATCAAAGGAGGCTCAGTCAGGTAGTGCTGAGATCCTAAAGACTAGTTCAATTCAACTAAACTACTTCAATACCAAGACAAAGACAAAGAATATGAAATAAATTTTATCCCATGGATTCTATGAATGGTAAACTCATGGACCTATCTATATCCTTGGTACTTACCAACACAATAATGATACATATAGAAATAGTTCCCCTAGTTCCTACTTCTCAAGTGGTAGCTCCTCATTATTTACTTATTATAATAACTATTATTTTATCTAGTGCATCTGCTACAAATCCCATGATATAAAATGTAATCCTAGCACTAGTAATCTAGGTTATATTACCCCCCATCCAGCCTTTATAGGATTATACTAGAGTCTCTTTCACAATAGTGATGAATTATTTGTAAAATTTGCTTAGTACCCATCCTAACTATTCATTTTTTGTTTCCTTGAGCCCTCAATCTTGGACTCAATAAGAAGTGCACTTCAAAAATTTGGTCTCCGCTACCATTTCAGATTCCCCTTTTACTCCATCTCAACCATCCACTAAATTTGGCCTACCAATTCATCATGTAGCCTGAATTGAAGCTACAAAAATTACAACATAGAAGGTGGAGAAAGGAAAACTAGTGATTAACACAGTGACCCTAAAGAGAGTCATTGGTTGGAAAAACATTATTCCCACTTTCCCTCAACTAATAGCCTCTTCTCTCAATCCTATGCTCCCTCTATGTTGATACCCATCTGCCACCCCTATAGAGCAAGTTAAACCTTCACAATAGCCAATTTCCTTGAGCATCCCTCAATGGATCTAGAAAATTTAGTAGGTAGAAGAAGGTTATTATTGATCATCCAATAGTCAAGTTTCACTTTGATAAATAAACAAATACTATGATTAATGTCTAAAATAAAACTATAATGGTTGAAGGATAGAAGGTGGAATTGGAGCAAAAGGAAGATGTATTTTCTTTGATAAAGAGTAGAATTTGTTTCCCTTAAGATATTGTCAATTACATAGAGTACCCCTACACCCTTATATACTCTATGGGGGGTGAGGGCGGTAATAAAATAAATGTTTAGAGTCTTTTATCAAGCCATGGAGGAACTATAAGTAAGAGATGCCATACAACCTCTGAGGGACATAGTGGATAATGTTCAAAGAGCATCTCAGAAGTTGTATGACATTATCTAATCAATAATAAGTGAAAATAAGGAGTTTCATCCCAAGTGGGGAGATGTGTTCACACTTATTGATAGGATGGATAAAATGGAGGCTAGACTTAATTTTTTAATCCAAGTGGCCTAGAATAAATCCTATGACCATCTGAACTTAGTAGCTACTCTAAATGTAGTATGGGCCTTGAACTATGTAGCTTATAAGAGAGATAACTCAATTATGTGTGATGGAGTATTGGTAATGATTTCATGGTGATGTCATGGAGTCATCTTATTGAGTGTATGAAGTGTTTTGATATCCTAAGTAACAATGACAAAGTGTGTAATGTGTTTATCCTAATACGCTTAAAGTATGCTTGGTTGATCTTTCGTGTTGACATAGCTAGAGTTGTTTAGGGGTGAATATGGAGTAATGAGCATGTGAAATGGGTCATATAAGAGTTTTTTTTTATGATTTTATTGCTTTTTTTCATGAGTGGAGTCCATCTGGTTGATCATAGTTTTCATCTAGATGCTTCGGGTCTAGTGGTAGAAAATTTGAGTAGGCATTTTGATAATGTCATTATTACCATGTGTGGATGAGTTAAGAGGAAATGGTAACATGCGTTTGTTTATAATTATTCCTAGTTATTATGTGTTAAATATTAGGTCATGTACTTAAGTGCATCAAAATATATACAAGTGTAAATTTGGGCTCCCATGCATTTTTATAGTGTTTTCCCATAGCCAAATTTGCATGAGGCAAGAAATAACCAAGTAAGCATTTTGATGTGGTCATATCTTTCAAATGTGGATGTTTTAGGAGAAGGTGATCATATGGGTTTGTTTGGTTTTATTCCTAGTATATTTTCACTAAATTTTAGGTCATGCACTAAAGCACATCAAAATATATGCATGTTCAAATTTGGCCTCCCAGACAAGTTCCAAGCATAGTTGGCTCTATGACATAAGATTTGGATAAGGTATTTCAATGGCTATATATATCACTCATATGAAGGTTTAAAGATCAGTTTAATATATTATTATATTCCTCTTTGAAAGGTAATCATATGGTCCAAATTTGAGATCATGCATCGAAGCACAAATTTTTTTATTAAGGTTCAATGTTGGATACTTAGATAGATTGCAATGGTCCTCATACTTAGTCAATTTTGCTAAAGGTAAAGTTAGAGAAAGTCTCAAGGAGATCGACAAAGTGTGTTTGCTCCAAGATGTCAAGAAGTATCAATATGTAAAGAAGTGCACATTTTTTAAAGATCGAGAAAAGGTAAAGGATAAATATCAATGGTGAGCATATGAATGTATAGATTGATCTAATAGTGAGTGTTGCTAGTTAAAGCCTTGGTTGATCTATAGAGATTGACAGTGTGTATTAAGTCAAAATTTTAAGGATGCACGAGATGAGGTCAAAGTGATTGAGGTTTAACATTTGAGAATTAGAGCCTATGCATTAAAATTTGGATAAGATCGATGGTGCAAGATTTATCTAAATTTGATAAGACATGAGATGCGAGAATAGTGTTTTAAAGTTTAACTATGACCATTGAGATTTAAATATTTGAATTAAATAAGGAAAAAACTAGGGTCTATTTTTTGGTCCATATCTTTTGATCTACACAAAAATTTCTCATGGTGTTAAAATTAAACTTGTAGAGGACTCTAAGGTGCATATGGAAATATAGATTTTAAGAGCTGAAAGTGTGTAAAGACATAGTTATTGAGCTCCAAAGTTTTGTTGTGTTTAATTATGTTTAGCAAGTGACTTGAAATGGTTGTTCAAGATTGTTTAGATGTTGTTTTGATATTTCAAGGTGAATTACCTATTATGGAGTGTTTTAAAATCCATGAAGATGTTCTATGTGTATTACGAAGGTTTAACTAGTAGTATGTAACATGAACAAAAGTGTAGAAGATGATTTTGTGTTCATTCATAGTGAGTGTGTGCACATAATATCATTTGAGCATAGGTAGAGATGAGAAAATATGATTGTGATCATTTGAGGATTTTAAAGGGGACATAAGGAGTGGACTCATGTATTTTAAAGTTGTCCTATGTTATTTTTTTGATCGATATAGTGCTAAATGGGTGAATAAGTCTCCATAAGACCTATAAGAGCTATAAGGGCATTATTAAAAGGTATATTTGCTTAAGGGTGACCTATATATTTTATGGCTGACCTATAAAGATTTTTTTGAGTTGTGTCTCAATGAAATATATGCCTTAAGGGTTAAGGCATGCCTATTGGCTGAATAAGATGGTGTTGATCATAAATTATTTATAAATAGTGAAATCAAAGATGGTGATTTATAGACTTGTGAACGAGAGACTCAGATAGATTTGAGAGAGGGTTATGTGTTTTATTTATGTAATGAATGGGGGGTAGAGTGACCTATGTATGATTTGAATAGAATAATATATTGAGGACTATTTTTATGACCTATAGGTCATAATTATGTTGGCATAATAGAGCTCTTGTTGATTGAATATGAGTGAAGGTGAAGAGTGATTATCAGAGGTCCATCATTAGGTTTTGAAGACATAATTTCAAAGGTGTATGTTCTTATATGTGTTATTTTGGTAGCTCTACATCTAAGGTGGTTGTAACCTCCTTATAAGTTATTACTTTAAGAAGTCTAGTTATAATTATAACTCATCTAGATAGGTGTGGTAGCACCTTGTGGGATTGTAGTCTCACTAAATAGGGATTATAATTCCTTGATCAATTATATCTAATCTAAATTAGTTCATGGTATTATAGGACAATATCCCAATTATAGGTTTCAATGGGTTTTATTCCCCAAAATGGTTTCCCATGTATGTCATTTGTTATGTGATTGATCTTGCATTGTCTCTTTTGCTCATTTCTATGAATGATGTGCATGTTTCATGAATACTTGTGGTAACTGATTAAGTGTTTGTAAAGATCAAAATTGAAGTTAGATTATTTAGGCTCACTAATTCACCGCCATCTCAATGATTATACCTCTAACAATTGGTATTAGATCCAAATCCTTTGGTAAAGGCTTAATAGCTTAAAGGTGATCTAAAGTACAATATGGGTAGTCATCATGGAGGTTTCTCTACTAACTAAGCCTCGATGCTTAATGGATCTAATTATGATTTTTAGAGTGAAAGGATGAGGACATATATTATGTGCCTAGGGTTTTATGTATGGAAATATATTTTGGATGGTTATTTTTCTCCTATTACTCATCCATCTAGTGTTGTAGACAATAATTTGTTTGAGAATGATTTTAAGGCGATGAATGTTATCACTTGTGGTCTTTCAGAGACTGAATACACCAAGGTAATACATTTTACATCTATTAAAGAGATATGGGATAAAATGTAGATCATTTTTGAAGGAAATTCAAAGGTCAAGCTTGCTAAGTTATAGACTCATAGAAGGTAATTTGAAAGTCTCAAGATGAAGGAAGAAGATTGTATGGCATGCTTTCTATAGAGAGTTGATGAGACTGTGAACATCATTAGAGGTTCTAGAGAGGATCTTGAAGAGGCTAATGTAGTTTAAAAGGTATTAAGGTCTCTATCTCTCAAGTTTCATTCAAAATTATTTTCTATAGAAGAGAGTTATGATCTTACTTAGTTGAAGATGGATCAATTGCATGGCACCCTTACTGCATATAAGATGAGAATAAATTATGATATGCCACCAAAGAAGGAAGCTACATTTAAGATAGAGATCAAGCCTAAGAATAAGCTCCAAGGTAATAAATATAAATAGGATGAAATATCTAGCATTAATGAGGATGAACTAATTTCTTTGATTACTATAAAATTGAACATAAGCTTGGGGAAGTATAAGGGTAAATTACCCTTCAAATTTTTCAATTGTGAAGAGATATGACATTTTGCTTGTAAGTGCCCTCATAATCATGAGAATAAAGATGATGAATAACATGTTGAAGGCCAAGATAATGACAAAAATACATACATGAATAAAGGATTCAAAAATTATAACAATAAGAAGTCCTTAACAAACAAGAAGAGTCTCTACACTAAAGAAGATTGCAGCTCATCAAATGAGAGTGAAGACAATGACTCAGAATATGATCATGAAGGTGATGGTCCTATTGAAGATTAATCTATGTTGATGGCTAAGGAAAGAAGTTGCTCACATCAGAAAGAGTCTACTTAGAGTGATTCAAATAATGATGAAGATGAGGTGGACTATGAGACTATATTGATGAATGCTCTTGAAGAACTAAAGATTGATAAGAATATGAAATCTAAACTCAATGATTATGAGGAGCAATTCAGTGTATTTGAGGAAATATTGGTTGAAGACTCTAGAGAGCATGAAGGTGTTGTCATGTTTCTTAATTCTAAGTTAGAATCTATGTCTACAAGTCTAAGATCCAAAGAAGAAGAATACTCAAGGTATGTTTATGAAAATGAGTCTTTGAAATTTGAGCTAGAAAAGATAGCTAGTAAGGTGAAGACATTTATGAGATTTAAAAAGAGCTCATGTGATCTAGACAGCATTATGAGTGGTCAAAAGCATGCTAGTGATAGAAATAGTCTTGAATATAAATAAGAACAAAATAATGTAACTCAAGATAAGATGAAGACTACTATAAACAAGGACAATCATAATTTGAAGACAAATCAGATCAGATAGTCAAATGTCATGAGGTATGCAAGATTCAATGGTTAATTTTACACATGTAATAAATTTGGTCATAGGGCTAGAGAATGAAAGAGACCTTTTAGAAATGAGTTTGCATGGGATTATGATGGGTGTCATCAGTCAAAATGTGTGAATAGAGTTAAGTGCTTTAATTTTCATGACATAGGACATGTTATAATTTTTCTATCTAAATAAGGTAAGGCAAGATATGTTTCTTGAAAAAGGTATGGTGTGCTAAAATTGTGAATAGAGAGGTCACGTTGATAGGTTTTGTATACAAAGGTATATAAGTTAGAATATGTTTAATCGAGCTCCTAGAGTGTAAAAAAGATGGCATGTTAACACATGGAAGCCAAAGGTAAAAAGTGTAAATCATGATGAGACTGTAGGTCCAAGTAATTTATTTACTATGGTGGATAATGCTTCAGAAGATGAAGAGTGCCAAGAGTTCTCATTATCTTCTCATGTTGTGAGTGAAGAGACCAATCTCAAAGAGAATACCAAGGTTCTTATTGAAGGTAGTCCTGAGGTATGTATGGATCTAATTGAACATCTTGTTGTTGAGAATTTATCTTGTAAATAACATCATTTATCTTTTATTAATGATGAGGTTCCAAACTACAAGGAAGATTCTTCAGATGAAAAGGTATGTTATGAATATGTGTTGTATCCATGTATTATCAATCCAATAATAGAATAAAAGGAGAATGTTGTAGTGGATGAGGAATTTGTTTCTCCTAATCTAAAGAAGAATAATAAAAATAAATATAAGTATCATATGCCCAAGGAGGAGAATGAATATGAGGAGTTGTGGGTATGGTAGAACATTGTGGTGTAAAGGATGTCTCTACCTATGCTTATTAAGAGACATTTTTCTTGTGGAGAAGCAAGTTTTTGTGATCAAGATGATAATGCCAATTAGAGAAGGTCTTTGGTTAAGGGGGAACAATAAGTTATTGAGCTTGCTCTAAAGGTTTATGAAGGATCTATTATGCAGGGTTAGAATGGGTATATCTAGATGGCATAATGATGTTTGATTTAATGTCAATAAGTGTTTGGTGCTCAAAAAGGTCTATGAATTTATTTATGATGTGACCCAATTTCTTTTTTGGTCTAAAGGTATGTTTGAGATAGATTGAAGGTTTTGTAGTGCTCTCAATTCTTTTAGTTTTTGGCTTAAAAGCAAGCAGGCCAAAAATGGGTTATAATAAGTTAAGGATCCCAAAGGTTTGAAGGCTCAATTTTTGGTCCAAAAGTGTGTGATGGGTGTCTCTAGGTGTGCAATAATTTTTAGAGGTGTGCATTGACTAGAAGGAGGTTTCTTGACCTTGTTTGTTTTAAGGTTCTATGGTTTTGGGATATACTAAAAAAGTAGTTTTATTTATGAATTGATGTCTGAGGATTCTTAATATGTTTAATGGGCCAAATAGGTGGTCAAATTAGGCTTCATATAGAATTGAATATTTGTGGTTCTCAAGATATTCAAGTTTTTCCATATTGGAGGCCTAATTGGGTAGTTGGTTTGTGAAGGAAGTTTATTTTAGATGATGTTCTTGGTGATGAAAATTTGTGTGCTTGAGTGGGAATATTATAGTGATATATATATGAAGTTTCAAGTCTTGAATATGCGTTTGTTAAAAATAATGGGCTCTACAAGTTATAGGTAGGGTTACAAGGAGGCTAAACAGGCATAGTGTGAAAAAGAGTGCCTTTTTGATCAAATTATCTAGAATATCAAGGAATAAGTATTTCAAGGTGAGTTCTCATGTTGTTTTTATGCATTATTATTATTTATTGAGTGGCTTGAAGTTTTGTTTGTGGTCCTTATGGTAGCTTAAGAGAGAAGGCTAGTAAGCACATATGGTGGTTCTTCATGATGAATGGAGATATGAAAATGATAAAAAGGTGAAATTACTTAGAGTTATTAGGGGGAGTCCCTCTTATATATTTATTGGTAAGTTCCATTATATTATAGTATTTTTTGTGTGTTCTTTTTTCATTGGTTGTAGTGCTTGGTTGAAGAGAGTGTTGGCATGAAGAAAAAGGAAGTTGTCAAGGAAACAAAAGGTAGGCTCATGATAAGGGGGAGTTTTTATCATATTTATAATATGTTCCTTTCCTATTTATGGTATTTTTATGTCTTTAGTATCTTTTGGTGCCTACTTTGTCATTGTGTCAAAGGGGGAGAAATTTCCTCTTGTGGGAGTGCTTGAAGAGAGAAAAGGTGAGTTGTATATTATTATATATGATGTTTATTGACATCAATAACAAATGGGAATATTTTTAGAGTGTTTTAAATGATTTAATGGTGATGTAATGTAGGTTTCCTATTGAGTGGATGAACTGATTTGATATCCTAAGTAACAATGACAAAGTGTGCAATGTGCATATCCTAGTATGCTTGAAGTATGCTTGGTTAATCTTGAGTGTTGACATGGCTAGAGATGTTTAGGTATGAGTATGGAGTATTGAACATGTGTAATAAGTCCTATAAGAGGTTTTATATGCTTTGATTTATTGTGTTCATGAGTGTATTTCATCTGGTTGATCATAGTTTTCATTTAGACACTTTGGGTCCAATGGTAGAAAAATCTGAGTAAATAGTTTGATGATGTCATCATTTCTACATGTGGATGAGTCAAGAGGAAATGGTCACATGGGTTTTTAAGTATTATACCAAGTTATTATGAAATAAATATTAGGTCATGCACCTAAGTGCATAAAGACATATGCAAGTGTAAAGTTGGGCTCCTAGGAACTTTAATAGTATTTTCCCATACTTAGAAAATTTACATGAGGCAAGAAAACACTGAGTAAGCATTTTGATGTAGTCATATCTCACACGTGTGGATGTTTCAAGAGAAGGTGATCATATGCATTTTTTCAATTTTGTTCCTAGTTTATTTGAGCTAAATTTTATATCATGCATTGAAGCATGTCAAAATATATGCATGTTCAAAATGGCCTCCTAGACAAGTTCTAAGCATAATTGGCTCTTAGATAGAAGATTTTGAGAAGGCATTTTATTGGTGATATATCTTGATCATATGAAATTTTCAAGATTAGTTTGATATATGGTTGTATTCCTCTTAGAAATTTTATCATATAGTCTAAATTCTATATCATGCATCAAATCTCATACAAATTTATTAAGGTTAAAAGTTGGATACTCAGATTGCAATGGTCCCCATAATTAGTCAATTTTACTAAAGGTAAAGTTTGAGCAAGTCTCAAGGAGATCAATAGAGTGCATTTACTCCAAGATGTAAGGAATCAATGAGAAGGTAAGAAGTGCACATTATTTAATGATTTATCAAAGGTAAAGGATAAATATTAATGGTGAGTGTGTGATCATATAGATTGATCTAATAGTGAGCATTTCTAATTAAAGACATAGCTGATCCATAGAGATTGACAGGGTGTATTATTTCAACATTACAAGGCTACACAAGTTGAGGTCAAAGTGACTAAATTTTAAAATTTGAGAATTGACACCTATGCATTAAAGTTAAGATAATATCAATGGTTCAAGATTCATCTAAAACTTAGAATACATGAGATGCGATCATAGTGTTTGAAGTTTAACTATGATCATTGACATTTAAATATTTGAATTTAATAAAGGAAAAACTAGGGTCTAGTTTTTGGGCCATATCTTTTGATCTAGTTTGAATTTTGTCGTGGTGTTTAAAGTGAAATTGTAGAGGACTATAATTCACATATATAAATATATATTTTAAGAGATAAAAGTGTGTAATGACATAGTTATTGAGCTCCAAGTTTGACTATGTGTTTGACTATGTTTTGCAAGTGACCCGAGAAGGTTGTTCAAGCTTGTTTAGATGTTGTTTCAATATTTCATGGTGAATTGGATATTTGGGAGTGTTTTATACTCCATGATAATGATATATGTTCATTATGAAGGTTTAAAAAATCATATACAACATGAAAAAAGTTTTATAAGTTAATTGTGTGTTCATTCATGCTTACTGTGTACACATAATGTTGTTTGAGCATATGCAGAGGTGAGCAAAGATGATTTTGATCATTTGAGGATGTCAAAGGGGAAATAAGGATTGGATTAATGTATTTTAAATTTTTCCTATGTTTTTTTTAATTTATGAAGTGATAAATGTGTAAATAAGTCTCCATGAGATCTATAAGAGCTACAAGGGCCTTATTAAAAAGGTGTAGTTGATTAAGGGTGACCCATAAATCCTATGGTCAATATATGAATATTATTTTTAGATGTGTATCAATGAGATATATTCCTTAAGGTTTAATTAATTCCAAATGACCAACCAAAATGGTTTTGATCATAAATTCTCTATAAATAGTGAAATCAAATATGGTGATTTCTAGACTTGTAAGCAAAAGACTCAAGAGAGATTTGAGAGAGGGTTGTGTGTGTGAGTTTTGGATTAAAGGAGGGTTAGAGTAACATATGGATGAGATGAATATTATAATATATTTAGGACTATTTTTATGATGTATAGGTCATAATTCTATTTGTCGAATAGAGCTCTTGTTGATTGAATATGAGTGAAGGTGAAGAGTGATTATCAAAGGTCCATCATCAAGTATTGAAGACATCAATTGAAAGGTGTATGTGTTCATAGGTGTTGTTAAAGTTAATAATATAAGGTTTTTCTATGCTCCTTACAAGGTAAAACTTGATAAAAGTCTAGTTGTTGTTGAAGCTCAACTAGATAGGTGTGACAACACCTTGTGGGATTATAGTCTCACTAAATAGGGATTGTAGTTCCTTAATCAGTTGTAGTTGGTATAAATTGGTTCTTGTTATTATAGGATAGTAGTCCAATTTTAGGTTTCAGTGGGATTCATTCCTTGAGATGGTTTCCCATGTATGTCATGTGTTTGATCTTGCATTGTCTCTCTTACTCATTGATATGAATGATGTGTATGCTTTATGAATGCTTGTGGTAACTAATTAAGTGTTTGTAAAGATCAAAATTGAAGTTATATTATTTAATCTCATTGATTCACCCCCCCCCTCACTCTTATTTATTATACCTCTAATAATATGGCATAAATAAATTCGTAATTTAGTTCAACAACTCACTAGATACAAAGATTAGGCCATTACAATTTTGGGGAAAATGAGAATAAATGGTGTGATTAACCCCAATGATGAATTGGTCCTCAGGGCCACATTTAAATATCTCCTTTAGATATTATAAATTAGTTTTAAGGTAGAGGTCTATGGAGTGGCATTTAAGACCCAATAAGACTTGATGAAATTGATATTTTTTTTCTATAAGTTGTATCATTAACATGGAGACTCTTTATGAGGATCTTGGGGATGTATTAAAATCACATAAACAATTGATGGATAAACTCCCCCAACTCTTCAAAATGTCTCCATTATACTTCAAATAAATTGAAATGAACATTTAATAAAGTCACACCCTCTACTTATAAACTCAGGCAAGTAGCTCTAGCCACCCTACCTCTACTGGTTATTTTAATTATAACTAATTCTCAAGCATCTAAGTTAACCATAGCTATAACTCAAGTCACAAATACAATAACTAATATGACCCACATATCAATATCTACCATGGACTCTTCTTAGGCATTTCCAATTGTAGTTACATCATTTTTTATAATAGAATGTTATTTTAATAGTGTTTTATCCTTTGTGAATGATTGGATATGCAGTGGCCACGTATGCTCTAGTGATGATGAAACTTTGAGCAAGGATTGAAATATGAGGCATCCCCATGCCAAGATTTTATATATATGTATCTCCTACATTCCAAAAGGAAGTAGAAATTTTGTTTAATATAGACAAAGACCTTTTAGGTTGTTCTGAAAAATGTGTGTTGCATACTTTTGTCTTTCATGTCTGTCTTATAGTATTTATGTGTTTTATCTAGCTAGTATATTAGTTTATATATATGCTATAGTAGCTTAAAGTAACTTATGGTTAGTTATTAATGTCTTTTATCAATTAAAATGTGTAGAAACAATTCTAGGTTGATAGATCTTATTTTCTTGAAATAAGTTTGCTAGGTTAATCTCTAAATTTGTGTAAAAATGCCATTTGATGCAACCTCCTAGACTGAGACATAACTAGTCAAAGGTGCTCTTTAGTGTTAGTTATAATATTTTTAAAAGAAATTCCTTAATATTATTAATAATAAAAACCTTTAGCTAATGACTAAGAGTGAATTTTATCATATTCCTTGGACCTCTTTACTATGTTTACATATTCTATGTGCCAAAGCAACAAGCTAAAAGCATTAGTCCCTTAGCATTTGTCCTTATTCTAAGGTTGGTTAGAAAAAAATCATGTCTTTTGTTTACATATCCTCTTTCCTTCCTTACCCTTCCCTATATTTGTGGTTTCTTTAAATCTTTCCCACTTTAGTTAAGTCCATGTCCATTCCATTCAACCCAAGTGATCTAGGATCCATATCCATATCTAAACCATCCTAGTTAACATTTCCTTCACTCATCGCCATTCCACCATTAGTCATTACAAGACCCAATACCAATAATTAATGCCCTAGAGTGAATTCAAACTTCACTAATATCCCAAAACATTAGTGGTTGCCTTGTGATTATTCTTAAGCATACATAAAACCCACATCAATAGATAATTAAATATCGTGCTAGAAGGAGGGCCTCTTCTATTAATCAAAATGGGAGATCACCAAATTTTCACTAAATATACCTAAAATATTAACAATATCTACCTCTATAAATAACCTACTATATTATATCTTAAAAACCTACTAAAAGGTTAGGTCAGATATAGGTATCTCAAGGAGGTCTTAAGCTTAGTCATATTCCTAAAATAGATTACAAACCCCTCTATGTCTAATGGACCACCCATGGTTAACTAGTTATGTCTTTAGCATTGTAGGAGGTGTTCATGATCTACTTTAAAATCTTGAGAAATAACTCCTTCTCTTTTCCCCTTTAGGAGGTAGGACCATTGAAGAACATGTCAAAGCCTTTATAAATGCATTAGGAGTATTGAATGTGGTCCATGAGGATGTAGCTTATAATATTTTTCCATTTATGCTATAATATGTTTCCTATGACTAGTTCCTCAATATTGTTGAAGTTTCAATAAGGTCTTAGACTAAATTCCAAATTTTTTTCTAGGATAGTTCAGCCAAGTTACCAGTCCTAGCATAGTATACCAACACTTTACTATCATGAGAAGAGATCCCAATGAACCCATCAGGGCATTCAATGTGAGGTTCTAAAAGATGTATAGCTAGGTAGATACTTTAAATAAACTATATGTCTTGTCCCTTCAAATTTACAATAATTTTTTAGATCCTAACATTATAGTGTTTGTGCATAGGGTATTTAGTGTTACTAATTTAACATAGGCTTATGTCAAAGTAATAGAATTTGATAGACAAATCAACCCCCAGTCTCAAAGCTTATCAAGGCCAAATGTGTATCAAATCTACCCCATGCTAAATCTAATTCTAAATGCTAATCAAAACATTATATCCCATAATCAAACCCAAGCTCATATGTAGTTTCCTTTATCCCATACTACACCAAATTAAGATTTAAGTTTCCTAAATAATTATTTCTATGCTACTAATCCCCATATAATATAAGATTTAATCTCAATCAACACTTCCACCACCCAAGGTACTACTGTAAACTCTAATAAAACTAAACTAGATACCATTCAAATAATGGTACATAAATTGAGCAACGATTTCTTGAGCATGCATAAAAAGATGGGGAATGTTAGTGTCTAGAATACCAAAAAAAACTTTGGCTATCCAAAGTACAATAGACCATTTAACAGGTCTAGAAACAACATGGAGTATCCACCTAATAAGTAGATAGAGATTAATATTCTTGAGGTAGCACTACCCAACTAGTGTAGAGTTCATAACATAGATTAATATAGAGAATTGAGTTGCATAGAATTTTGCACAACATTTAATATCTTCCAAGATGAAATGGATAGATAAGAAGGTTCAATAAATCAATCTAATCCTTCTTCTTCTTCCAATACCTCTAACCACACCAAAAATACTATGGTCTTTGACACATGATTTTCCCTTTATAGTATAAAATGAAAATAAACTAAAAGAGAATGTAGATGAAATCCATGCCTTCAAAAAAAATTAGAGTAATTATAAATTGAGAATAAAATATCCTTTCACTACTTCTACACCTCCTAACAATAATTCCACCACTCCTCCAAATATAAAGAGCATTAATAATACACGTCCCCTAAAGGATAAAGATCAACCATAATCCACAGAGTCATAGAATAGAGGAAGGTATAATATTATATAGGATATGAATAAAATCAAATCTAATATCACCCTGCATGAGCTGGCTCAAATCACTAAATAGAGGGATATACTACTGGAAGCCTTGACTGGAAGTTCTTCTGTAGATAAGTCTAAGACTGCAAAGGTGAATGTGATGATTTATAAGGACAAACTAGAGGTCTCACCCTTTATTTTTGATAGTTATAATATTTAGTAAAAATGTTTAAAATTGTTGGTAGACTCAAGGGCATCAACCAATGTGATACCTATGGCTATATGTAAGAAATTAGGGTTGACCCTAGATAAATAAAAAATAATGGTCCTATAGATGGATAAATATGTAGTACCTTGTGTATAGGAATTATTAAATGTGCACATATAGTTAGCCTCAGAGCCACGTGTATAACATTACATAGATATCTTGTTGGTCAAGATCCTATAATCTTATAGTCTATTACTTATCTCATATTGGTCAAAAACATTAATTGGGTATATACATATCAATTTCTCACATATGTGGTTATTGTGGAAAGGTATGCCCAATCAAATCAAGATTGATCGAGAGTAGAAAATGAAGTACTTGATCAATGAGTACAATTTAAAAATTTATAAGGTTAACTTTACAACCTCACATGATGGTATTTACACCTTCACTATGGAAAATAGGACCCCATGCCAATAATTTGAAGGATCCTCACAACTATGGACTCTATATTTTGATAGAGCCTGATCTAAACAAGGTTTAATTGTTTAGTGTAGACCTAATAGATCTAAAGAGTAAATATTACTTTGATACATATATTTTCCTTTCACCAGCAACTAAACTAAGTATGAGGACCTAATCCTAGGTCTATAGTTCACCTTGAAGCATGGTGTTAAGTAACTACAAATATTTGGTGATTCTGAGTTGGTGGTCAACCAAATCATAAAAAGTATCAATTTAAGTTGGATTATCTAAATAAATACAAGAATAGAGTCTATAACTTGATATAATCCCTTTAGTATTTCAACATTATATCCATCTTAAGGGAATAAAATTAGATAGTAGATGCATTGGCAAATTTGGTAGCTAACTTGGCACCACTCCAAGAGTCCAAAATGTAAAGATTTTTATTAGAGCTAGTGCTTTGTTCCTCAGTCCTTAACAATGTATAAAAATTCTATATCTTTGAGGACTATCAATATATTAACCATTCATAAATAATTTTGGGCCCTTTTAGGACCAAATTATATATGAAAATGACTTTAAATGTCTAGAAGTAGAAGACATTGGGAATGATGGTATCATGAATCTCAAGGAGAATATAATCCCCATGGGGATTATATCTTTAGAAAGGATATTTGACTTGGATCCACAAGCTAAAAGGCAAAATAAGCCAAGGAAAAAACAATTTGAGTTTGCAAAATAAAATTTGGGAACTATGAAATCCCCCCATTATGTAAACATTAGTTTGGCTTGTACTTATAATGAAAGTAAAAATTTAAAGGATATACTAATGGAGTAAAAGGACATGATCACTTGGACCTATGAAGACTTGAAAACTTTTTATCCTAGAGTAATCACCTATATTATTCCCTTAAATCTTGATGGCATACCCTTTAGGCAATGTCAAAGGCTTGTGAAACCCATTCTAAGACCTCTCATTCAAATTGAAGTTCAAAAGCTATTAGATTCCAAGATCATATTTCCTATCATGCATTCTACCTGGGTGGAAAAATTGGTACCCATCAAAAATAATAATGGTGAAATAAGGCTATGTGTCAACTTTAAGAACCTAAATCGATCTTTAGATATGGATAATTATCCTCTACCTTATATGCAGTAATCCAAACTGATAGTGGGTTTTAAATGATGTCTTTCCTAGATGGTTTGTCAAGATACATCCAAGTACTATTATAATCACATGAACATATAAATATGGCCAACACCATAAAGTGGGGGACATATGCTTATAAAAGGATGCCTTTCATCCTCATCAATTCTAGGGAAACATTCTAATGAGACATGGATAATGCATTCCCAAGACTTATTGATAAGTGCATCATCATTTATATGGATTACCTCATTATAGTTTCTAAAGATATAGTGGACCATGTAAATCATGTACAAAAAGTGTTCGATATATGCAAAAGATATGGAATATCCCTCAACCCTAAAAAGAGTGAATTTGGGGTAATAGAGTGAAATCTATTAGGATAAGTCATAACTAAATATGGGATTTCCATTAATCCTAAATGAGTTTATGCCATCCTAAATATGATTCCTCCTAATATCTGAAAAGAGTTAAAATCCTTCTTTGTAAAGATAAACATACTATCCAAATTCATTTCTGGGTTTGCCAAAATCATCAAGCCACTAAATGTCATGCTAAAAAAGGATACCAAGATATAATGGATATTAGAAGCCAAGAATTACTTCTAAGACATCAAGACAACCATTTCTTAGGTACTAATATTTATTAATCCTAACTTCACCAAGGATTTATTCCTAAATTACTTTTCTTCAAAGCATACCATTGTTGTCATACTCACCTAAAAGGTAGATGACAGTGAACACCTAATTGATTTTATGATTACTAATTTAAAAGATGTTAAACTTAAGTATTAAATGATATATAAGAAAATATATTCATTATTAAAGGCTATAAATAAGTTTAGGCACTATATATTTAGGAATAAAATCATGATACAATCCCAGACCCAGTGGTCGAGCTCACACTTAGCCAAAATAAACAAGGTAAAATAAGGGTTAAGTGGATGGCAAAGTTAAAATAGTTTGATCTAGATATCAAACCAACCAAGATGGTTAGAGGACATGGAATAATCCATCTAATTATTGAGAGAGACTCATGCATTTAAGCTGAGCAAGTTAATGCAATCCAAGTAGCTAGAGGTGAGTGGTATGATTATATCATTCATTGTCTACTCATGAGGGCCTATCCCCTAAACTGAATAGAAAAAAAAGTGAGATTTGAGGCTCAATTTTACCCAATAAATGATAAAATTGGGATTCCTTTAGCATAAAAACTATCAGGGCATCTACATGAGATTTGTCTCAAGAGAAGAAGTTGTGGATATCTTGGATAACCTACACCAAAAACTAGGTAGTGGTCATCCTTCTAGGACCAAATAACCCACAAGATCTTAATAATGGGGTAATATTGGCCCACTATTTTTATATACACTCATAACCATGTTAGGTATTTACATGAATGCCAAATCTTTTGTAAGAGGGAGGTTAATACCAATATGTCACTATACCCTATCATCGAGTGTCATCCTTTTACACAATGGGGTCTTGACTTCATTAGGGTAATTAATCCTAATTCTTCAATAGATCATAATTTCATATTTACTACCAATAATTATTATACTAGGTTGATTGAAGCGGTATCAACCAAGAACTCTAGAGCTCAAGATGTCATTAAGTTTCTAGAGGAGTATATACTAAGCAAATTTGGTACTCCCATATATTTGGTTAGTGATAATGGCCTAACCTTTCAATCAACTAAATTCACTAAGTGGGCCTATAATAAATAGATAATAATCAAGTCATATTCAAACTATTACCCCCAAGGGAATCAATTAGTTAACTCTATAAACAAAAATTTGATGGTTGCCACTAAGAAGTTATCCTAGGACAAGTGAAGAGTGGCACCTATTATTGAAATATGTATTATGGTCAGAAAGAATAAGACAAAAATAGGCCCTCAAGGCTTCACCTTTCTTGTTGTTATATGGATGGTAACCTATTTTCCCTATGTCCCTTAAACTTCCAACCTATCACTTTATTCAATACTTCATGTAGGATGATTCAAAGGTTCAGTCTAGATTGTTGGAAATAGTTCAGCTTGAGGATGCAAGGATGAAAGCAATATATAACTTCAATAAACACTAAGACATTGTTAAAATATGGTTGGAAAAAAGATTCAAGATCAAATCCTTTTAGATCTCAGACTTAGTTATCCTATGGGATAAAGCTCATGAAAAAAGGGGCCAACATGACAATTTCATTCCCTTGTGGATTGAACCATATCAAGTGTCATAAATTCTAGGCAACTATGTCTTCTATTTGAAGGACCCCAGGGTAATAACCTAGCCTTTTTAGTTAATGGTAAATTTTTGAATCACAACTTCATGGTTACTCCTAATAAAAATGTCTTTGAGTAATGTTAGATACCAAAATAGAGGTAAAATTATAATAGTTGTTACTACTTTCATAGTTATTTTTCCAACTTTCTATTTTTTGTTATCTTTATAGGTAATTATTGTGTTTTTTAGCTTAACCTTTCCTAATTTACCAATTTTTTTCCTTAGGTCATCTTCCCTATTTTCTAGTGTAGGTGTCCTTTATTTTAGAGTAACTTGATTAATTCCTTCCTGAATGATCAAAAGAATATCTAATCTAAGTATGAGTACTAAATCCTTAAGGTAAGACCCAAAGGGATATTAAGTAAAATAAGAGTCTAAGAGGAATACACCAATTAGTTGATTCACAAGTTTTGTATTTAAGACTTCCAATAATTAGGTATGCCACAAGAAATAGATCATGGTCATTTCACAATTAAATACTTATATTGGGTACGTAAAAGTTATTTTCATTGCCACATGAAAATTAATAAATTTTTTTTCTTATTCCTTCATTCAATAATGTTTTTCACATGAATGTTTATTTTGAAGTAATACCCATTGATACAAAGTCCACTGGTAGGGACATTTTGGAAGATTAAATTTTACTTCTCTTATACACCAGCTCACGGTGTTCCTGACTCTCTATCCCATTTTTCTTATAAAAAAAATAAAAATATGATCAATACATCCTAAAGAGTGATCAAACAATCCTAAATAATAAATTTAAATGTGATCAAAGATTCATATTATGAAATAATATCAATGTATCATGCATTATGAAATATTAAAATGGGAGAAAAGGGGAAATCAAAGGTAACTCTATTAGGAATATAAATGCATATCTAGTAGTAAAGCAATGCTTGAGCACCTAAATTTTTATGCCTTAAAGAAGCCATTTTTAAACCTAAAATTTATTCTAAGTATTTTCAAAAAGTTTTAAAACAAGGGTTAAATAAATCAATCTACCACACACATACCCAAGGTGTAAGTAAGGCTAGTATGTTGCATGTAGTTTTGGGAACCTCTTTGATGTTTTTGGTTTAATTATCTATCTTTGGTATGATCCTTGTTCACTTTATATTTTCTAACCAAATATTTTGGAATCTCAAACACTTGGGAGTATTCCCCTTATGTGTCACCATTTGTTGTGTCCTAACATACCCCCCATTTAAATTTTTAAATAGAACCCACTTGATCAAATAGATTTCCTTCTTTTAGGATCCATGAGGTAACCTTAACTTACTTCTTGAAAATTTAATTAACATAATGACACTTATATTATTACAAACCAAATCTATGTTTAGGCATGTCCCTAGTTACATCTCCAGTATTTGGTTTATTTTGAATTTATTTGTCTAAGTCTTTTCTGATTCTAATGATTAATGAAGTTTGCTTGTTTAATTTGAAGGCATGATAGATTTTTTTAGACTAATTAAATTATGTGTTTGTCAAGATTTTTTTTCTTTGTGTTTTATGTTTTGAAAATATTTATTTACTTATAATTATTTCTACTTTTCACCTGGACCCTTGCTGAGTCACCAAAGCTTGCCATGTGTAATTCACTTGCTCTCTCAGATCCCCATATGCAAGTGAAGTATGATTTATAATTCAATCTTTTAAAAAGTTTTATTTTAATATGTATTTCAATCCCTTTATCCCATATATTTTTAGACACTTATAAATCTCTAAAAGACTCTTGGGTGAGTAAGAAGTCAAGATCAAGCCATGTGTCATCATCCTACTCACTTTACAAATAGCAAATAGAAGTTTAGATTATGAAAGTCTTAATGCTGGTAGAAAAGTGACATATATCCATGTGTTATATCCCACTCACCTAGCGACTGATAATTGAAATTTATAGTACATCACTCCCAAGGATATCAGAGTAGCAACAATCATCCATGTATCATAATCCTATATACCTATAGTTATCAAAGTTATTAGATAAGTTTAAAAGTCCCATAGGTGGATAGAGAATGCATATATAACCATGTGTCATCACATTACTCACTCAGAACCTACTTATTGATAAAATGAATTACAATAATCCCATTACTAAAAAAGTGGTGACAACTCTCCATGTGTCATGATCTCACAATCCCAAGGCCATAAAGGGACCAATTAGTAAAGAACAATCATAGGTAGTGATAATATGATGCTATTTGGGGAAGTGGAATGTCACCAAGTGTCAAATAGAGGTGATAAATTAATTGAGGAAAAATTGAGAGAATACACTTGGTGTTGAGGCTCACAAAAGGAGATGACACTTCAAACAAATTCAAAATATGAAAATAGAAGAAATCAAATAAAGCCAAGGCCATCAGTGTCATTAATCTGCATGAACTGGTTGATTAAGTGTATTTAATTAAATAGAGGTGAAGAATATAAAAGTAATATATGTGATCAATGAATTCAATTATAGATACATTTATATCTAACAAATAATTTTTTGTGTAAATTCAATCTCTCCAATGACTAAGAAATTCCATCATTTTAGATCACCAGAGCTCTTAAGTATAAAACAATGGCTTCAACTTCACAACTTCCATGCCCCCTTTACATATTCCATTTTAGGACCTAAGTAGTACACAAACATGAGGTTTGATTAAGCTACCCTCAACCTCAAATTTAAACATTATTTCACTATGTAGGAGGAAGTTAAAGTAGCAGAACCCTATGGCCCTAGAGATCAAATCTTGGCTTTAATATGAATATACAAGGAGGACTAAGTGGTAATAACATTATTAGGCCTACATAATTCTTCGGTAAAAATTGAGTTAATTCCCTACATTGACTTATTATTTGATTTATTTGTAAATGCTCATATTTTTAGTAAAATCTTGTATTTACACCAATGTAGCACCCTGGTGGCATATATTAGTGGGCTTACCTTTGAAAAATACTATAGGTTTCCCCCTCTTGATATGGACTATATTTAAGCTCTAGTAAATTCATGGATGTATGTAAACAATATAGCTAGCAAGTTATGAGAATGGGATAGTGATCCTAGTACCTTTACAATCAAGCACCCTATTTCTATTATTCCCATTGCCAACTTCAAGTCTAAAATCTAAATTGTTATGTCCTTGCTAAATAAAATTATGGTTTCCAAAGAATTACTTATATTAATGAATTTTAAATTCCCCTATTGGACACCATCCTAACTTCTTCCAAGGTCGTATCTATTAGTGAGATCCTTATTACTAATTTGATCAACCAGGTCCTTAATTTAGATAGCAGACCAAATGATAACTTATATATAATGTTGTATCTAGTAGATGTTATAGTAGGGACTATTCACTCAAATTTTGAGGAACCTTGGGAGCCATCAACTTAATATTTGTGATGAATTCAATGTTCTTCATATACATAAATTTAGGAATAACATGACTAGACCAATCAAGACATTATATCCAATGGCATACCAAGCCATTTATGGTAAGGATATGCCTAGACTCTTTAAACAAATCCACAAAACTATTAAAATTATTGGCAATTATTGAATCTATCTAGACCATATAGTTATCAGAATAGAGGTAAATAGAGGTCCTCCTATGTATCTACCCTATTTGGTCTTAGATAAGGTGGTAGAATAAAAAATTATGGCTCAACTAGCTGATTTTATAGGTGTTAGATTAATAAATTAAAAATAAGGAATTGTCCACCCACCTCTCATTAATATTGGTATGATCCAATACATTAGGTAGGAATATTTCCATCCAATCAAAAAAATCAAAACCCACTATTATTTCAAGTGGGCACTTTATAGGAAATGGGATCTAAGGTAAAGGGATAGGAAACACTTGAATAGAGTCAAGGGGAAGGTGAATATTGATTATAACCATGTATCATATCCATTTGATGAAATGTTTTTTAATTCTTTAACTGATGTAGAGGTCCATAACATAATAAATTGGGAAAATATGTTTATGATGATGGCTAGTCATATACAATATCATCTAGAAACCACTAAGGAAGAATTCAAGAAAAGTAAGGCAAAACATTGGGTCTTAATACCCCCTAAAGGACCCTTCCCTTAGGTTCAATCCTAAGAATCAAAATAGGTCATCCCATTAGGATAACCACCTATGGGAATTGGATAGGAATTCATCTAAGGATCTCCCCAATTCCCCATCCTAGTGATCATAATTGCATCAACCACCTTTCTTCAGTCAAAAACCACTACTTAGGGTCTCGTAGCTATAACTTAGTTTAAAGGGGAATTTTTTATGTTTCCCCTTCCTCATCTCATAATAGTTCAGTAGGTGAGCCTCCCATATTTCCTCTTTCATGTTTTTGGTTTAGCTCTAATCAACCCCCAGCCCAAACCATTGTACCATCACCTCCATCAACATCTCCTTTCCTCAGACAAATATTTATTTCCTTAATTTCACCCCCATCATTCACAATTTCCCTCACCACATCACCACCTACTACCCCATCAGATCCACATGTTGTTATTTCATCCTTTCCATCATCAAATTCTACTCCTACTATATCCCACCTTATATACAAGAGGAAGTAGGAAGTCCCTTCAATTTCTCCTCAAAGCACCCCAGTAAAGGAGACCTCAAAAGAAAGGATAGAGGAAGGATTGGATAAAAAAAATTATAGATTTTTAAAACCTATAGAAATAATAGATAGTGAAAAGGAGTGATTTATCAAGGAGGAATGGGAGGATAAAATAGAGACATCCTTATCTGAAACCATAAGTAAGACCACAATAAGTGACCCCAATCATGAATGGTTATAAAAGGAGGCTCAGTCAAGTGATACCTAGATCCTGAAGACTAATTCAATGTCAACTAAACTACTTCAAGATTGATATGGAGACAAAGGATATGAATCATATTCTAAGCCCCTAGCTTCTATGAATGGGCAATCCATGGACCTATCTCTAAACTCATTATTGTTGATGATTTTGACCTCACAAGTCAAATTTTCACCCCTACTATTTGAAATTTTGCTTGTCATATTCTTTTCCTTTTCAATTGGTGTGTTAGTCTTGTAATTTTCTTGAGATGGTCATCCAAAGCCTTAATTAGTAGAGTTTAGGGAAGATTTCATGAAATTAAGGTTTTAATAATTAGTCATTTACTTACTTATCCTCCTTTGTGAACAATTTTAACTTGTGTCAAGAAGTGAAAAGATTCCATAACATCCTAAGAGGCATTATGGATTGTATAAGATTCATGTCATGATTTACAGTTGATCTAACTGGTTGGTGATAGGTTTGACTAACTTCATGACCTAGTTTATTGCATTTCAAGTCATTTTAGGGATTTTGGAGAAAATTTTGAATGTCAATGATATTTATAGGTCAAAATAAGAACATTATTTAATGTTTTAGGCATTAAACGTATAATGGATCCATTTTTCATTAGTTTCATCAAACTTCTCAAGTGTTTCTAGCAGTTTAAGTGTTAAAAAGGCCTATTTTGAGGGCATATATATAATTTTCAAGGTGAAATTGAGATTAAAGCATCTTAAGGATCTTATTTTTCAATAAAATTTTCAAACAAATAATTTTATGAGGTTTTAGGTCTTAAAATGAAGAAAACCATTTTATCTCCTATATCGACCTCCTTGGCAGCTCTAGATGTGAAGTTTTCAAATTCTCAATAAGATAAGAGAAGAGAGAGTTATGAGATTAAAATTTATCAATTTTTATGGTTATAATTAAGATTTAAATTATTCACATTGGTTTGAAAAAATTTGGCCTCTTCTTTATGAACAATTTCTAAGAGTGGTGACAGGTCACTATGGCCTATGCATCTGAGAGGGCTCTATTTTTTCACTTGTTTATCAAGATAATAAATTTATGAAGAGGAATGGTTTTGAGTTATTATTTTATAGGTAATTATTATCATTTTAATGGTAGTTTTAATGGCCAATTCATCACCATGAGAGACTTTCATTTTGAATAAGAATACCTTAGTGTATAGGTTATTTTAGTGAGTTCTACTGCAAGTCTCTATTTTTATTCATGGTGGTCATTATAAGAGTTTTTTACTGATTAATCAATCATATTATCCCCCTAAATATCATGTAATTCATGTGTTTTGGTATGATATGTATTCCTTTTCCATCTTCTTCAAGTATGCTTGCTTATGGAGACATGGTCTACACCTAAATAATTAATTATAAGTTTGAATACCAAATGGTCCAACACCATAGTGTGAAGTTATTTAGATCAAATTTCAAAAAATTTAATGTGTTAAAGATCCCAAACACACTTTATAATGATAATTTATATTTTCTCCCTTCAATTTCATATTATATGGATTGTAAGAGTAGGTTTGAATATGTTAAGAGCCATGGAGAAGATATATATATATATATATATATATATATATATATATATATATATATATATATATATATATATATATATATATCTCATTGTATTTATTTTCCTTAATTACCTAATTTAATTCATCATTTTAATAAAAATGGATAGGATTATATAAGTCTTCACTTATAAGCCTCTTTCATCACTTGATCATACTTCTAGTTCATACAGTGGCCGTAGAGTATGTGGGAGAGAGAAATGTTAGTATAGAGCTCTGTGATGCCTTGGAAGAAGTGATGGTGACATTAAAAATGAAAATTTTAGTTATTTCTTGAGAGGAAACTTAAGAAACATGAACATACTATGCATAGTCAATGAGCCTTCAAAAGCACCTACAATAATTAAGGTTCTACCTCAGAGTGTAAAAAAGGTTTTGAATAACCATGGAGTTTCACCTTAATAAGGGTCAAATTTCCTTAAGTGAGGATATATAAATCAAATAAAAAAATAAATGTGCACTAAGTGAATCTAATGATGAGAGACAAGTGAGAAGAGATGAGTAACTTTAAGGTTTTCCTTATTAGCAAAAAATAAGGTAAATTTATGGAAGTTAAGGTAATTGGTGCATCCTTGTATCTCCTCCATTCAATAAGTCTTGTGACAAAACTCATGTTATTTAAAGTCATATATATTTTTAAATAAATAATAGGGTTCTTAACCCATCATGCACCATGGAAATCCAACTCTCAACATGTCTTAGTCTGTACAGGGGTCAAACATTCATATACAAGAAAAGGCTTAGGTTGACATGAAAATTTCACAAGTATAGTTGATGCTAATAAATATGAGAAAGCATGTTAAATTTTTTGGATTTGTGTAAAAACTCCTACATTTCCTAATGAGAAGTGGAAGAGAGTCATCACCCACATGGGAATACATATAGCACTTGTACAGAGTATGTAATTATAGTAAGTCAAATAATAAGAAGACAAGTGATTTTAAGTGGATGTAGATGAAGTATGATATGGGTCTAAGGTGTACTATAGTGTTCTTACATCAATTAATCTTACACATGTATATGCAAAAGTTCTATTTCCCTTTCATATGTCACAATTTTGCCTCTTTGGCTGATGGACTCCAATATGGCCAATATATACTTTCAAAGTTTATGAGTTTTCATTAAATGTCAATGTAATATAAGGATGTCATTACTAATATGAGATCAACATAATGGTATAAATAATCCATATATGGGATAGTTCCAAGCCTTGAAGGTTGATCAGCATGTTCATAGTGTGAAAGAAGTTGATATAAAGGCCTGAAGTGTTGATTATAGGATATTCACTTCATGAAGGAATTCATAGATTATGAAACATCTAGAGTCCACTCTAGATTCATTTGGCTTGAATGATATTTAAATGACTACACTTGTATACATCATTGAAACATATGGTATGAGTGTGAATAAAATAGTTTATAACCAAGCTTGAAAATAAGGGTCTAATATAAATTTTAATAAAACTTGGAGGGATTTCAACCCATTTAAAACCTTCTCATTTGTCTAAGAATGTAAACAAGGTTTTGGTGGTAATGGTGTGGTTAATGACATCATAAAAAAACACCTAAATTTTATGTGAGGAAAAGTTTCAAGTGGCACACCTTTCCTTAATTTATTCAAAGTAGTTCTCTGCCTTACATAGTTTCATGGCATGGTAGAGGTATTTGAGGACTAGGCTAGTCAAATCACTTCATCACTACAGTCTAGGCCTAGAGAGTAACATGCCCAAGAAATAATAAGTCATTTTATTGAAGGATAATGATGATTATATGATGTTTTAATTAATTTTATTATTGAATGAAAAACTTTAGTGTATAAAATTCCTATTAGTCAAAACCAACTTTGAAATAATTTGCATGTGGAGTTAATGCATTGATGAAGAGTGAGACATGATATAAAATCATGAGATGAATCCATTAAATCATGTAATAGGTCTTATTGATCTCAAAAATGGATCAATTTTGTGAATTATATAATATTCAAGCATGATATACACATATATACGGCCATTCCCATCCAAAGCATGGTCTTAAGCCTTTTAGGCCTAAAGACTATCTCAAGGTTCTTAGACATCCAATCACTTTTTATTGATCAAGGAGAGTTATAAAAACATGAGAAAAACCTAAATAAATATTAATGAATATTAAATCACACATTTCTCTTGGCATATGTTAATCTACA
This sequence comes from Torreya grandis, assembly GCA_037957365.1. Classification (NCBI taxonomy): domain Eukaryota; kingdom Viridiplantae; phylum Streptophyta; class Pinopsida; order Cupressales; family Taxaceae; genus Torreya; species Torreya grandis. The sequence continues at coordinate 1,451,742 of JARHVA010002651.1, forward strand.
AGATCTTCAAGAAAATAGTCACCTACAATTGTGTGCTAACAATTTTGAGTTTTGTTGGTGTAGGAGGTGCCTTAGAATAAGAAAGTGATCTAGTTAGGATAAATTGGAGGATATAGGAGGTTTAAAAGGAATTTATCATTAATTAAAAAATTTATATAGTTTCAATTCACTTTCACTTTGATTCCAAGGTTGGAGATTGCAATCCGTACATCCTTCAATCTAATGCACCAACTTGTGTAGAGAAGAAACCATGATATAAAGAGATGGATGGTGGTATGATTGGACATGGTGAGAATATTCAAGGTAAAATTTAAGTTAATAAAGGTTTTAATTATTCATTAAATACATTATTACCATCTATTAAGTGTTTTCATACATAAAGTAGTAAGGCAGTCTATTGATTTAACATTGTTTGCAATAAGTATCATGTGGAAGCCTCTTCATGAAGGTTGAAAAGTTGAAAGACTGATTTATAATGTTTAATAAATTATTGGAGTGATAATATAATAGTCCATAAAAAATTTAAAGTTATATAAGTAGGGGTAAGGTTGGGAAAATGGTTTCAAATCGTACACACAGTCCTAGCCTCAGGGCCAATTTAGAGAAATTGAAGGATTGAAGATGCTAGAGAGGTGATCTAGCCTCAAGAATTGGTATAGAGGACCATTATGACATAGGTTAATTTTTAATGAAATTTATTTTTCCCAAATAATAATTCATATATTCTCTATTTTATCTTAGAGATGAGGCACCCTCCAAATAATACACTCTACAAACCTATCCACAATCAGAGAAGGAAGAAAGGGAGAGATAAGAGAGTATTGGAGATAGTATGAAATGGTGTTTATAGTTTTAATTTTATGTTAAAAAGTGAGAAAATACATATAAATAATCTCTAATTTTCATATGATACCTTCATTATTGAGAACAACACCTACAACCAGTCTTGGCAAGGTATGAGCTAGAAGGAAAAAATGAGTAAGTCAACACTTTAAGAAGTTGAAAATGTGGTGAAGTTACATGGGAGGATAGGAATTATGTTTTTATGATTCAAAATGCATTATAAAATCTTAATTTTAACTCTCATACTCAAACACAAGAGTGACAAAACAACTCAGTCACAGAGCTATTGAAAAATTAGGTAGCCAACTAACTAGTTTTTCCAAATTTGAGTTTTGAGGCCTCTATAGACATGATATAGCTATGAAATTTAGTAAATTTTGTGGTAATAAGTGGATTAAAATTTAAATAATATTTTTTATATAATATAATTATTAGACATATTCATTATTTTTTCTTAGACTTGGTCCACTTCAATTACAGGGTCTATTCAAAAGACTTATAAATTCACTTGAGCTCAAGAACACAAATCAAGCATTCCAGATCTCATGAATGGATTTTATTTTAGTTAATAGTCATGGTAATTATTTTTATACAGTATTAAGTGTAAAAAAACTTCATTTCTAAATCTAAGTGCCCTTAAGGGCTTATAAAAGTAATGCAATCTTAAACCCTAATCACCCTAACTAGTGTACCAAATGCATATATAGGAATGTTTAATATTAAAAAAAATTATAACCATGAAGGGGATTAATTTTAATGTTTATGAGCTTATACAATCATTGGGAATTATTTACTATACCTACGACCCATTTTTGACACCTCTTACACTCAAGAAAAGCTAAAATAGTCACCTAAGGAACAACTTCAAATGATCATACTAGCTCTCACACTTTGCATGGGGAGATGATCCTTTTGTGATATTTTATGGGGTATAATAATAATATTTCCAAGTGGAATGAAGTTAGTTAGATGTCCCAATTTTATGCAATCATTAAGACATTATATAGGTCTTAAACCCTTCTAAAACCCTAGTTACAACTAATTTGTAGAGAAAGGATTAAAATTCACATAAAATTCCACAAATTTTCCCTAATACCTACTATATATTATTTTATAATATATAAGGATATTTCACATGTAATTTGGTTACACCTTCACTTGTATGGATTTGTACAAAACTATGCTTATCAAGTTTTTTAGCCTAAAAAGGGTTTTGGAGAGCATAAGTTTATGACAATCAATGGTAGAGGTGGTTCAGGACTTATTTTAATTTTCAAAGATAAAAAATATATAAAAAATTGTATATAAGTTCCCAAACCATTCAAATATTTTAGGCTAGTCTGAAAATCCTTCAAAAGGACAAGCTTTCCAATGGCCATTTTAAGGTTCTCATACTTCCATATTGTTCTAGTTCATAAAATTTGACATGGATAATGGTGATATCATAAGTAAAGTTAATCAAGTGTTTTTTTGGAGTTCCACATGTGTGGGGGATCTCAGGATAAAAATTTTCACTTTCTAGGCCTAGGAGGGCTAATTAAGCATAATTTGATTAAAAGAAAGAGCCAAAAAGTATATTTAAACTCATATTTAGGCCACCAAATTTTTTTTGGATATGTAATGGGATATAGGGTATCTATAAATATTCTAATTTTATCATTATCATCTCTATATTCTCCTAGACAAAGAGGTTTACTAAAAAAAGGGCTTGAAGGAATTGTGAAGGAATTCATGGTTTTGGTGTAAATTTGAGTATTTGTGAGTGATTTAGGTCTTAAAATGAATTTTTATAGGTATAATGTACTATTTAAAGACCATCCATGAAATATATTTTTAGTAATGAAGAGAAACTCCACCTTTTCCTTCTACACCCTATTGGAAATGAACTTTTCAAGGAGCCTAAAGACAAACATTTTATAAATGCTTCATATAATATTTTAAAAAGAAAATATACATTATCAATTCCAAATATTAATATATTAAAATTCATAATTTATTTTAGGAAATTTTCAAAGGTAGAAAAGTTCTTAAAGAGTCCAAAAATGCCTTCTCTCCTTCCAATGCCTAAGCTTGTTGAAGGAGTCAAACTTGCACTTGAAGGCTTATAATATCCCATGGATCATGTAAGGACATCATAAATTTCCTATAATAATGTTTCAATAAATATTAAATGATGAATTAAAGTCATATTTTCAAGGTGGAAGACAAATTCTTCAATAAAGATATATGATCTAGTATCTAGGGCTTCTAACAAGGATCTAAGCACTCTCCAAGTGGTCAAGGCTTGACCAATAATTATGAACATGTTATAAAGTCCCCAAAACTTTTAAAACTCTCTATTCCACACCATACTAAGGAATATTAATTTTTTAAAGGGTTGAATAAGTGTTACATAGTACTTAAGGAGCAAGAAGACCAAGATTGAAGACCCCTATTTTGGGGTTGATTTATCTCCAAGAATTTGATTTTTTTATTTTAACTAATTCTAAAGAATGTAATTCATCACTATTTTTTTTGGTTTTACTAAAATTCTACCAAACTTTTTACTTACCTTTTGAGAGAAATAAGAAGCTTTTGTTCCTCTATTTTTAGGTTTTTTGAGTGAAGTGTATGTGTTTGCCATTGATATAACCTAGTGAAGCATTTTTTTTTCCTATGTTATTTTATAGTTATTGTAACTTCATAAAATATATTTGATGTTATATAGGTCATATTCAGTGTCTATATCATCTTTAGTTCAATCATTGGATGTGAGTTCAATTCTTTTACATTCCTTCCTTGTGTAAACTAAGTTTGTCAAAGTCCTTTTGAAATACTTTTATATAAGTCATTCCTGAGTGTAGATAATGTGTGAAAGTTTCTCCCTTTCATAATAGTGTTCATTTTAATCATAATTGATCATAAAACATTGGTGCATCACCTTCATTTCCAATTTTCCCTTTCAATACCATTGCAAACTATGTCTTTTTCACCCTTTCCATTACTAGAAGCAGTAGATACTAGATTTAAGAGTAATTTTTAGTGAAAGAACCAAGGTAACCAATCATTTTTTATATTATCTCCCTTTCAAACTTACCCACACTTAGGAGAGTTTTTGGCATGTTGGGTGGGACAATATTCTCCTTAGCATAGTTGAAGTTTGGAGTTAAGTAAAAATAATTACAGCAATAGAGGATACTCATTATCACTAGAACTTAAAGATTTCTTCAAGTTGTAGAGTTCTTAGTAGCATTCGGGTAGAAATTTCCTACCAAAGGTTACCACAAGATCATCTAATAAAGGTCTTCCTCTTTGGTTCATTGAGTTACCCTATACTTATTACAAGAGATAAAGGTATAATAAGACAAATCCTATCCTAAAAAACAATATCTATCTCCTAGTCAGTGTATTATCCTAAATAGTGAAATTCCCACTATCTAGATGGCCATCAAAACCCAAGTGTTTTTCTCATTCAATAGAGCTATCCCACTAAATTTAGCCCATTTTGATGGCATACCTATATCAGATATTAATAGCATCCCATTATTCTTAAGAAAATATCAAATAACTCCTATTGAGCACATCAAGGATATTTTCAACCTTTGTTCAGTCTACAATGTCATTTAGGATAGCATGACTATTAAACTACTTGTTATTTATTTCAAAGGAAAAGCATTTTAGTGATATATAAACCTCCCATTAAACTCCATTTATTCTTTGGATGACTTAGGTTCAACCTTAGTCGAATAATTTAAGGACAAATCTGATCACATGTCCTTAGTTGAATAGCTAACTACCATAAAGAGATTTCCGCATGAGTTCACGACTGACTTTAACCTTAGATTCCAAAAAACATGGAACAAAATACCTATATTAATTAGGCCATCCTCAAAATATGCCTTCTTGTACTATCTAAGATCCTTAATTTAGACATTAGTGTTATGATATGGTCAATGGGTAGTAAGACTTTTATTGATACATTTAAAGTTGTAATAAGAGTTGATAACAATTTGATTCAAGTAGAAAATTGGCACCTATGCCTCTTATGCCTTTTTTCCTTGAAACACAACCCATACCAACCCCTCAAGATCCTAAATTAGCTCTTATTCCATCCCCCCAACCATAATATTTAGCCCTTCATAGCTAATCAACTGAGATGGGAGATATCAAAGTGATGTTGAAGTCCTTTAGGAATGATATTTCAAACTAAAGAGGTAGCAATATCAATAAAATAGGCCTTACCAAGCACTTAATCAGCCTACTTATCAACCTTTCATAGATAATAGGCCACCCTATTAAGGTTTTAGAGAATAGAGGCCATCTTACCAATCTCAAAGAGATATAAATCAAGCTAAACCATATGCACCTGTTGATTGAAATGCTTCATCATATTCTAAGGTTATTGTCCTCATGCCCTCAAATTAGAATAACATGATGTTTAATATAGGTTTGTAGCCCTCAAATGACTTACAAAATCAAGCATTGGTTAATCAATCTATAGTCATGTTTCAAATGACTAAAAAAGAGGTTTCTCTTTAGGAGAGTCAATTTAATGAAGGTATGGAAATAAACCAAGACAAGATGAATCATGGTAAAGGGAAGTTATATTCTACTTTTTTTAATTGGTAGTTATATGATCATGTGGCCTTGAATCAATTTGGTGACTTAGGTACATCAAGTAGTGTGCTTATAGTTTTGACCAAAGCCAAAAAAAGAGCTATTAAGGAGACCAAAGAGGTTGGTCATGCTTCAAGTACACCTTCAAATATCCCTATGATTTATAACAATTAATTTTTAGCCCCTATACAATATAAAAATTAAGATTTATAGGTTGGAAAATCTCATCAAACATCACATGTTTAGGGTTAACCAATTATTTGAAAGCTACAATCAAAGGTAAGTGCAGTTCTCTATAGAATTTTTGATCATATGAAGAATTCAAATGTTAGTATGATCATGTGGGATTCCTTATAAATCCAAAGACAAAAGGACATGCTCATACAAGAACTTTTATCTCTTAAATTGATGTCAAGGATGATCATGGTATTGAAAAATTTAGATCAGCCACTAAGACATCAGGTCTAATAAGTGCATAAAGATATAAAGTTGGTCTAGGATAAAGTAAAACAAGGTAAAAAAAAACCCTTTTATCTATCTTTGATAGTTGGTGATGCCTTAGTTCATAACTATATAGTGGATCCAATAACAATCTCATGCCCAAGCAAATTTTGGATAAGCTTGGTTTAGTTTATGAATTAAATTTAAAATGGGTATTGTAGCTGTATGGGTCACCAAATAAAATATTAGGCATGAAAAAGAACATAAAAATTTGACACTACATGCTTATCCAAATGTTACCATTTAGCAAGATGTAGTGGTGGTGGACTTGCCTCCTTACTTTGCCATTGTTTATCAAGAAACTTCACCTCAAATATTGGGGGCTACCTATCAGTTGATTTAGCATACTTAATTTTCAAAATTAAGTATGGTACAAAGGTAACAATCCATTCTAAAACCATTACACATTTTCACTTAGATCCTTATATGTCAAGTTTTGTAAACACTAATTGTGGCATCTTAAATGAGGTGCTAGAAGATAGTGGAGTGGAAAATAACTCACCTTTAGATGGAGTTAAAAATTTATTCCTTGATTAATGGGACTCAAATTTACATGATCATGATCCTTAAAAGTTTATTTAGGAGGAGGGACTTGGTTTTTATTGCCTCCATGAGAATGATGCACTAATTCTAGCCATGGTGAAGGATGATGAATATAGTGAAGGTCTATGACATTTGTAATTTGATGGATCAAGGAAAAAACATAATACGTAGGTTGTAATGATGTTGATTTCTCCAAAAAATCAAATTTATTTTTCCTTAATTAATTTTTGTTTAGTTGTTCAAATAATATTATAGGGTATGAGGCACTAGTCACGGTTTGTAGTGGGCTAGGAAGATGAGAATCAACACCTTACAATTTTTGGTGATGGTGAACTTATAGTTCACCAAGAGGTATTAAAATATGTAAAAACACATTTCTTACATCTTATAATCATAGGGTGTGGGACTTGAGAATTTTCAAGCTTTTAACATTCAACCAATACCAAGAGATAATAATAAACATGTAGATGGGTTGGCTGCCATAAGGGCTCACTTTAAAATTACAACTAATATTTAAAATTATAAAACTCATTCACACATTAAGGTGGTTATGAGGAATTTCATTCAAAATAACCATGAAAAATGGCAAGTATTTGAGGATGACAATTATATTGTCAGTTCTTACAAGAAAAGGCTAATTTCTCCTCCAAGAATCAATCAAAGTTGTTGTAGTAGAATGGGTATTAGATTTTTTAACTAAAAATTAATAAGTTTCCTAAAGGATTATTCACACTTGAAATCATATTAATTGGTGATTATGAGATGAGAAAATATAAGTCATTTTTTTCAACCAAAGAAGAACACTATGTTAGTGTGGAGATTGCAGTTAGAAGGAACTTGAAATTGGGTAAAGTATGCACTCCATAAAAAGAATATTTAATCGAATTACCTATGAATTTTTTTGATGTGTTCACATGGAAACATAGTGATCTAAAATAAATTTACCCAAGTCTAGCTCAACACACCATTGAGCTAGAAGTTGAAACTAAATCAGTGAGACAAAGGCAAAGGCCCATAAATTCAAAACTTGAGCCTTTGATGAGAACTAAGATTCATCCATCATATTTTAAATCAAGCACTCAACTTGGGTATAAAACCTTGTTTTATTATGTAAGAAGAATGGTGAGATTAGACTATGTGTTGACTTTCAACATTTGAACAAGGCTTCCCTTAAAGATTACTATCCATTGCATCATGGAATGAATTTTAAAGCTAGTTGTAGGTTCATAGACATTATATTTTTTAGATGGATATAGTGGCTATAATCATATATTGGTTAAGGAAGATGACCAATTCAATACAACCTTCACTACAAAGTGGGGGACCTTTGTATATTAAAAAATGCCTTTCAGTTTATCAATTACTGGAGCAACCTTTCAGAGGGGCATGGATATGGAATTAAAACATCTTATTAATAGGTTTTTACTTGTCTATTTTTATGAATTAAACATGTTTTCAAATATTTCAAGTGAGAACATGGTCTATCTCAAAGAAGTGTTTGAAAGGTGTAGGCAATTTGGGATGTCTCTTAACCCCAAAAAGTATGTCTTCTTGAATCATGAAGGTAAGCTTATTGTACATGTAGTTTTGAAACATGGATTAAGTATAGATCCTAAAATAATATATTCAATTATTTATCTTTCTTTTGATAATCACAAAAATTCCTTGCAAAACTTCTTAAGAAAAATCAATTTTATAAGAAGATATATTTTAGATTTTGCCACTTTAGCTAAGCCACTTATAGCCATGCTAAAGAAGAATCAAAGTTTCAATTGGTCCAAAGAAAGAATAAAGAGTTTTTAATAGATAAATAAATCCATAACTATTGTCCTACACTCATAAATCCATATTTATCAAAATAATTCATCTTTTACACCTATTCTAACATTGACACTATTTCTAGTATTATTATGCAACATAGTCATGAGGCCCTAGAGCATCCAAAAGCCTTTTTTAGTTAAGGCTTGAAGGAGTATGAGACAAGTTATTATTTTATTGAGAATCATGTCCTTTAAATAATCATGTCTCTCAATAAGTTTATATACTTGTTCTCTATCGATAGGATACACCTAATGGTTTCCCATCCAAGTATCAAGGAGTTCCTCTTGAACAAGGATATAACTGAGAAGAGAGCTGGTTGGATAATAAGATTAATGGAGTATTATGTGGAAATAAAAGTCACAAATGTGACTAGAAGTAAAGGAATTTGTGAGTATCTATCCCAAGACTTGCAAGAGGCTAAAGAGGTGGTTTTAGTGTTAAATGATGAATAAGTTGTAGATGATAGTACCTCACCTTCCAGCTAGTTTCATGACTTGGTAAGATATATTCAAGATGGTTATTATCCTTCTCATTTAATTTATTCAAAAATAATATATTTTTAATTTCAATCTATTCCATTTATTCTTTTTTATGGTATTTTTTTCAATAAAGACATCAATGGTATGTTTCTAAGGTGTACAAATCCAAGCCAAACACAAAGGTTTCTTGAAGAGTTCCATGATGGACATGATGGAGTAAATTTCTTAGCAAAGACTACAACCCTTAATATTATGAGAGGTGGGCATTTTTGGCCAATTATATTTGATTATTATTATGCATTGATTAGGAAATGTAAGAAATGTGTTATGTTTGTATGAAAAGTGAAACTTACAGCCTTACCTCTCTAACCAATTGTGGTGGACCAGCATTTTATCCAATGGGGATTGGAATTTATTGGCCTAATTAACCCTCCTTAAATCTTAGGTCATAAGTGGATTCTTACTACCATGGATTACTTCACAAGATGAATAGAGGTAGTAGCATTGAAAGAAGCAAACAAATCTAATGTACTAGATTTTTATGAAGGTTTGCTTACTAGATTTTGGGTTCCTTCAACCATCATTTTAGATAATGTCATGGGTTTTATGGGAGATAGGATAAACCAATGGGCTGTTCAACATGGTGTTTACCTTATAACTTCATCAAAATACTATCCACAAGGTGATATCCTTTTTGAGTCCACCAATAACAGCTTGTTAAAGATCATAATGAATATTGAACATAATCAGAGGTCATGGCATTTAAATTTTAATTCATCTCTATGGGCTAATAGGATCACATACAAAATATCAATATCCAACTCTCTATACAAGATGGTATATGGTAAGGAAGTAAGGTTACCCATTTCTCTTGAGTTTCTTGCTTTATAACCAATGCACCAAATTGAGTTGTTGGAGAATGAACCAATGGAGATCAAGTATGCTAAGATTATGGAGATAGAAGAGATTAAAAATAAGTTCATGTTAGCCATAAAAATTCACCAAGAATAAGTGAATAGAGCCTTTGATAAAGGAGATTCTTCATAGAGTTTTAATGGAGATTTGGTTCTCAAGTGGGATGAGAATAGATCTAAACTGGGAAGGCTTACTAAGTTTTACTCCCTTTGGAGTGGCCCATACATAATCTCTAGATATAAATCCCATAATGCCTTCCAACTTGCAAAGATGGATGGTGAGGAGATTCTAATCATAGTTAATGGGATACATCTATTACACTGTTATTGAGATTTAAGTTCCTTGTACATAGTTTATTTTTTTCCTCCAAGTGTTATCCTAGCACATTAGTTTGTTAATGTTTTATCTCAAATAAGTGCTTTATTTTCACTTTTTCTTTCTTAGTTTCCCATGTTTTGTGTGTTTCCTTTCTTATTTTGGAGGAGAAAGTTGTCTTATTTCAAGTCAAAAGAGTCTCATAAGCATGAATCATATTTTTCATTATTATTTTCAAATGTAAGAGTGTTTATAAGCTTTAAATATATGTCAATTGTCTAGTTCTCAATCATAGTTGGCATGCTTCCTAGTTGAGTCACTAAAATGTTGACAAGCTTGACCTCATAGGTCAAACTATCACCCCTACCATTAGAAACTTTGATTATCATCTTTTTCCTTGTCAATTGGTGTTTTATTCTTTTAATGTTCTTGAGATGGTCATCCAAATCCTTAATTAGCAAAGTTTAGGGTAGATTTGATGAAATTAAGGTTTGGTTATCATAGTCATTTACTTGCTTAACCTCCTTTGTGACTAGTTTCAACTTGTGCCAAGAAGTGAAATTTTTTTAAAACATCTTAAGAGGCCTTATGTATTTTATAAGATTCGGTTAATGCTTTAAAATTGATCTAACTAGTTGATGATAGGTTTGACTAACTTCATGACCCACTACATTTTGGGTCATTTTATGGATTTTAGAGAGAGTTTTAAATGTGACTAATAGTCTAAGGTTATAATAATAACATTTTGTAATTTTTCAAGCATGAAAATTACACTAGATCTATTTTTCATCAGTTTCATCAGATTTCTCAAGTGTTTCTAGTAGTTTTAGTGTTAAAAAGCCTATTTTGAGGTCATCTAAATAATTTTCAAGGTGAAATTAAGTATAAAACATATATAAGACCTTATTTATCCATGACATGTTAAAACAAGTGATTTTTAGGAGTTTTTAGGGATTAAAATGAAGAAAACCATTTTATCTCCTATACTGACCTCCTTGGTAACTCTAGATGGGTAGTTTTTAAATGCTCAATATGGAAAGAGGAGAGAGAGTTAAGATCTAAAAAATTTGTAATTATTAGGAATATAATTAATTTTAAAATAAATTTAATTGGTTTGTGTATTTTTTCCTCTTCTTTATTAATAATCACTAAGAGTTACAGTAGGTCAGTATGTCCTATACATCTGAGAGGGGTCTATTCTTGCACCTATTTCACAATATTATAAATTGATGGAGAGTAATTATTTTTAGGAATGAATTTATAGGTAATTAATATCCTTTTAATGGTGTTTTTAATAATTAATCTCCATGAAAGACTTTCACTTAGAAGAAGAATACCTTAGTGTATAGGTTGTTTTAGTGAGTTCTGATGCAAGTCTCTATTTTTATTCATGGTGGTCATTATAAGATTTTTTTTAATGATTAATTAATTATATTTTCCCCCTTGGTATCATATAATTCATGTTTTTTGGTCTGAGATGTAATCCTTTCCATCTTCTTCAAATATGCTTGCTTATGGAGACATGGTCTACACCTGAGTAATTCATTACATGTTTGATTACCAAATGGTCCAATACCATAGTGTGAAGTTATTTAGATCACATTTCACCATTTATAATGTGATAAATATAATTATAAATATCCAAAACACACTTTTGAATGAGAATTTATAGTTTCTCCCTTCAATTACATATTGTATGGATTGTAAGAGCAGGTTTGAAGACGTAAAGAGCCATGGAATATATATATATATATATATATATATATATATATATATATATATATATATATATATATATATATCCTTGTATTCATTTTATTTATTACCTCATTTATTTCATCAAGTTAAACAAAATGACTAGGATTCTCCAAGTCTTCACTTACAAGCCTCTTACATCACTTAACCATACTTCTAGTCCATACAATAGTTGTAGAGAATGTGGTAGATATAAATGTTAGCCTTGTTATCTATGATGCATTGGAAGAAGTGATGGTGACATGAAGAATTCAAATGTGAGTGATTAATTGAGAGGAAACTTAATAACCATGAACATCCTCTACATAGTCAATGAGCCTTCAAAAGCACCTATAACAGTTAGATTTTTGACTCAGAGTAAAAAAGAAGTTTTGAATAACCATGGAATTTTGCCTCAATAATATTAAAAGTTATTTAAGTGAGGCTATATCAATAAAAGCAAGAAAATTAATGTGCACTAAGTGAATTCAGTCATGAGAGACAAGTGAGAAGATATGAGTAACTTGAAGGTTTTCCTTATTAGCAAAAAATAAGGTAACTTTGTGGAAGTTAAGGTAATTGGTTCTTCTTTGTATCTCATCCATTAAATAAATCTTATGACCAAACTCATGTTATTATAATAAATGGATATTGTTGAATAAATATTAGGGTTCTTAACCGATCATGCACCATGGAAATCTAACTCTCAACATGTCTCAGTCCATACAAGGGTTAGCCATTCTTCTAAAGGAAAAGGGTCAGGATGAAAAGAATATTTTAAGTGTATGTGATGCTAATAAATATGATAAATCATGTTAAATGTTTAGGATTTGTTTCAAAACTCCTACATTGCCTAATGAGAAGTGGAAGAGAGTCATCACCCACATGAGAAGACAAATAACACTTGTACAGATTGTGTACTTGTGGTAAGTCAAATAAGAATAAGATAAGTGATTTAAAGTGGATGCAAAGGAAGTATGATATGGGTCTAAGGTGTACTCTAGTTCCCTTACATCAGTTCATATTGCACATGTATATGCAATAGTTCTATTTTCCTTTCATATGCCATAATTCTACCATTTTGGGTGATGGACTCAAATATGGCCAATGTTTATATTCAAAGTTTATGAGTTTTCATTTAATTTCAATGTCATGAAAGGATGCCACTACTAATATAAACTCAAAATAATGGTCTAACTCATCCATTTATGGGATAGGTCCAAGACTTGAAGGTTGATTGGCATGTTCATAGTGTGAAATAAGTTGATATAAAGGCCTGAAGTGTTAATTACAAGATATTCACATCATAAAGGAATTTATAGATTATTAAACATCTAGAGTCCACTCTATATTCATTTGGATTGCATGATTAAAATCCATTCTTGAAATGAATATAGTTGTATACCTCATTACAAAATATGGTATGAGTCTGAACAAAGGAGCTTATAGATAAGCTTGAAAACAGGGGTTTGATATAGAGTTTGAGAGACCTTGGAGGGATTTGAACTCATTTGAAACCTTATCCTTGGTTTAAGAATGTAAACAATGTTTTGATGGTAATTTTGTGCTCAATAACCTCCAAAAATAGCACCTACATCTTATTTAAATATTAAAAGTTTCAAATGGTACACCTTAATTTAATTTATTTGAAGTAGTTCTCTACCTTACATAGTTGTATGCCATGGTAGAGGTATTTCAGGACTAGGCTAGTCAAATCACTTCATCATTGCAGTCTAGGCCTAGAAAGCAACATGCCAAAGAAATAATAAGTCATTTGATTGAAGGAGGATGATGATTATATTATTTTTTAATTCATTTTATGATTGAATGGAAACATTCATTGTATATAGTGAATATTAGTCAAAACCAACATTGAAATAATTTGTAAGTGGATTTAGCGCATTGATGAAGAGTGAGACATGATCTCAAAGCATGAGATGAATCCATAAAAGCATGAAATAGGTCCTAGTGATATACAAAATGGATCAAGGTTGTGAAGTATAAAATATTTAAGCATGATTTACACTTATAGATGACCTTTCCCAACTAAGCATGGTCTTAAGCCTTTTAGGCTTAAATACTATCTCAAGGTTCTTGGACATCCAAACACTTTTCAATGATCAAGGAGAGTTATCAAAACATGAGAGTCTTCATATAATATTTTCCAAGGATTATATACATTATCCATGAAAAATATGAATACAGATCAAGTCAAATTTGATTGGAGGAAGTTTTCAAAGGTAGAAAAGGTCGTAGAGAGTCCAAAAATGTCTTCTCTCCTTCCAACACCTAGGCTTGTTGAAGGAGTCAAAATTGTAATTAAAGGCTTCTAAAATCCCATGTATCATGTAATGACCTCATAAATGTATTATAATAATGTTTCAATAAATATTAAAGGAGGACTTAATGTCCTATTTTCAAGGGGGAAGACCAATTCTTCAATAAAGACACAGGACCTAGTATCTATGGGATCTAGCAAGGATCTAGGCACTATCCAAGTGGTCAAGGCTTGAACAATAATTATGAAAATGTTAAAAAATCCCCAAAAATATTTAAACTCTCTCTTATATTCCACCCTAAGTAATATTAATTTTTAAAGGGTTCAATAAGTGCTACATAGCACATAAGGAGGAAGAAGACCAAGATTGAAGACCCCTATTTTGGGGTTGCTTTGTCTTCAAACATTTGTTTTTTCTATTTGAATTCATTTTAAAAAGTTTAATTCATCACTCTTTTATTTTATTTTTCTAAAAGGGTGACAAAAATTTTACTCACCTTTTTAGGGAAATAATAAGCTTTTGTTCCTCCATTTTTAGTTTTTTTGAGTGAAGTGTATGTGTTTGACATTGATATAACCTAGTGAAGCATTTGTTTTCATATGTTATTATCTAATTATTTTACCTTCATAAAAGATATTTTTTATTCTATAGGTCATATTAATTTTTTATATCAACTTTAGTTCAAGCATTGGATGTGAGTTCAGCTCATTTAAATTCTTTCTTTGCATAAACTAAGTTTGCCAAAGTCCTTCTGAAACACTTTTGTAGAAGTCATTCCTAAGTGTAGAGAATGTGTGAAATTTTTTCCCTTTAATAAGAGTGTTCATTACAATCATAAATGGTCATAAAACATTGGTGCATCACCTTCATTTCCATTTTTTCCTTTCAATACCATTACAAACAATGTTTTTTTCACCCTTTCCATTACCAAAATTAGTATGTAGTAGGTTTAAGAGTAAGTTTTAATGAAATCACCAAGGGAAATAGAACTCTTTATATATTCTCTCCCTTTCAAAGTCATCCAAACTTATTATATATTCCATGTTCTAGTAGGAGTGAGAAACAACACACTTTCTCTCAAGGCCATACTCTTGATTGACAATAGTTACCTCCTAGTATAATAATGACACCTACAACAATAGTTCCCATGGTTGCTACTTCTCAAGTGGTAATTCCTTATTAATTACCTAATATATAAACTATTATTTTATTTAATTCATATTTTATAAATCCCATTCTAAACACCCTGGTCCTAGCACCAATAATGCAGGTTGTGGCACCCTCTATCCAACCTTCAAAGGATTTTACTATAGTCACTTTCACATTAGTGATGGATTATTTATAGAATTTACTCAGTATCCCTCCTACGTATTCATTTTTTTAATCCCTAAACCCTCAGTCCTCTAGGCTCAAATAATAATTTCACTTCAAATATTTGTCTTTCCTTTTTACTCCCTCCCAACCATCCACTCAATTAAGCCTATCAATTGTTCAAGCAGCCCAAACTAAAGTTATAACTAATACAACATATAAGGAGGTGTAAAAAGGAAAGATAGTGATTGACACAGTGACCTCAAAGAAGGTCACTAGTTGTAGAAATTTTATTCTCCATTTCCCTCAACTAATAACCTATTCTCCCAAGCCTACGTTCCCTCTAGGTCAATCCCTATCTACCACCCATATAAATCAATATGAACCTTCACAATAGTTAGTTGCCTTGAACATCCCTAAATGTATCCATAAAATGCAACAGAAAGAATAAGGTAGGTGGGACCTGGTTATTATTGTGCATCCAATAGTTAAGTTTTACCTTGAGATAGAAACAAAGACTATGAGGAAGGTGAAAAGGAAAACTATAATGGTTGAAGGATAGAAGGTGGAATTAGAGCAAAGGGAAGATGTTTTCTCTTTAATAAAGAGAATAAAATTGATGCCTTTAGATATTATAAATTAATTAGATGACCCATACACATTTGTATACTATATGGGGGGTAATAAAATAAATGTTTAGAGGCTTTGATCAAACTATGGAGGTACTACAAGGAAAATATACCATATAACCCCTGAGGGACATAGTAGATAATGTGAAAGGAGTAATTTAGAACCTGTATGACATTATCCAGTTAATAAGAAGAGAAAAGGAGTCATATCCCAAGTGGAGAGATGTATTCAACCTTTTTTATAGGATGAATTATATGGAGACCAGACTTAATTTATTAAACTAACTAATCTATAATTTGTCTAAACTTAATAACTATTATAGATGCAGTATGGGCCTTGAATTAAATAGCTTCTATGAGATATAACTTGATTATATGGCATCAATAAATCCATAATTTAGTTCAAAATCTCACCATCTATAAGGATTATACCATTAAAATTTTAGGGTAATGGGAATAAATGGTGTGATTAACCCCACCGGGGAATTGGTCCTTAGGGCCATCTTTGAAGATCTCCTCCAGATAATAGTAGATAGTTTTAAGGTAGAGGTTGAGGGAGTATAATTTTAGACCTAGGAAGGCATGATATAATTCATAAATTTTACCAAAATTTGTGTCATTAACATAGAGACTCTTTATGTAGATATTGGGGCTGCATTAAATCACATAGATAGTTGATGGATAGCTCCCCCCAACTCTTCAAAATGACTTTGTTATACTAGAGGTAATTGAAATGGGATTTTTAGTGAGTCACACCCTTTATTTTAAAATTTAGGCGAGCATGAAATAATCTCCAACCACACTACCTCTACTAGCTATTTCAGTTGTAACTACTTCTCAAGCACTTGTGTTAACCATAATTACAACTCAGGTTAAAATTATAACAAGTGTTAGGGCCCAAGTTTCAAAAACTACCACAGCCTCTTCTTCAGATTTTCCACTTGTAGTTACATCATTTTTTTATTAAAAAAATGTTATTGTAATAGTGTTTTTTCCTTTGTGAATGATTGGCTACATCGTGGCCATGTATGTTCTAGTGATGATGAAACTTTGATCAAGGATTGAAGGATGAGGCATCCCCATCCCAATCCTATATATACATTTATCCCATGCATTCCAAAAGGGAGGAAAAATAATTATATTCAATATATATAGAGGCCTTTCAAGTTGTTTCAAAAAATATGTGTTGCATAATTTTCTCTTCCATGTATGTGTTATAGTTTTTATGTGTTTTATCTAACTGGAATCTTGAATTAATGAAATATGATATGGTACTTTTAATTAGCTTCTAGTTAGTTAATAAGGTATTTTTATCAATAAAAATGTTAAGTAGCATTTTAGTTTGGTATACCTTATTTTATTGCAACAAGTTTGCTAGGTTACTCTCTAAATTTGTGTAGGAATTCCATTTGATATAACTTCCTATATTGAGCCATATTTAGTCAACGGTTCTCTTTGGTATTTTCTATAGTATTTTGTTAATAAGTAATATAATAGTATTAATAACATCAACCTTTTTTTATGACTAAGATTTAATTTTATCATATTATTTAGACCTCTTTACTATGTCAGTTCTATGTGCCAAAATAATAATCTAAAAGCATTAGTCCCTTGGCATTTGTTCTTATTCAGAGGTTGATTAGAAATAATCCATGTCCTCTATTTACATATCCTATTTCCTACCTTACCCTTTCCTATATTTATGGTTTATTTGAATATTTCCCACTTTAGTTAAGTTTATATCCATTTAATTCAACCCAAATGATCTAGGATCCATATCCATATCTGAACCATCCCAGATAACATTTTCTTTGCTCACTACCATTCTACCACTGGTCACTACAAGATCTAATACCTAAAACTCATGCCTTGGACTGAATTCAAACTTTACTAAGATCCCAAAATGTTATAGGTTACCTCATGATTATTCTCAGGTGTGTATAAAATCCACATCAATAGAACCCAAACATGTGCATTTTTTGGCTCCACACGGGGGAGATGATGATCACATTAGAGGATGAGTATAATATTTTCTAGCTTCCCATTAGAGGTTATAGAGTTAAAATTTCTAGAGATGGTTTCCTTTTTTATATTCAACATTTTTCAATTTATTTAGATTTCCAAAGGGCTTTGGATGTAGATCTAAGTAGGATAATTTATGGACAACATTATTAGAGGTGATGTTCTACAATTATGAAATTTTATTTGTATTTTACTAATGTCATTCATAGTAGTAGATGGTGGAATACTGGGTATCTCATATGATATATATCATATAATTTGGCATATTGAGCTTAATCATACCAGATATTTTGGGGTTGTATTGTATTATCCCACTTATATAGGGATATTTATAGGTTTTCACTAGAGAGTCATGGTGGATGCATTAGAGCATGGACTCTTTTGCATGTTTGGGCATATTATCACATTATAGTGGTATGGCCAATTGGTGTACCCCTATTTAAATTGGCCTATTTTCATGTTTAAATGTGCCCTATTAGGTCCTAAGACCTATTTCAACTTACACAATGGAAACACTCCTAAGTTTGGGTACCCTATATTAGGAGTGAATCTCTAGAGAGGGATGGTTCCTTTCCTAAACTATAATTCACATGATTTAGGATAATATTAGAAAATTGAAACCTATTCTAAAAATTCCTATCTAATCTACAATTAGGTCTCTTATCATGAAAATGGAGAGATAATGAAACTAAAACTTGTAAATAGGTGATGTACCAAGTCTAGGGATCTCCTCCACTTGCCTAAAAAACACAATAAAATCTATGAAATATTGAAGTTTATCCTAAAAAATCTCTAACTTTGACATTTATTACATAAATTCTTTATATGAAGGTGGTATAATATGAGATAACTATTAGGGATGACCCAAAGACATTGCACAAGGTACAATTGGGTAATTTATAAAACTAACACTTGCATAAACTAGTTGTAACACATCATAAAACCTGTAAAAGCTTGCCTTATTATAGAAAGGTGAGGGTAATTAGACAAAAAGTGAGGTAAAATATATTTTACCACAAATTTAGATCAATAAAACACATGAATTCAAACAAAATACAATCATAGAGAAGGTAAAATTAATCGTTCATTAGTCTAAAGGCCTAAATCCAACATTTACAATAATCCAAAGTAGAGTTTTATCATAACCAATAGAGGGATATAAAATAATGCATATGTAACCCTACATATAATAAATATGAGATGAAATAGGAGAAGAGAGCATTAGGAAAATGCATAAATGTTATTATTACACCATCAATACAGCCCATGCTAGTGAAGAGACATGGAAAATGTGAGCATTAAGCTCTCTCCAATGCATTAGGCTTACCATCATGATTATCTTATATGAAGTTTGGAATAGTAGTGGAGGAGAGGACTTAATTCTTGTCATTTTTATCCTTTGAAATGATGAACATGCATAGTTTTTTCTATTTGTTTTTCCACTCTTGGAAAACATGATTCTCTTTGTGTTAATGGCCTTAAATTTCCCATCTCCACCTATCATGAGTGTTTAATGTTTGACCTAGGAAGGAATCTCAAATGCCTATTTTGAGTTATGGTTGACTCGAGCTTGGATTCCACTTCATGGAAGGAGTTACACACTTTTAAGATTAGTTTTTAATGCCTTATACCTCATCATGCTCTTAATGACCACTTACACCATTCATATTCTTGAAGGACTAGTCAAAATACTTATCCAATTTGCTTGTCATTCTTGAGATAGGATGGAATTAAAATGCTTGAAATCAGCTTTGGAGCCTATGTGAAGGCCTCTTTGAGAGGTTAAGAATTTGGATCATCAACATCCTTTTCCACAAGAACTCCATGAGAGGTTTAATAACCTAAATTTTCATGCCTTAAGTTCATCTTATCTCATCTACTTACCTACAACCTTGCTTGAAGAGTTATGAGACTTTGCATCCACTTCTTATCAACTAGGAAAGTCTTGTAGATATGTTTTTGAATATACATAACTCATTTCTCATTATTTAACACCATGGAGGTATTTTTTAGTAACTTCAACATACTTTCAAGAATTTTACATTTCATAGATCTCATATTCAATTTTTGTACGCCTGCAACCATCAATAAGCTTAAACTCTCATGGTGACAAGCTTGGAGGTGAGTTTGAGAGGTATGTATACATTCATAAATCCTATTGACCACATAATTTATTATTAAGTCTTATATAACCTATAAACTTATTGAATAATCTCTTTGTACATGTGTATGACCTATAATTATCATAAACATACCTGGAATCCTTGTGGGAACCTATCTTCAGATCTATTAAACATTGTATGAAATTTTTTAGACCTATAGGTAGGTCTTTTGATCTCAAGATATTATTAAAACTTGAAAAATCTCTTTAGGCCATGATAACTCTTGAAATATTGTTATTAGACCTACAACATTATGAATATATGTTTAGAACCCATAGCACCTAGAAAACTTTCATGATCTCTATTGCCTTTTGATTAAGTCCTTGTATTTCCAAGAAGGCCATTTGAATCTATATCTACATGGTCTTATTACACCATTTACACCTTTTATTCATTTATCTATACCCTTTATAGACCTTATACAAACTTCTCAAACCTTGAACTCTTGTTACTTAATCTTTAAGCTTGAAATTTGTCAATGATGGAGTCTTGGTTATTCTTGGAGAGCCATATCTGGATTTTACTAGGCTTGAGGATTCATTATGGTAGGTTCATGATTGAATACCTTTATATCCTAAAATCATGACACAATTATAAAGACTCTTTATAATAATGTTTAACCTTAAGATAATCCAAATTTCCTACTTGAAGGCATCATACAAGCCTAATTCTTTTGAAAGAGCTTGTAATTCTTTATTGATGGCTTGTAGTCATGTTTTTATCTCTCAAAAGAGTCTTTAAGATTTGTAAAGGCATTAATATTTATATTTTCACCATGAAAACTCATGATCCTAGCTATAAAGATTTTTTTATCAATACTATACCTCTAACCACCATATTGATGTCTCTATCCATAACTTATAGCCTTGTGACCAAGACCTAGAAATTTTACATAAAAATTGATAATTTACAACTTTGTGGTCCTTTAGACCTATAATTTTCTCATTATCTCATCTTAAATTCATCTTTTTTATTTGAAAAATATCATATTACATATCTATGTAACTTAAACATGTTTAATCCCTCATGAATAATAACTCTCTCATAGTCTTGCAACTTCTATGGAAACCATGACTTTTGGTCTATAAAAGCTTGGATTGATGTTATAAACCTTGAAAATTATTGAGACAAGGTTGAACATTCATAGACTTCATGAAGTGGTCTTTACCTTATTAACTTAGTTCCAAAACATTCTAGGATCGACATGACCTTGATGGGTATAAATCATGGCTTACAGACTTGTAATCTTCTCCTAAGGATCCTAAATCCATGAATCCTTTCCACCTTATTGTTTATGATTTGTAAGTGCATTAAAACTATTAATATAATCTTGAATCCTACTAAAATTCTTAGAAACATGTTTAAGTATTCATGAAATCTCCCTCCTTCACTTATGGATATTATACATACATATTTAGGCTTGAACCTTTAAGTCCTGACATTTAGGCTTTAAGAAGGATTTAATAACCATGTTTATATCTTTGTCAATCAATAAACTTCTATGGAATATGAGGGAAACTAGAAATGAAACCCTATTGTCTCTTAAACATAATGCAAGTCTTTTTTATAAGCCTATAGTCCTATTGATGATTGTCCTTGAGTTTGAAAGATCTTATTGTCTCTTGAATCCTTGAAAAACCCTCTTATAAACCATAAGTCTACATATAAGCCCACAACATGACAATCTCACCAATATACCTACAACTTTATTGGTACAGTATTTAGATGTAATGGATAGTTCTTGGGATTGTTTGTGGACCTTATATTAGGAGAGAAACATCTTAAAACATGTTTGAAAACCTCATTCTTTGTCTACAAACCTCTAGGTCTTTTTCAATCTTGAAACCTCAATAATAACCTAAAAATGGCTCCCATGGCCTTGAAAATTTCTTGGATGCTCTTAATTAATATTGACATCACTTTTAGCCTCTTCAACCATCATTTATTCCACTTCGGAAAGCTTTAAAACATAGAAGAGTGGATTCACAGGCTTATAAGTTTTGGTAGTGTTTAAGACTACCTACAATCTCTTTGACCATCTAAAGTGATTCTAAACTTCTCAATCCTCATTAATTCCTTATTGTTGTACCTTTAAAATATCCTAAAGTCATACATTATCCATTCATTTCCATGAAAAATTAATTCATATAATCCCTTGACCATGTCTTTCTCGAGTGACTTGTAGGCAGTTTTAGGGATTCTTAAGGATTATTCATAGCCCTATTTTCCTATCACTAGCTCCAAAAAACTATATATGATTCCTAAATACCTACCCCATGTCCTAAAATTTATGTACTAAAATATGAATCAAGTGAATTAAGATAGCTCATCCATGAAATTTTATTTAAGGTGACTACTGTGAACAAGTAATATGTAGAGGAGAGGTTAGTCTTATGTTAGTCTAATAAAAATGAATCAAAATAACACACTCAAATCCTAACACCTCTAGCATAGACACTAGAAAGATCATAGGTAACAATTATAAATATGAAAACATAACTAAACCATAAAATAAATCACTCTTTTACCTTCTTTGGATTTATAAATGGCTTATTGAAATGGCTTTCTTGATTTATGCATCAAGAAATCTTCATCAATGGAGCTTTGTTGGATTCACCTTTCCTTGGCACCTTGGCTTTGATTGATTGGCTTATGATTTGAGAATTATAACACTACATTATAAAATATTTTTAAGACATTTATGTATAATAAATTTACACCAAAAGATCTTAAACATCAATATGTATGGCCTTGTGTTTATAGCCTCAAGAATTAACTCTCACCTAAAGTGAGTTAACATTGAGTTTAAATATGGAATGGGTTAAAACTAGCCCTAGGTGAGTTGAGAATAACTCTAATTGACTTAAAATTTGTAATATAATTATGAATTTTAATTACTAGACATGGCTCTCAAATTATATATTTTGGGATATTTTGGATGATCTTGACAACTCATAAAGGTAATGATGAAAAGGATTGTTATTTTGATTTTTAGAATTTCCATTTTTAAATATTCGTTAATTGTAAATAGATAATTCAACTAAGCATTTAATATTGTTTAATTAATTAATTCAATTTGATTAGTATTTTATCTCTCTCAAGATTTTATCAAGTGCCCAACTTAATGGGTCCATAGGCCAAACTGATAGTTGTTATGCCACAAGGTGATTAGGGAAGAATTCATGAGAGGTTATTGTTGTGCATTGGCTAGTATCCCAAATAGGTATGCCTAGACATGATTATAGGAATTGATGAATGATAAATGGATAACATTGG
Organism: Torreya grandis; assembly: GCA_037957365.1. Lineage (NCBI taxonomy): Eukaryota > Viridiplantae > Streptophyta > Pinopsida > Cupressales > Taxaceae > Torreya > Torreya grandis. Next base: position 1,475,168 of record JARHVA010002651.1, read on the forward strand.
GGCATTCATTGATTCCCCAAGGTGGTTATAATCATTAAAAATAAAATAATGATTTGCCCATAAGTGGTTATAATCATTGGTAGGATGAAAACATGACCTAGTTGGGTGGATAGAGATAATGATTTTACCAAAATCAATTATAATCATGAGCATGATGAAAACATGCCCCAGTTGGGCAAAGGCATGATAATGATTTTCCCAAAGGTGGTTATAATTCTTAACATCCAAATAGGTTGAAACATAATGATTTGCCTAAAATTAGTTATAATCATTAGCACAAAAGTATGGATTGAAACACAAGGTTTTCCTAAAGGTAGTTAGAATAATTGGTATTATGGGTGGGACAATATAACAAATTGGATAATGGGGCTTATGAACTAAATCTATAGTCACAGAGTAAGATTAAGTTGGTATAGAGGAGAAAGATGAATTTGGTTAACCTTCTATTATGGAGATACACATCCTAACTAAAAAGGATTAAAATTATTTTGTTATTTAATTACTCTATATTAGAGAATTGATGGGAATATATTATGAATGTTTTAGGTAACCAAGGATAACTATCATGGACATATTGTTGATAAGATTTATTGAGTGATGTTTGTTGTAGCATGTGATGGTATGAATCATGATATAAAACACCATGATAACTTAGTCAAAATATGCATAAGGAATGACACATGATCCAATAAACAATTAAAAAAATACACAAAGTTAAAAACCATGGGGATAATGTTGACATATGAATATGGATAGACTTAATTATAATGTGCAAGGAATAACCCAATGAATGAAAATAGATTAAGTCAAGGCACAATAATGAAATCAAAAAAATAGGAAAACAAGAAAATAAAAACACAATAAAACACCAATAAATGGAAAAGAAAGAGAGAACAAAAAATGAAACAAACACAAACAATGGTTGGTCACAATATTAGCATAAATAGAGAATAAAAAAGACATAAAACATTGCCTTTAGGCTATAGGAGACAACAAACAAATGAATGAAATGGGGGGAATAAAATAAAATGAAGGGGTATCCAAGCTAAATATAGATGCTCTAGGTAAGTGGATGTTGTCTACTTAGTTATATGGATGCAAGGTCCAATAAAAAATTTAAGCCAAATGTACTTATCCCAAGATATGGCATAGAATAAAATGATGATAAGAAAAACATGGTTTATAGAGTAAATAATTGGAATGGTCTCATAAAATGGTGAGAGTGTGAGATGAATCCTAAATGTCATTAAGGTATCAAATTTGAAAACATAATGTACAATAGGAAAACTCATAAATGGTGTGAGCATAAGGCTTAGGAGCCAACAAAGAAGGGGAAACTAAATGACAAGTTGTTTCCTTTGAAATAGATAGGGGTCCCAAAATCCTTAAGGCAAAGAAGTGGTTGATTTGGTGATTTTTATGATTTTCTAAGTCTTTTACAAATGTTTTTGGATTTTTCTATGCATCTTAACTCAATTTGAGAATTATGAGATACTAAATAATCCAACTCAAAAAATGGAAAGAGTGTTCAAACTTAAAATGCTAGAAAAATGGTGAGATCATGGAAAAGGGTGACTAAGTTGACCTTAACATAAATAGAGTGCATCCCACATAGTCCTAAGATGGGACCTTTAGTCACTATAGTTTTGCCTTATAGTAGAGGAATCTAACTAGGTAGAAGCAAGTTTATGAAGTAGGCAAATGGCATAGTATGGCATAGGAATGGCAAGGTGGGACTTCAAGGCATGATAAAAGTGTTATTCCTAATTTGTGTATAGGTGGTTATAATTAGGAAATAATGGAATAAGTCAATGATTCTAATTTTTCCAAAGATAGTTATAATTAGTAACATAGAGTGGAACACTGATTTGCCCAAACGTAGCTATAATCAAAAATACTCAAAATGAAATGAAATAATAAATGAAGGATGTAATTTCCAAACTACTATCAGACTAGTTTGAAATACCACCTTTATCTAGAATATTGAATCGATTGTTGAAACTTGATCTAAATCCCCTTATTGAAGGTGCCCAAATAACTAATGAAATGAAACCAAGGTCAAATGGGTTGGGGTATGGAGGTTAAAAACAACTCTGGTCAATGGGGAAGGTATGGTATAATGGTATATGGTATGGTACAAAGAAGAATGTCAATATAGTATAATGGAAATGGGACTCATAGACAATATTTTAGGTCTCTCAAGCAAATTAATGCTTGAGGTGTATGATGTTCATCAACTCATCAAGTTCATCCCCATCTAGTGTAATGATTATGTATGATATAGAGCCATATTTTGCAATAATGAAAAAGGGGCCTATCCAATTGGATTTGATCTTTCCTTTCTTCTTCTTCTTCTTAGTTGTGGTATTATTTGAGAAAAATATCCCCAAGCTTGAATTCTTTGTGTTTGACCTATTAGTTATAGTGGCCATGGAGTCATTTCTGGTACACTTAAAGGTTGTTGACATCGGCCATGCATTTCTCATCAAGTAACTATAACTCTTACAATCAAGAAACTATGTAGTCTTCATCATCCAAGACATATTTTAATGATATGCACAAAGAAGATAATTTGACCTCAATGGTAAGAATGGCTTTAGTTTCATAAACTAGGGAATATAGAGTGGATCATTTAGGGGTATGGTAATTAATGCAATATGCCTAGAGGGAATAAAAGATTTGAAGGTGTCAATCATAGCTAGAATCATTGATAATATGTTTAAGGATGTTGATAATAGTTTTTTGGATGCTTTTTCATGGTTGTTACCTTGTGGGTAATATGTGGTAGAATTTTTTTGATTAATGTTGTACTCAACACAAAGTGTTTTGACATCCTTGTTTTTAAATGATCCACCATTATCAGATATAATGTTAGATGGGATACCATATTGACAAATGAGATTGTTAAATATGAACTTGGAAATTTGTTTTCCAAACACATAAGTGAGGGGTATATCTCAAACCCACTTAGTGAAATATTTAGTAATGGCAAGGATGTGTTTTTGTCCATCAGATGAGGTAAGTTTAATTTTACCAATGAGATCAAGGCCCCATGTTACAAACAACCATGGTGTAAGTATTAACTTTAGAGTTTTGGCTAGGGCATGAATCAAATTGGCATGCATTTGACATTTGTTTCACCTTTTAACATATATAGTTGCATCTACATCCATAGTTGTCCAATAATAGCTAGTACATAGGAGTTTTTTGACTACAATAGCCTTCTTAGTGTGGGCTCCACATACTCCTTCATGAACTTCCCATAATTCTAATGTTGGTTCTATGAAATTTAAATAATGAAGCAGAGTTCCATAAAATTTGTGATAGTAAAGGGTTGGGCCAAGTAAAGTATAACATGGGGCTTGGTGGGTAAAGGACCTTTTTTTTTTGTGATAGGTCTGGTGGCATGATATGGTCATGAAGGTAGGTAAAGAGGTTTTAATACCATATATATATGGGACTAACAATAACATAGATCATTATGACAATTGAAGGTTTATGAATAGGTGCTATAATATTTTCAATGAGGAATTGATAGTCTTTTACCTTGTTAATGTGATAAATCAAAGAGCCAATGGTGGCCATAGCATATATTATTCTATTACTATCCCTTAGTATGTGTTCAAACTATATAATGGCAATCTATTGTTTAATAATGTCGATCATATCCTTGTAGGTCACCAATTATCATATTTGGTTTGAAAGTGGTATGTAACCTGATTGATGATTTAATGAGAACTACCATAAAGCTTGATATGTTGAGTATTCCATTATACTACTTAGCTAAGTCTTACAACAAGTGTTTCATATTTATCTATGTTTTTAGTATAAGGAAAGCTGATATGGAAAGATTTAGGGATAAGATCCACCTTTGGTGTAATAAATAATAAGCCTACCCCCAATCCATGTGATGTGAATGACCCATCAAAATACAGCTTCCATTATTATTTCTTAGAAGGTGTTTCAATTATGGTCATGATGTACTCATCTAAGAATTGGAAAAAGGTTTAGTATCTACAAGGGGAGTTTCATCAAGATGATTTACATGTACTTAGCCATTAATAGCTTTTTGTTTGATGTATTTCATCTCAAACTCACTCAAAAGCATGATCCATTTATCCATGTGGCCTTGTAAAATTATTATGGATTGTAGATACTTGAGCATATCTACTTTGGAAATAACCAAGATTTTTTAATTTAACACATAATGTCATAATTTTTGAGCTACAAAAACCATAGCTAAATAAGCTTTTTCAATTGGAGTATAATTATGTTCATATGCAGTCAGTGTACAACTTAGTACATAGCATGTTATTTTCCATTGTCATCATATTGAGTTAGAAGTGCCCCCAAGGATTTGTATGTTATAAATAGATATAGTAGGAGCAACTTTCTTGGCATAGGTGGCAACAAAATAGGTAAATTGGAAAGATATTCCTTTAGGAGATGGAAGGATTTATAGAATTCTTCATCCCAATTAAATGTGACACCTTTATTTAGTAGGTATGTAAATGAATGGAATTTATTAGATAACTAAGAAATGAAGCATCTGATAGACTATGTATTTCACTATAAAATATAGAGCTTATTTAAATTAGAGGGTGGCAACATTTCTATAATGGCTTATACTTTAGCAAGGTTAAATTCAATGCCTTGGCAAGAGATGATGAAGCATAGAATTTTTCCTAAAGTAACACCAAAAATTCACTTCTTAGGATTGAGTCTAACCTTGTATTCATGAATCCTCTCAAATATTTTATATAGTACAGCTAGATGATCGATACAGGTCTTTGATTTACCTAAATGTCATCGATGTAGTCTTTAATAATGTAATACATCATATCATGAAATATGATGGTCATGGTTATTTGGTATGTGGCCCCAGCATTCTTGAGACCAAATGGCATAACTTGATAACAAAACATTCCCCATAGAGTGGTGAACATTATCTTATGTTGGTCTAATGGTGCAATCTAGATTTGGTTATATCCTAAAAATCCATCCATAAGTGAAAGCATTTAATAACCCATTGTGGAGTTGACTATCATGTCAATGTTTGGTAGAGAAAATTCATCCTTAGGGTAGGCATTGTTTATATCTCTAAAATCAATGTAGACTATGATTCCTTCTATCTTCTTAATAATGGGCACAACATTTGATATCCCCTCTGAGTAGTCGATCGGTCAGATGCATCTTACTTCTAAGAGTTTTTCCAACTCTTTATTTACTAATATAACAATGTGAAGATTCATTATTGGAAAGTGGGTCCTCTTCTTGGCCACTAGATGGCATGAAAATGATAAGATATGGACTATGAAGTTTGTCCTTTCTCTTTCATTTCCAATTTAAGCAAGGTGGCTTGGATATAGGTCTTCCATATGACTTGGGGTTATATGTAATCTTGGCAATGTGAAATGTGTCAAATACTCTCCTAGGAAATTGGTCAAGATGGTAAAATTATTAGACATTTTAGGAGGTGACATATGGGAATATGTATAGAGCCTATCTAGTTCTATGTTATCAACCTCTATTAAATCAACAAGTATTTCTTTGCCTTTGTCCTTTTTAGGAACCAAATCTAGGCCAAAGCAGTAGTTATAACTTTTATACTTGGCCTCCAAATTTTTACAATGTTCATATGGATAAAAAACTCTATTGATGGTGATCTTCATACCTAAGTGAGAAAACTTGAGACACTAGTGTAATGTAGAAGGGATTGCAAAAAAATTTGTATCTAAGGTCTATGCAAGATAATTATAAGATAGGTCTAGGTCTAACACATGTCAAAGTGTATCATGGGTTAAGGGTCCAACGATAATTGGTAAGCTAATGGTGCCTTATGATTCCCATTATTCATTATTGTAGGATTTGATAGTGATTGTTTCTAACTATAGATTGGTTGTTATATATCCAAGATGCTTGATGAGATTTAGAGACACAATATTTAGGCTTGATCCATTATCTATGAGGACACATTTCACTTTGTGTCATACAATGACAACTTCAATGTATAGTGGATTGTTATGGAGAGGGCCAAGTGATGACATATCACTTTAGTCAAAGGTCAAATATTGGTCTAGGGCTAGATGTCCAACCAAAGCTTGGAATTTCTTAGGGGATATGTCATTGGGAACTTGGGATTGGCCTAGGAATTATGTTAATATGTTCTTTTGGATGGTAGACATATGTAAAAAATCTAAAATGGATATTTGTATGGGCATATTTTGAAGTTGTTCCAAAATATCAAATGTTTTTTCCTTAACAATGGTATATAGATTGTTCCTAGCCATAACAGTGGGTTAGATGGGTTTAGTGGTAAGTGATTGTGGACCAAGAATGGTAATATTTGACCATCAAGTTGTTATTTCACAATCAAGATTAGACATAGGACCATTATTCATATAAAATAATGGTAGAGGTGTAACAAACCCTCAAGTTATACTTATAAAAATGCATAATTTTTTTTTGCTATTAAATAATTAACATGTATTTAATAGAATAAAACAAAATAATAAATCAAAACCATAACTAAGAATAATAGTAATTCTAATTCAAATACTGTATATAATGTAAATCTTTTACAACCCCATATAAATCCAAATACAATAGGACATAACTATTATTAGTTTGACAATACAATATCTTCTAACCAAATATATAAGTACATAATACACTTACATTACTTTAGGCATATATCCTAATACAATGATAGATACCAATCTCTTCAGAGCTCGAGTCGAACCAACTCATGTATCACTGATAATCTCAAGTGTCATCTCTAGGTAGTACTATAGTGGAGGAGGGAGATGATCATCCAAATTCTTTACCACACCAACCATAGACCAGCTATCCCTCATATAATCTCATATCAGGAAATGGCCCTTCCTTCATGGATAGGTATAAATAATGGTGAAATAATCTAGTGAGATGTGATAGTACCCCATATGTTATAATATTTATAAAAAAATGTAGTGTACCATAAATATAGCTATTCTGAGATTATATCACACAACATGAAAATCAAACATATGAATGACAATGTATATAACATTACATAGGCCCAATTTTTCAAATATTATTTGATCATTATATTAGTCAATTTCATAACACACCACTTGATCAGATTATCTATTGGTGGTACTACCTAGGCTAGTGGAATCTATCTCACTACCTATTAGTATCATCAATATATATTTCATAGTTTTTAACTCAAAGACTCATAAAAATTACATTCTCCTATCAATAATATCAAATCAAAAGATAAATAAGGAGAAATAAAAATATTCTTTTATTCTAACCATGCATGAATGAAACATTTAATATTTATTCATACAGGAAATAAAGCCTACAATTTATACTACCCGTGTATCTTTCACATTCATAATAAACTACATATTAATACAATAAGACCCAAGTAAAAATCCCCATGATAACCCATTTTTCATACGCTAGGGTTATAAGGTATAACTACTAGTTTTCTCAATCAGTTACACTAAGTAGTCACATAAACATTGAAGCATACGCTTCTATTCAATAAATCATAACTATAACAAACAAGTCATACAATACATATAATTCTATCTCAATATTCATTACACTATCAATATTGTATGTACTCCTAAATGATATCCTATTAAATGATACAACATATATTATTTAAGTAACAACCAATACATATATGTTTATTTAGGTCTAGGTCAAACATAGTACGTACCATCCAAGTAATTTTCATATTGTATAATTATATGAAATCCCATATTATCATATCTCTTTGTGCATGAGTTTACTACTCAATATGAACACATAATATTACACTAAAACATAATAGTAAAGCAAGTACATTATTATGTTGCATAATAATCAGATGAAAACATATCTTGTGGAACACATCATGATGTAATAGTTCTATAAAATTCTATTCACTTGCACATATAATATTTACACAAAATATATTATACACAAGTTTCCATATCTACATGATGCTAATAAATGCCATCATGTTTTTTTAACACTATAGTGCTACAGACATACGATTTGTCTACACTAGCATTCTAAGCAAAGCTGAAGATTTAAATCATATGATTATATTAGTTTAGGATATAATATTACACAAACATATGTAGAATCTCATAATAATAGAAGAGTCTAATCTTTGCTATATTTTATCCAAATCATAGTGATATTTCTAAAACTATATAACTCTAAGCACAGTCATAATTGGTTTACAATGATAAATAATCACATCAAACCACTAATAGACTAAAGTTATATCAATTAATATAATACCAATTTAAAGGGTCTAATTAAAGTTTGAGAATCAATTGCCTCATAGGCGTCAATGTAAGCTAAGTAAAAAATTCAATTTTAGACTAAAGATAATCATACTAATAATAAAACTAATCCACAACCATCATAATTTTAGCCTCTTAAATAATGATTCAACTCTTTTCAAATCTACCCAATTGAACATTCATAATTATTTAACTAATTTCTTACCAAAAGCTTAATTAATTTATTATCTTATTGAATCTAGATTTAAACCAAACCCCAAAATCATACTTAATAATTAATATTAAATATCAACAACTATTCTAATATTCTTTTTTGGTTCCCATGATAATCATAATTAACATGCTACTTGCTCAAGTCAAAGTTCAAGAATCCAAGGAAATATAAAATTCCACAAAACATTTAATCTTGCCTTAAAGAAAAAGACATGTTATTTTTTATTGCCTCACATATTATCTAATGCAACAACTTTTCAATTTATATGGCTTAGTAGTTAATTCAATTCTTCCTAATACAAACTTAGTGTTTCACTAAAATATACGGTTTATAGCTCATCATTATAGAAAGAGACTTGGCATATGACGTAGGTCTATTCACTATTTATCAACTCTTTTATACGGTACAACTCTTAAAATAATAGGACACAACTTTTAGCTTACTATTTTAGATACAACATTTGAGTCAGCCTTTTCTATGTTTTACATATAGTAGAAACAAAAATATAAAACAAGGTGTACTTTTACATGGCTCAGCATTACCCACTCTATACTTGGCATCGTAATTATATGCAACCTTTTTAATATTAAAAACTCATCTTGGCTAGGTGTTTAATTTCAAATAACCCATCATCAATTCAATAATTATTAGATCATGTTTTAACTTGCCAAAGTAAAGGAAATAGTTGTCTATAACAAGATTAGGATGAGGGAGAGGTTGAAGTTAATAATGTCTTTGCTTGCTTATTCTTTATGTCCCAAAAACATGGTTCTCCGAGACTCTTTTTGTGTAGTACATAAGATCATTTTCATAGGAATAATATGAAATCTCAACTCATGAATAGGCTCAATGAAGAAAGTAGACCAAAAAGTGACCTAGCTAAGTAAAAGGTAACTTTAGAAATATAATTATCGACTTCTATTATCTAAAAATAGACTTTTACAATTTTATTTATGACTTGTGTTATTTATTTATTACTTCTACAATTTTACTTATGGCTTCAACCAATAAACAAGATACATGCCTAATGATTTTATTAAAATTTGGGCGATTTAATAAAATAGAAATACTTTCAATAGTATGGTTTTTTAATTAAGAATAAGGATTTTTTTTTTAAATACCTCCACAATTCTTAAACTCAGTGATCTACCTATTCTTTAATTCACAACATAGCTTCAACAACTTCAACATAGAATTTCGTGACTTAGTTTATAAATATGGCATTCAAATTATACTAAGGCATTTTAATTTGGTAGTATGGTGTTTCAAACTTATTGGCTGGTGTCTCAACCTAAGCATTCTACATATTGTCGGCCATTTATTTTAGAACTCAACTACTTATTAACATACTCCAATATAAACACAATATTTCCTATATAAAAAAAATTATATATACAACTAATTCTATTTTAAGCATGGAGAGTTTAATATGGACTAAAGTTATAAAATGCAAATAACTAGTTTAGAATTTAAATAAAACTTGATTTAATACATATCTTACAAGAATGAAATGCAACTGTATACTTATCTCAACTAAACTAGTATAAATTACTTCAAGATGATGGTATAAAGGAATAAATCATAGTTCTTGTGATATGTCACCTTTCCTGCTTGGTCTTTCTCTCCTCTAATCCTTTTTATTTTTTTCCTTTCTCCAATCCTATGTGTCCTTTTATTTCCAAGATTCCTCTCTTATTTATAAAATAATCTACCTTCTAAATTATGTGCTTCCCTCTTGCATGTAAATTATCTAAATTTATTTATCCATGAAATTTAATATAATAATCTAATTTTATCTTTATTATTTATAAAACATGAAAAACATGAAAATTTAATATATTAACTTTTGTTAATCCTTTCTTTCACTTTAGTTTTAAAATGCTAAGTTAACTAGGATAATAATGAAATATATTTTCTTAATTTCCAAATAAATATCATGAATAATTTTAATTTTAATAAAATACTCTTTATAAGGATATTTATGTTATTAATTTCCATTTTATTTTCAAGATAACTATTTACACAATAATTTACCTATTAGCACCAATATATTTATTTTTTGATTTTAAATTCAAAAACCAAATCAATTAGGCTAAACAATCTAATTCATGCTAAAAATAATTCCATACACACAATATACTCACAAGCAATATGAACTAATAATTTTATGTAAATACCATTTAAATTTTATTGTGTGTGTAGGGTCACTAACATTTCCCACTAATATTTCCTCTAGTCTCTCCATCTAGCTGATCCTTTATGATAATGATATCCCTCATCAATCTCTGAGGGTGGGACCTATCCTACATCCACCTCATAATAAATAGGTATTTAGTTTGAGTCATCATAAACCAATGATGTAAAATTAATAATTATACATCCACAATGTACAAAATAATCAAAATATAACTATCATTCAATGTATACAAATAAACAATATCACTATCTCATTCTAGTATATATCAAAATGCTCAAATTAAAGAAATTGTAATCATATATTAACCCTAATAATAAATGGATTAAAGTTTATTAATTATAGGGTGAAAATGACATGTGACATCTTCCCCCCCCCCCAAAACTAGTCATTGCCCTGATGACTCTTATTCAAACAAAAGTTTTGATTAAAAAATAGAGTCTAACAACATAAAAACATATTATCAATTATTATATCATGTAATTAAATGCAAAATTTACCTAAAAAACTTTACCAGATCTCCTAATGATCATTATTTTTAGAGAATTGATCTTATAAGACTTTATGATATTTCCTATTTAGAAAATTAGTTTTGTGAAAGTCGATTTATGTTGATTGGTTCCATCATGACCATACCAGGGTTTATAACCACAAAAAAAGTCTATTAAAAAGTTTCATTTATAACTCAATAACACATGAGATCACCACAAAAGTCAAAACAAATGATCATACAACTGAATTTAACAAGTTCTACTTGACAAATTCTAGATTTGACAAGTTTGTTTGTCAGATCCAACTTAGTAACAATCAAGTCAATGTGAGGTTAAGTAGGATACCATCCTATCACTTAGAACTTTCATTCCTATTGTTTAAGATAATTTTACTTGTATTCCAAGAAAGGAAGAAGAAATAAATTAGATATGGGTATGGTAGAAAAACCTATCTGGTTGTGCATGCATTGAATCAGATGATTGTAAAGAGCTCCTCTTTGGATTGGGAGGAATGACCTATAGATAAAAAATCACTCAAAGAGAATTGTTTTATTAGCTAGATAGTAGGGTGGATTGCCTAGTAAGCTATATCCAACAAGTACAATCTTCCCTTGAGTTTCAATCCATACTTTTAAACAATCAAGTTATGAAAGATAAAGTAGTTGCATAAATCATAAAAGATGCTGAAATTAAGTACAATAAGTGCTTAATAAAGAAATAGATTAAAATGACTAATTATATAAATAAGTGAGTCAATACTAATACTAAATAGGTTGAGTTTGGTTCAAAAAATTGGTTGGGGCTCTATGATCAAGAAGAGACAAAGAAAGTTAGATTTGGTTAAGGGTAAGTGGGTGAAAATAGCTTGATGTTATTTGGTGCCATAATGATTGTTGGTGGTTGAGGTGACTATTAATAGTTGAGGTGATTGTTAACAATTGGGGTAACCATCAGTAGTTGGGATAGACCATCAGTAGTTATTGTGGGTCAAGTCTAGGTAATAAAAGGTTGATTGACAAGGTTATAGAAAAAGATTTTGAGAGGTTGGTTTGGACTAGGCTGATTATAAAGTATACACAAAGTGACTAGATAATTAAAATTAGATACTTATCTTGTTGGCATTTACTCAGATGAATGGCTAAGGTGGTGAAGCCTAGATAAATTTTAGTATAGTAATTGTACTTTGCTATTGGTCAATAGATGGCAACACTTCAGATCTCTATCCTAATGGCTAGATTGTTGGATCACTATAAGAACACTTACAGAAGAAAATATGGATATAAAAGCTCTTGATAGTTTTAGTTACCTTTTCACCTCCTACCCCTCTCTTATTATAGGAAGGAAGGAAAGGTGAAGTAATACGTTAACAAAAGTTCTAACTTGTCTAATTTTAACTTTGACATACATGATTTTTCACATGAATTAGATAATCTAATTATAAAAAATCAAAGTAGAGTTGAAGTTGGTGTTTAGTGGTTCAGATGGTGAAACCTAACCATCAGTGGTTAGGGTGACCATCAATGGTTAGGATGACTATCGATGGTTGAGGGTTAAGGTAAATCTGGGTTAACATGTGGGTTCAACTAGTAGGTCAAGTTGACTAGGCCTAATTATCAGTTGAAAGGTCAAGGTTGGGCTCAAGGGGGTCCTGAGGTGGTTTAGGGGTGTTTAGACACTCAAAACCATAGTGTGTAGTTTTATAGTGTCTACATTTTACCCCTTTTTTATGCAATTTATATCAACAAATGGCAAAACAAAAATAGAGTGCAGGTCGAAGGTTATTTACCCTGATCATGGAAGATAGTGTTCCTCCTCAAATTGGGAAGTGATGAGGTAAAATAGAATTAGATGTGGGTTTGATGAGTAGTGAAGGTGATGATAAAAGATGGCGATAGGTCAAGAACTAAATCATGATAATGTGTATAAATTATGATAAAATTATGATAACCAAGATTGCACATTGACTAGGTTATCATAGGTGGTAAAAATTAAGGTTGGTGCTAGAAGGACAAGTGATAAGTAGATTGCATGACCACATTTAGGCATAGAAGTTGGGACCACTCATAAACACAAGTATGTTAGGCAAGGTCTATGTTTTCATGGGTATCTAAGGTAGGAATTTCTCTTAGGAAAAACACAAATTGGTTTGGTGTAATCATGGGTATCTGAGGTAGGAAGTTCTTATGAGAAGACACAAGTTGGTTAGGTGTGCACAAAGAAGTGCAAGTTCAAAATAGTTCAACATGGTAATTGTTATCAGTGGAGTCAAAAGGAACAAGGCAAGGTCATTATAAATTGCATGATAGGTGGGCAAAAAAAATGACTAGTGATGAGGTTACATGGTCGGTGGTATGGTTGGCAGAGAATGTAATTTCTTGGGAGGCACTAGATTTGGTGTTCTAAAAAGTAGTTGATTGAGGTAAAAGAAAAAATTCTAACCTCCTAACCATTGTGGTTAGTAGTCTTGAATTTTACCATTGGTGGTCACCCTAACCATCAGAGGTCAATTGCAAACCCTAAAAGGGTAGAGACAAAAAGTGCCACCATGAGTCATTTTCATTCATTATTGCATGTGTATTTTTGCATCTAGCTTCTTGGAATTTTGTGTGAAAATTTTGGTAGTATTTTTTGAGTGAGTAAGTGGGTGAGTTATAATGTTGATTGATTGGGTCAAAGTGGTAAAGGTTTTGACTGAGCCAAGATGCAGGGTGGATGAGGACATGGCTAGGTAGTGGGTCTCAAGATTTCTCCTTGATGATAGTTAATGAATGTGGTAGGGGATATATTAAATTGATAGATTAGCTTGATAGTTGAATTACAAATTAGTTATTTTCATGATTGTTTGGTTGGATTTGGGTAGTTTTTTACCTAAGTTTTATGATTTATGGGTATTTAGGTGAGATTTAAGGGTAAATGTCTAAATTGGGAGGGTAGGGTAGGTTGAGGAGGGTGGGGGTATGTATGGGTAAAGATGCTTTGAGGTTAATTTTGGTGTTTAGGGGGATGTTTGGGTAGGTTATGGTTTGGTATTCTACTAATGGTTATGCATAGTGACCATCGGTAATCATAACTAACTGTCGATGGTTGATGATTGTCGATCATTGGTGGCTTGACTATCAATAGTAAAAAATGGGTGGAAATGTTTTTTTGAATATTTAAAGTGTTTGATAGTTTTGAAAGTATCGATTACTTTGTTGATGGTTGAGGTTAAATTTTTAAGGGTAATGGTTAAGTGTTGATTAGGTTAAAAATAAGGTAGGTTAAAGGTTTGGCTATGTAGATAAGTCATAGGTGTAGGTTTAAGTTCATAGGCAAAAAGAGTATAGATAACTAAGCTTGGATGCTATTAAACTTTGAAGACATAGGAGTAGATTTAGATGTAAGATTGGCCACTTCAAATATTCATTGAGATTAACTAAGGTATGACTAGTAGTGACTGGGTATGACTAGTAATGATTGGGTACACATGGAGGAGGTGGGGTTTGGTGTGATGTTACATTACCATTATCTGCCATAGAATGTAGTGATGATAGTGACCCTCATTAAGAGATGGGATCCAGCCACTAACACCTTCCTACTACCCATTGGTGAGATGATGATCCTACATGAGGATGTTTATAGGATTACATAGCTACCCATTCAAGGTGAGTTAATTTACCATATTGAGAGGGAGGAGAAAGATTAGTTCATGGAACTATTGTATGGAGATGACCATGATTTTAGTAGGTGGAATGTTGGGGGTTTTAGTTACACTCTACTATACCAGAGGGTGAGATATGATAGGAGGATAATGGCCATGATGATGATGGTAGTATCATGTTTTATCATACCAAATTTGAGTAATGAGAGGTTTCCCTATCTATTATTGGTAGTTATAGTTGAGATGTTATTAGGGTGCATAATGTTTAGTTGGGTGCCTATGCTTCTAGTCTATATATGTAGGGAGTTGTGGGGTTTTAGAGATCATCAAAGGTATGTTATTAGTGTAGGATTTGTTCTACAATATTGGGCTTATGATCACATCTAATTGTTGAGGCTGATGGGGTTGTTATGGGAGGGGTATGCATAGATAGAATTTAGAGTTGGATTTATGTGATGAAGAGATGATTTTTCCCTTTTAGGACTAGGTGGAAGGGTTCATGAAATTGATTGGTTTAGAGGGACAATGGATGCCTTAGTTATTGGTGACATGATTTAGAGGCCATACATTAGGTTTCTAGATTGGGCTCATTACAAAAGGCATACATTATCCTTATAGAGCTATAGGTGGACCTTTGGTAAGAGAGAGGGTGAGATAGAGCTCATTACTTTTGATTGGGTTTGGTGATAGTTTATCCTGGTGTAGGGTATTTTAGGTCCATTCTCAAGGTATAGGTAGGAGGATGCAAAGCTTTTATTCCCAAAGCCACATCCAGTTCAAATTTTCATTAATCATGAGGAGCTACTAGCTAGGGCCAAGATAGACAATGCAAGTTTTGTAGATGTGTACCCTACATGTTACCAATCACAATATGAGGTGGCTAATTTTGGGTGTGATGATAGTGGTTGATAGGTAATGGATGTAAATTTAGTGGGTAGAGGTGGTCAATAGGCATTGGTACAAGGGGTTATCTTAGATGTACAGGCAATGACTACATTGATAAATTAGGCTTGAGCAGAACTAGCCATGTCACTAATTATTATGTTAGTATTATAGGGTCAATTAAAACCAACATAGGGTCAGGTGGTTATGGTTACATGTGAGAAGGACTAGGCTAGAGTTACACTAGCCTTGGTTACCCAAGAGAGAGATTCCTTGAGATAGGCTAGAGGGGGAGCCACAACATCTATAAGACCATTGGGAACTATTCTCATGGCATGATATATAACCATAGTGGAGGATCTTCACTATTATGAGTTAATAGTATTGAGACATTATCTTGATGAGCCTCGATTAGGTGAGTATAGATCTATTTTAGAAGGTGGTGCTAGCATGGTAACACCAGGATACTAGGTTGCATCTATGAGAGGATAGGCATGGACCTTGGGAGGATAATAACCAAGAGGTAGTGATGCCCCAAGGGCATAGTCTTAATATGAGGCATTACATATGTTTATGTATATGATTTTGATACTAGCATGTGAGCTGATGTGGTGAGATGTATATTTTGAGAGAGATACATGTATATTTGTTATATACATGATGATTATGTGGTTATTTATGATTATAGACTCATAGTTGTTGCATATTATTTATTGTTTATGGTGTTTATGTTCATGGTGATCATTGATGATGTTATGGATTATGGTTATGATATGGACTCACCTAGCTACGCATGTGATGTATTTTTATCTATGTTGATGATGATGTTTGGTTATGGATCTGGATGCTATTGATATGATGGTCATATTCGGTTTTTTTTATATGATAATGGTTGTGCAATGGATGGATAATGTGATTGATTTTGATCACATAGATTTATTATTTATGGTTTGTTTGTTATTATTTATGATGATGCCTTTGATAGATGTGATGATTCTAATTTCATGTTTTGAGGTGGCCATTGATATGATGATGATGTTGATGTTAAATTTTAATGAGTATATGCTTCCTCATTTAGATTTAGGCATGTGTTGAATGTGGTTTATTGCTTTATTTTTCATGTATGCTATGATGTTATTTATGATGATTATATTCATGGATATGGTTTATGATGATGATATTTGATTTTTTTCATGATATAATGATGACATGATGTGATTTGGTTATAGTTATGGTGATTTTTCTTAAGGTAGAACATATAAAATAATTTGAATAACAAAACCAAATGTGAGAAAGAGAAGATAATCAAGAGACAAAATGTCTAAGTGAATATATCAACTAGCTATGAGAGGATAAGAAGAGGGCACGATGCTTATTCTTTGGCAAGGACTAAAAAAAAAACTAAAGTTATATTGGCTTAAGGAACACAAACCCATTGAATGCTTCACATTAGTGTTCATTAGTTGGTTATAAGGTGTCTTATTCACATGATGTCAAGGGAGCTCAAAAATATCTTGCTTATAGTGCATAAAGGAAAGATGGATGAAAATAAAACCTTCATGTGTGACTAGCATGTCTATTCTAGAGGTTACCAAAGAGTTAGTACAAACAAGTATATGTCATGTAAGGTATAGATTGATCAATGTGGTAATTCTACTTATGAGAACTAATTATGGCTTTCAAAATTATCTTACATATGAGAGATGATTGTAGCTTTCAAAATTATTTTGCTTTTGTTGATACTTTATAATGGGTTTTTTTCTTATTATGTTGTTTCTTGGGAGGGTTAGGAAGTTTATCTATGTGGGAAGCTTCCAATAAATTTCTATGCTTTGACAAATGCTTTACCTAGCCATCCTTCAAGGGAGTGGTCTGAGTTTGTGTGCTTTACTTAATGCCTTTGATAATTGTCCTTCAAGGTTGTAGTCTACCTTATTTTGAGCAATTTAAATATGTTTCCATCAATTGTCCTTTAAGGGAGTAGTCTTTGAATGCTATAAATGACCCATGATTATTTTTGGTTATGACTTTGCTTTTATTTTTTAGCTTGATATAGACTTGCTTATATAGGCATAAAGGTTGAGCTTTATGAAGGCAAAACTAAAATCATAAAAATATTGATTAGGTGTAAAGAGGTTTAGGTGACAATGATCATGGGAATTCATCATGTAAAAAGGATGGAAAGTACCATGAGAATCATGCCATGGGTAGAGCCATGGTACCCATTGTTTAAAACTAGGCTATGATTATGACAGATAATCACATGATTCAATTTTAATCAATTTCCCCTAAAATAGAGAGTTGAATGTGGTTTGAAAGCAAGGGATGATATTTAGTTATACAAAAGGTGAGTTTTATCATTTTTAACAAAGTAAAGGACATATATGTGAGGCATTGAGGGGCTAAAGTTCTAGGCTTCCATCAAGAGAGGATAACTAGTAAGCTCCTGATCCATACTTTTGAATTATGATATAAGTTCCAAGCCAATTGAATGAAAATTTGCCTCATTTTCTTTTCTCCATCTTTGTGACTTGTTGATTTTCCTTTAAGATGAGGTCTTCAATATTAAATTCTTGTACTTTAAGGTGTTTGTTATAGGCACATTTAATTCACTCTTGATAAACATGAAGATGGGTAAGGTCAGGTAAGTGACACTCATCAAGTAGCTTAATCTGGGCTAAATGGTGATGATGATAATTTTCTTTAGAAATTATATCCTGTAGGGATATGCAAAGTAAAGGAGTTTAGACTTTGAGAGGCAATATGGCCTCCACTCTAAAAACCAGAGAGAAAGATGTAGCACCCATAGGGGTTTGAATCCTAGTATGATATGCCAATAAGGCAAAGGGGATGTGATAATGTCAATCCTGACTAGATGCATTGACCATTTTAGTTAGCATGTTGTTAATATTTTTTTAGAGGCCTCAACTTATCCATTAGATTTTGGATGATAAGGTGAAGAGAAACGTGACTTGATGCTAAATGTGTCATAAAGACCTTAGAATTATTTGTTTTTAAAATATTTTCCATTATCGATGATGATTTTATGAGGAACACCAAAACAATAGATGATGTGATGATTGATGAAGTTGATAATCTTTTCAACTTTGGTTGAGATTAGATGAATAACCTCTACCCATTTAGTAAATTATTCAATCATAGTGATGATAGAACGGTGTTTCTATGAAAAATGGGGGTTAATTTCACCAATATTGTCTAGAACCTATTATGAGAAGGGCCAAAAATTTGGAGATACGTGAAGACTATGGCTAGGTGTTTGATGTAAATTAGCATGTTGTTGAAACTTAACACACTTTTTCACATAATCACAATAGTCTTGGTTAAGGTTAGGCTAGTAATATCCAAGGGGAAGGATGCATTTAGCCATGGAAAGGCCATTAAAGTGTTCCCCATAGATCCCATCATGTAATTCCTTGATAGCATGAGAGGATTCATGACTACATAGGTAGTATAAGAAGAGACCATAAAAGCCACATTTATAAATAATTCCACCCCCCCCCCCCCAATAATGGCATAACATGGGTATTCTAGATAAATTATCTTAAAGCATTCTTGGAAAGACCAAAAGGAATGAGGGATAGGTTAAGATAATTGAAGGTTTCCTAATACCAAAGGTTAGGTTGGGTCTCCTTCACATTAAAGATAGTGTGAGAATATTTTTTGACATAAGAGGTCTAGGTAAGTTTGTGGATAAATATAGATATCTTAGAATCATAGGGTGTAGATGGGATCTGAGAGGTGAGGGAATTTATGTTGTTGGCAAACTTATTCATAGATCACAAGCTTATTTGGATATGGTAATGTTTAAATGATGTTAGGATTTCATCAACTAGTTGTTTGCACTATTGCAAAACATAATTCTTATACTAGTAAGATCCATTTATTTGATTGACCACTAGTTGAGAATTGTCAAAGATGTTGATCATTTTGAATCCTAAGGCTAATGCAGTTTAAAGGTTTATGATTAGGGCTCATATTCAGCCATAATGTTGGTACATTTGAAATATATATTAAAGGATAAAGGAAGATGTTCACCATGAAGGGGAATAAGGATAATGTTGGATCCCCCACCACATTGACACTTTGATCTATCAAATAACATGGTCACTTGATAGGTGAAGTCTGTCTGAGAGAGGGTCATGATGGACTCATTAGGAAACCCAAGAGGAGAAGGTTGATTGTATATTAATGGTGCTTTAGCTAATTAGTTGGTAATGACTTGACCTTTAATTTACTTCTACTAAGGAAAATCAAGGTCAAACTTAGCTAAAAGCATGAGCCACTTGGCCATACATTGGTTTTGGTATGTCTAGGAGTGCATATACTTGAGTGGGTTAGTATTTTTTATGACAAGTTTTATGGTTAAGAAGGTAGTGGTAAAGTTTGGTGGCCATGAAGACTAAATCTAAGTAAAGTTTCTTGGTATGGGTGTACCAAGTCTCACACTCTACAAGCATATGACTGATGTAGTAGATGGCTTTCTCTTTGTGTTGTTCATCCTGATGAGGGAGCATGGCCCCTAAGGAGTGGTTGATGGTAGAGATATAAAGGTATAAGGGTTTATCATCCTTGGGAGGGGTGAGGATAGGTGGAGATAAAAGGTATTTTTTAAGTGAATCAAAGGCCTTTTAATAGTCATCATTCTATTTAAAGGGCACATCCTTCTTCAAAAGGTGATGGAAGAGTTGGCATTGGCTTGAGAGCTGGGAGATAAAGTGATGAATGGATTAGAGCTTCCTCTAAAAACTACGGAGTTGCTTGAGGTTGATTAGAGGAAGCATGTTGAGGATTTATTTGATTTTGGTGGGATCAACTTTTATTCCGCAAAGGGAAATGATAAAGCTAAGGATCTTTCTTGATAAGACCCTAAAAATGCATTTTTGGGGGTTAAGGTGAACATGATAATGGATGAGTTGCTCAAAGATAATCTTGAGAATGACCAACTGATCCTTACAATATTTGGATTTCCCAAGAAGGTCATCCACATAGTCCATAATGATTTTATGGATAAGATCATGGAAGATGTAAGTTAGGACATTGGTAGGTTACACTAATGTTCTTTAATCTAAAAGGCATGACCCTATAATATAAGGTCCCTTATAGGGTGATAAAAGTGGTTTTTTGTTGATCTTCAAGGGTGATTAGGATATGATTATAGCTTGAGAATATGTCCATGAGAGATAACATCTCATGGTTGGATGGAAGATCAACTAGTTGGTCAATTCTTGGTAGAGGAAATTCATCTTTTGGGTAAGCAAGGTTGAGGTCATGAAAGTCCACATAAATTTGTAGTCCTCTATGGCTTTAGTGATAGGCACAATGTTTGAGACCCATTAGGTATAGTCAATGGGTTGAATGAAATTGATGGATAGGAGACATTAAAGCTCTTCTTTGATGAGAATGGATATGTGAGGGTGCATTACTCAAAGTGTATACCTAATGGGCTTGTATCATGGTTGGTGACTATGTTTTGGGTAGTGATAGAGGGGTTGATTCATAGCATATAACTGTAATACCAAGAAAATGTTATGTTTTGGTATTGTAGGAAGGAGGGGAAATCTCAAAGTTCCTTAGAATTTAGTGATTGGCTAATTTTGACAATGTAGGGGTTGTCTAGAGTGCCCAATTTGATATCCATGATGGATTCATTCAACATTGTTGAAGTATTAAGAAGAAGAGATTTGTGGATGGAATAATATGGTGCACCAAGGTAGGTGAGAATAGAATCATCATCCTAACACTAAAAGTATTAATGGTAGGAGAGTCATCTCCTATCATCTCAAGATGGGTCATAGGGATATTTATGTTCACCCCATCCTTTTGATAAGTCAGGGGTCTAAGGCTAATCATGTTGATGAAAAAATTTAGGTGGGATGAAATTAGAATCTTCAACTATCAATGGTGGAGTAGACGGTGAGGATGAGATGTCCTCATTGATGATAATGGGAGGTAGGTTAGTTTGTTTTTGAGGTGGTGTGAAACTAAGTCGATTATTTGCATGATGCTTTCAAGTTTTGATTAGAAATAACTTGTGTGGCTTGTGTTCATACTAAATAGGATAAATCCCTTCCATGGACACTGATAGAGGTATGTATTGGAAAATTCTAGTTTATTCAAATACGAGAAGTTGGAGGTGAATGGTCAAGGTGAAAAAGATGTAACATAAGTGCCAAGGGTTTTATCAAGTCCCCCATAGATGAAATGGGTTTGATAATTTTAAGGTCCAAAAGGATCAATGGCTCCAATATTAGGGTCATACCTAGGATTGTTGTTAAGTTACCCATCCTCATGGGGAGTAAGGAAGGCATCAAGGGTCAAGAGGTGATATTCCCCAAGTGAAAGAAATTGTAATGTTGATTCTAGGTGGTCTATGGTGGGAATTTGATCTGAGGGGATTGATGATCTAGTAGATGACTCATTGGTAGAAGAAGATATGAATTTATATTTTTTTGTTTAGGGCTTATATTTAGTGATGAGGGTGTGATATATGGAGGTAGAAGGATGTCATTAGGTTGATAGGTCATGTTTCATGATGAAAAGGGACCTAGGTTAGCTTTTATAGTGACAACCTGGACCTTCATGTTCAAATTTGATGCAATGATGAAGGGTAGAAGGTAAAAAACCCATGGAGTAGATCCAAGGTCATCCTAGAAAAACATTATACTAAAATTTGCCTTTTTCTACATAGAATATATTTGGGAGCGTGTGAGGTCCTAAGCGAATGTGAAGGACAATAGTTCCCAAAGTAGTGGCCATGGTGTTATTAAAGGATCAAAGGATGGCCAAGGTTTTAAACATAACATTGTTTGGTATTTTAATTTGATCATAGGAATGGGAGGAGATGATGTTAATATTGGCTCCCCCATTGATCATAACCCATTTGATGTAGGTTAGGTTGATGTAGGTAGTGATGAAAAGAGGGGCATTTGGGTCATCAAGGTGGATAAAGGGTATTTATAAATCCTTTAAGGTGACAAGATTATAAATTTGGAAAGCACCAATAAAGGCTAATATAAGCTGAGGGTCTTCAAGTTGGACCTCTATTGACTATAATGCATCTATCATTACTTGGTGATGATGAGGTGAGGTAAAAACTAATTCATATAGTTTCATCTTGTCTAGGGTCTGGTGAAATTATTTGAGAAACCCTCTTCTGATTGATTTAAAGGAGTTGGATTGAGAGGTACCAAAGATAGATACTTTGGGTTTGGCTGAAGGTGAAGATGTTTGAATTTGACTTGGTTAGGAGGTGGAAGATGGTTATGTCCATGGGATTAACACTTTCATCTTCCCCTTATCCTTTTGTTGAGTGTGTGATCATGTGACCACATGGATAGTATGGATAGAGGCAATAATTGGGGTAGGATATTGTTTTAGTTCCCCATGATTCTGAGATGAGATTAGGGGAGTAGGTAGGCATTGGGTATTGGTTATTATTTATTAGATTGGTAGTAGGCTCATGGCAAGTTCATCTGATAATAGATCATCCTCATCATAAAGCCATTAGATTATGGTTTGGAAAGCTTTGTAGTTCTCCATGTCATACTTGGGTGTCATATAATAGGAGCATACTTGGTGGTCATTATACTAGACTATTTTTAGACCAAAAGGGTCAAATGTTCTGATAGGAGGTAAGGTCAAACAAGTAGCTTGCAATAACCTTTGGAAAATAGTTGAGTAAGACTCAACTAAATGTGGTAAAGGTCTAGAGGTTTTGGCTTTGGTTAGAGAGATGGAAGTCACTTTAGAAATAGGCTAGGTGGTAGAGGTCTTGGGTAAGGTGGTGCTCTAAATTAATGATTTTGGTTTAGGTAAGGAAGTTGATAATTTGGAGGTAGAAGATGTCAATGTATCTAGGTTGGTCATTGATGTCTTGGTGAAGATGGGTGTGTCAGAAAGCAAGAGTGATAACATAACCAAAAGTGATGGTTGGGTTTTGGTTGTGATAGAAAGCTTTCTAATCAAAGTAGAGGGATGAGTCCCCAAAATAGAGGGAAAGTTTTAGGAAGTAAAAAAAATAGCCTTATATCCTTTTGGTGGCTTTACCTCCTTAGTTGATTTGGTTTATTACTTAGTTGGTGGGTCTGGTGAGGTTAGCTCTAGTTTAAAGGATGGATGATTAAGGATTTTAATAGGGAAGATTCCAAGGTTTTTGGTTGGTTTGGTCAAAGTGATAGAGGATGATTTGGTTATTTGGGATTTGGTTGTTTTGGATGGTTGAGAAATGGCTAGGTTGGTAGAGGTTTTTATTGGCTGGGTTAATATGATTATAGGTTGGATAATATAAGTGATGGGTAGATCCATCAAATATGTGGTTGGAATTTCCTATTTGGTGATATAAGGGAGCCCTAATTGTTGCCAAAATGTGGCTTGATTCATGTCAAATTTGGAGACAAATTCCAATCTTTGAACTAGTCTAGAGAATGGTTTATAGATTGATCTTGTTTGGGTAGTGGACTTGAAAGATAAACCCATAGGTTGATAAATGGGAATGGTGACATCATCCTTTTATTTAATAAAATTATGTAAGGTTTGGGTGGGTGGTTACTCTATGGGAGATGTAGATATGGTGATTTATTCCTTAGGAATGATCTCTAAAGGGGAAGTAAATTATTTGGTAGTTAAGGGAAGAAGTAAAGCAATGATGGTTGCTTACTCTTATATGTTAGTTGAAGGAGGGTTTGATGAGACTACTAAATCAATGAGTGGAGGAGGTGAAAAATTTACTTTCATGGTTTGGGTCTTCAAAGGAAGAGAAGGTAGTTCCACTATCTCAATAAGTGGAGAGGGCTAAGAATAAGTAGATTGGGTGGTAGGTTCTTCACCAATGAGTATGTAAAGAACCATATTGATGGTATGGGTGTCATGAAAAGACTGTAATTTGTTTTAGATTAAGGTAAAAATAGGTTTTTAAGGGACCCCAAAACCCTACGCAAGGGGAAAGATAAACCTTAAAGCACAACTAGATTAACAAAAGAACCTGATTAAAGAACAGAACCAAAACCAGGTTTTACATGGACCTGTAACCAACAAATATGATCATAAAAAGTAGCTGTCAAACACTGAACTAAAAGTTAACCAACTGGAATAGCTAGCTGAATAACCTTCTAGTCTAGTAACCAGTAAACCCGACCAATTTACTGCCTCTAAAAAAACCAGTCAGCAAAAGGGACCTTAAGATGAATCTTTTAAGTTTAGATTTCTTTTTTTTACATGACCGAAGATTCATATCAAGAGGAGGGACCAAAGGCTTAGACTTTTTTCTCCTAACTTTAGTCCATCTGTCCTCCACCTTGGCTACCTCAGCAACCCATGCCTCAGAACACAATAATCTTTGGGTTCCAGAGGGCATAAAATCCTTATGAGAATTAAACACAGTCTAGCTCTTTGAGAGATCCTCCAGCATAGGGGATGATACCACCACCTCCTCCTCTGGCTCAACAGTATCACTAACCACAGCCACCATAGGGGCTTCATTAAAATGATTCACCAATGATTCCTCTTCATCTTCCATTTCAGATTGCGAACTTTCCTCGTTCTCAGTCTTGAATTCTGAAGTTGCTTCCAGAGGTTGTTTATCAAAATTATGTTCAGAGGAACCCTTAGGCCACCAAGAAGGTGAATGTCTGGGATGATATTTCCCAGCAACACAATGAGCAGCAATATGTCCCATTTGGTGGCATTTCCTACACCAAAAAGACTCTAATTTGTTGTTCTCATTTTTTTTAGGTGAATGATTAGGGAAAGGTTGTATAAAAATGTCAAGGGCTTGGTTTGGAGAGGCATTGGGGTTGTCCAACACAAGTTCTCCCTTGTCAATAAGGGTTTGGATAATGTTTTTGAAGGTATTACACGTACTAACATCATGCCTAACTACTTGATGGAAAGAACATAAGTCATTCTCATTGTACCAACTAGGTGCATGATGAGAAGAATCAAAATGTTGAGGGGGTTTGATGGGAGGAATTTTTATGATATTATCTTTCAACAACTTCTCCAAGACCGAAGCATAAGACTCCCCAAGTGGAGTAAATTGCTTCTAATTATTTTGGCTTTGGTTCTTCATGTTTTGATTTGAGGAGTTAGAAGAATTTGGTTGATTGATAGATGGTAGAGGATAGGTCTTAAGGAAAACCACATTTTTAATTCTTTTGATTTTGGAATTGGTGTTGGTTTGGTTACTTGGTTTAGAGGAAGAGGCCTCATTGGATTTGAAGGTAGAGTTTTTGATTTTCAACTTTAACTTTCCTTCATCGATGGCTTTATTTTCTAGCTTATGTGCTATAGTAAAAGATTCATCAAATGTTTTGAAGCTATAAACATGAAATGTAGAAGAGATTAACTTTACACATGCTTGAGCAAAAAGTTATATTATCTTGGGTTGGGTTAGGGAGAAATAAAGTTGATTGATTAAACTCCTCTAATAGGCTACAAAATCAGCATTAGATTCATCATCAAATTACCAAAAAGAGTAAAGTTAAATGAAGGAAAATTTTTTGGAGATGTTTATTAAAATTTGATCCAATAAAATTTTGGCTATTTGGTTGAAGGAGAAGAGAGAGTGTTGTTATATCACTATACCAATCTAGTGTTGGACTAGACAGGGACATGGGGAAGGTATGAAGAAGGAGAGCATCATAGTAGGTAATCAAATAACATGAATGCCTAAATTATTTGAGGTGTTGTTAGGGGTCCTCCTTAATTTTAAATTTGGAAAAATTATGAATTTCCCAATGAGGAGGATATGGTCTGATAGGAACATATGGGTGAATGGGCTTGTTGCAGATCTAGTCATATGATAAAATGTTGTGAGCCCTAGAAATGGATGACTCTAGAGTGGTCATTTTATCCATTAGAATTTTCATTATAAATATTTGGGTTTATGCACCTAAAAGGTTGTAAGGTGTATATTTTTTTTATTGTTGGGTAACATATTAATATTTGGTAGGAGGTTGACGAGCTACCACATATTGATATGTAGACACTGGTTGTTGGGTGGATGCCATGTAGAGGTAGGTAGATATGGGTGGTTAGGTAGTGGGTAGATGTGTATGCCCTTGTTTTTTAGGGATGTAACCTAGGTTGGGTGTAATGGGCACTTATTGAGAGGTTAAGGTGGGTTGGGTAGGATCTATGGTTAGTTTTGTAACCAAAAGAAAGGTGGTGACCTTTATACTGATTGGTGGTAAGGTAGAAGGTATAGACACCACAATATTTTGAAGTGGAGTAGTGACTAATGGATTGGGGATAGCTAAAGGAAGGTTGGAAATTCTATTAGTGGTAACTCCCATGGTGAGTGGAGTATAGGTGGTTAATGGTTAGGTTATTCCTAGGGTAGATGAGTTATTGGTGGGGGTAGAAGGTGTAAGGGTGTTGGTAGGTTGGGTAGGTTGGTTTTCCATAGTAGTATCAAAGGGCTTATTGGTAGATGAAGATTCATGGGTAGTCAATGGTTTAGTTGTGACTATGGTAATATAATTGTTTCCCATAAGGTGGGAAGACATGCCATAAGGTGGGTCTATAAGTGGAACCAAAGCAGGGGTATAGTGAGGCATGGTGTTGAGATAATGATGAAGGGATATAGGATTATTATCTAAGAAAGTGGAAAATTCTATTTCTCCTCAGTGAACTACTTGAGGGAAAGGACTTCCCAAAGGATGAGGAGAGTTTTTTGGTTCAGAAATGTACTCCATAGATGAGGAGGTAGAAGAGGTTGATTGGTTTAGTAATGGGTTCTATTTTTCTAGGTTCTTTTGTTGCTACCGAGTTAAAACCATGAAAGATAAGGGAGAGAGAACACAAAAACAATCTCACCACTTAAATAGAGAGAAGACAAGAAATGAGCAAGGAAATCAAACACACTAAAAATTACATTAAGTCCTAAAGTTTTTCTTAGTCTCTCTTTTGGCTTATACCTTAAGCTTTGTAATAAATTGCATGACTCCACTTAGGTTGATAGAATAGGTACTGTAAAAGAAATATATGGATGGTTTCAGGTTGTTTAGGATCTCAAAAATATTTGTATTATAAATCAATACATGGCTTGGCATTAGGGCCTACCCCCTCACTTCACAAATTATAGTGATAAGTGTGTCAGGTGCTTAGTTAGTATATACTGATTTCCAAAATTTATACTTAACTAGATAGTTGAGTTGGTTCTCTCCTTGGTAATTACCTCTAAGTAGGATCATCAAGAAAGGGTAAGGTGATTACTAGGTGATGAAATCCTAGTTGGGCCTTTTGTCAAGTTGTTTTTATGTTTTATTGATGTAGGTGGTTTGGTTTGTGTGTGTGATATAAGTGATGCTATGATCAAATTACTTTTATTTAATTTAACTAAGTGAGCTATACTTGTAAACAACCAATGTATGTAGTTGATTTTAAACCCAAAATGTATTTTAATTTTTTTTATGAGCATAGAATAGGGAGAAGAGCATGCAGATGCAAACAAAATAAAGCTAAGTAAAGACTCAAGGGTTCCATTGGGTGTTCTAGAATGTTGCATAGAATTTTGCTTATATTCCAAGAAAAGAAGAAGAAAGAAACTAGATATGTGTATGGTAGAAAAACTTACTTGGTTTTACATACATTGAATCAAATGATTATAGAGATCTCCTATTTGGTTTGGGAGTAATGACATATAGATAATAAAACACTCAAAGAAAATGGTTTGATTAGTTAGATAGTAGGGTGGATTGCCTAGTAAGCTAGATTCAAAAAGCATAAGCTTCTTTGGAGGCTGTCAATCCACACTTTTAAATAATAAAGTTATGAAAGACAAAGTACTTACATAAATCATAAAATATACTAAATTTAAGTATAACAAGTGTTTGATAAATAAATATATGAAATTGACTAATTATAGAAATAAGCAAGTCAATATTAATGTTAAATAGGTTGGGTGTGGTTCATAAAATAGGTTGGGGCTTTATGATCAAGATGAGAAAAATAAATTTGGATTTGGATGAGGGTAAGTGGGTGAAAATAGCTTGTTATTATTTTTTTCCATAGTGACTTTCGATAGTTGAGGTGACAATTAGTGGTTAGGGTAACCATTGACAGTTGGGATAGACTATTAACAATTAGGGTGACCATCAGTGGTTACTGTGGGTTAGGTATAAGTAATAAAAGGCTGATTGGAAAGGTTCTATAATAATATTCTAAGAGGTTGGTTTGGACTAGACTGATTGCAAAGTACAAACAAAGTGACTAAATAATTAAAAATAGATACTTAGCTTGTTAGTGGTTGATCAAATGAATGGTTGGGGTAGTGTATCCTAGAGAAATTTTTGTAGATTAACAGTACTTGAATGTTGGTCAATGGATGGATTCACTTTGGATCTCTATCATGATGGTTGGATTGCTAGATCACTAGAAGAACACCTACAAAAGAAACTCTAGATACAAATAATCTTAATAGTTACGGATGCCTTTTCACCTCTTACCCCTCTCTTATTATAGGAAGGAAGGAGAGGTGAAATAATACATTAATAAGAGGTACAACTTGTTGTCTAATTTTAGATAATCTAATTATAAAAAATAAAGGTGGATTTGAAGTTGGTATTTAGTGGTTCAGATGGTAAAACATGATCATCAACAGTCAAGGTGACCATCGATGGTTAGGATGATCATTGATAGTCAAGGGTCAAGGTCAAGTTACGTTTAAAATGTGGGTTCATCCATTAGGTCAAGCTGACTAGGTCTGGTTATTGGTCAAAAGGTCAAGGTTGGGCCCAAGGGGGTCCTGAAGTAGTATAGGGGTGCTTTGACACTTAGAACCATAGTGTGTGATTTTATAGTGTCTACACCTATTTCACCAATCATCACTCAGGTCTCCATGATTGAATAATCTTTAAAATTTGCACAAGGTTCATAAATCTATTATAATATATTATAAAAGCAAAACTATATGCTAAAATATTCCATACGTATTAACATACACAAGAGAAATCATACAATCATCTCGAGATTGTATTGAGTTACTACTAATCAACTATAACTATAAAAATATCCTAAAACTTATTTATAGTATTATATTCATATTAAAAATAAATAATATCTTAATTAATATAATATACAAAGGCTAAGGATTATACCATCCTTAATACTCTATAAGTGAGACAATGCCTCCTTGCTTATACAACAATTTAAAATTTTATATTAACCCTTAGGATTACTAAGATGTTCTACACATCTAAACCTTACTTTCCCTTGTCAAAAGGTACAAATAGTACTCTTTAGAATAATTTTAATCTAATAACGATATTTAATAATGTAATAGTTATAGTAAACTATCATATATATTTATTGTTAACCACTCCTAATGATCAAGTCTATAAGTTAGATAACATGATGACTCTAAAAATCCATAATTAGAAAGTAGAGAACTAGCATCTCATAAACCAAAAATTTCTACATTCCCTCACATAGTAGAAAGAACATTGTAATCTAAGTTGCCAAATCACTATCACTTTTCATCTTGCAAGAATAGTATCATAAACTACTTTTACAACTAGGAAGAAAATATGAACCACAATAATGCTTCAATAATAAATAGAAACACTATCCCTCAAACTTAAAGGAATAATATCAAGTATCAATTTAAAAACAAGTCTCCCACCAAATGAAACTATATATCCCTAAAAATATGAATCTTTTTGATAGCTTAAAATGATGTGAGAGGAGAGTGAGAGAATAACAAATCGCCTCTAAGCTAACTAAGAAATATGCCACTTATTCTCAAGTCAATATAAATATAAGATGTTAATTCATAAATCAAACTCCTATCACAAAGGAATATCAAACAAGATACCTATATCTCATTACCAAAAAATTCCCACCATACTAGATGGTGCGAAATTAAATTGGTATTAAAGTAATATTTCTCATAAGATTTGTGTAAATAAGACACAAAACTAAACATAATTACTTAAGTGACTAGCATTCTATGTTTTTAAAACACTCGCAACACAAAACACAAATGGTGAAAGTGATTCAAGGAAGACATAATCACACTCAAGTTGTTCAATCTAAAGATCAAAATATGGAAGCAAACTTTTGTTCACAACTCAAGAACTAAGATATGTACATATCTACCAAACACCTTATAAAACCATCACCAATGAGACACTTTTTAAACCAACCCTTTTATAACTCTAGGGAGTACAAATGCTCTAAGGTACACACTCAATATGCCATATGTACTTTCACAATCCTCCTTTTTGGTAAGTAGAAGGATATAAATATGTTAATGGACTCATTAGGTCCTAGAGTTCGAGCCTAGCTCTAATACCACATGTAGCAACCCCTCAAGTTGTACCTAGAAAAATGCAAAAAAAAAATTGTTATGAAACAATTAACATGTGTTCCATAGAATAAAATAATATAATAAATCAAAACCATAACTAAGAATAATAGTAATTCTAATTAAAATATTATATACAATAAAAAAATTATACAACCCCACAAAAATCCAAATATAATAGGACATAGCTACGACTGGTATGACAATAAAACATATGATAACCAAATATACAAGTGCATAATATAATTACATTACTTCAAGAATAAAGTGTAATATAATGAAAGCTACCAATCTCTCTATAGCTCGAGTGAAATTGACTCATGTATCATTGATAATCTCAAGTATCATCTCCAGGTACTACTATAGTTGAGGAGGTAGAACATCATCTAATCACTTTACCACACCAACTATGAACCAATGATCCCCTACATAATCCCCTATTTGTAAATGGCCCTCCCTTCACTAATAAGTAGATAGAATGGTGTGGGAATCTAGTGAGATGTACTAGTACCCCATGTGATATAAGATTTCTTAATACATGTAGTGTACCATAAATAAATATATTCTAATATGATATCACACAACATGAATATCAAAAATATGAATGACAATGTATATAACATTACTTAGACCCAAGTTTTCAAATAATATTCAATCATTAAATTAGTCAATTTCCTAACGCACCACTTGATTGGATTATCTATTGGTGGTACTACCTAGGGTAGTGAAATCCATCTCACTACCTATTAGTATCATCAATATATATGTCATAGTATGTAACTCAAAGACTCATACAAATTACATTCGCCTAGACATAATATCACATCACAAGCTAAACAAGGAGAAATCAAAGCATACATTTATTCCAACCATGCATGAATGAAACATTTAATATTAATTCATATAATAAATAAATCTTATAGTTCATACTACCTGAGTATGTTTCACATTCATAATAAACTACAGATTACTACAATCAGACCCAAGCAACAATCCCCATGATAACCCATTTGTCATAGGCTAGGGTTCTAAGGTAAAACTACTAGTTTTCTCAATTAATTACACTAAGTAGTCATATAAACATGGAAGCATACTCTCCAATTCAAGAAAGCATAACTATAACAAATAGTTCATATAATACATATAATTATATCTTAACATTCATTTCACTATCAATAGTGTATGCATACCTAAATGATATCCTATCAAATTCTATAATATATATTATTTAAGTAATAACCAATACATATATGTTTATATAGGTGTGGTTCAAACATAATATATACCATTCAAGTGATTTTCATACAATAGAATTATATTACATCCCATATTGTCATAGTTCCACATGCATGAGTTTCCTACTCAACATGAACACACAATCTGACACTCAAATATAATAATAAAGTGAGTACATGATTATATTGTATAATAATAATCAGATGAAAACATATCTCAAAGCACACATCATGATGTGCTAATTCTATAAAATTTTATTCACTTGCACATAATATTTACAAAAAATATTGCACACAAGTTTCCATCTCTACATGATGATACTAAATGCCATCATGTTTGCTTAACACTGTGGTGCTATAGATATACTATTTGTCTCCACTAGAATTATAATCAAAGCTAAAGATTTTGATCATATGATTATATTAATTTAGGATATAATATTATAAAAACATATGTATAATCACATAATATTAGAAGAATCTAATCTTTATTATATTTTATCCAAATCATAGTGCCATTTCTAAATCTATATAACTCTAAGCATAGTCATAATTGGTTTGCAAGGATAAATAGTCACATCAAACCACTAATTGACAAAAAAAAATTCAACTAATCTAATAATGATTTAAAGGGTCTCATAGGCATCAATGTAAGCTAAGGCAAACATTCAATTTTAGACTAAAGATAATCATACTAATAATAAAACCAATACACAACCATCATAATCTTAGCCTCTTATAATTGGTTTACAAGGATAAATAGTCACATCAAACCACTAATTGACAAAAGTTTTATCAATTAATCTAATAATGATTTAAAGGGTCTCATAGGCATCAATGTAAGCTATAATTCAAACATTCAATTTTAGACTAAAGATAATCACACTAATAATAAAACCAATACACAACCATCATAATCTTAGCCTCTTAAATAATGATTCAACTCTTTTCAAATCTACCCAATTGAACATTAATAATTATTTAACCAATTTCTTACCAAAAGTTCAATGAATTTATTATATTATTAACTCTATCTTTAAACCAAACCCCAAAATCATGCTTAATAATTAATATTTACTATCAACAACTATTCTAATATTATTTTTTGGTTCCCATGATAATCATAATTAACATGCTACTTGATCAAGTTACAGTTTAAGAATCCAAGGTAAAATAAAGTTCCACTAGACATTCAATATTACCTTAAAGAAAAGACATGTTATTTTTAATTGACTCACATTTTATCTAATGAAATAGCTTTTCAATTTATATGGCTCAACATTTAATTCAATGCTTCCTAATATAAACTCAGTGTTTTACTAAAATATCTAGGTCATGGCTCAACATTATAGAAAGAGACTTGGTGTAGGACATAGGTCTATTCACTATTTCTCAACTCTTTTATACAATGCAACTCTTAAAAGAATAGGATGCAAATTTCAGCTTTACTATTTTACATATGACGTTTGAGTTAGCCTATTCAAAGTTTTGTATACGACAGAAACAAAAATATAAAGTAGGGCATTCTTTTTCATGATTCAACATTACCCACTTTATACTTGGTGTTGCAATTACATGCAGCCTTTTTAATCTTAAATACTCATCTTTGCTAGGTGTTCAATTGTAAATTACCGAAAAAAAATTTAACAATTATTGGATCATGTTTCAACTTGCCAAAATAAAGGAAATAATTTTCTATAACATGATTAAGATGAGGGAGAGGTTGAAGTTAATAATGTCTTTGCTTTCTTATTTTTTATGTCCCAAAAACATGGATCTCCAAGACTCTTTTTATACAATACATAAGATCATTTTCACAAGAATAATATGAATTCTCAACTTGTGAATAATCTCAATGAACAAAGTAGACCAAACAATGACCCAACTAAGTAAAAGGTAACTTTGGAAATCTAATTATTGACTTATATTATCTAAAATCAGACTTATGTGATTTTATTAATGACCTATGCTATTTATTTATTACTTTTATGATTTTCCTTATGAAATCATCCAATAAACAAGATACATGCCTAGCAATTTTACTATAATTTGGGTGATTTAATAAAATATAAAGAATTTCAATAATAAGGTGTTTCAATTAAAAATAAGGCATTTAAAAAAAATACCTCCATAATTCCTAAACTCAGTGATTTACCTATTCTTTAATTGACAACTTAGCTTTAGTGACTTCAACATAGAATTCAGTGACTCAATCTATAAATATGACATTCAAATTATACTAAGGCATTTTAATTTGGCAGTTTGGGGTTTCAAAATTATTAGCTAGCATCTCAACCTAGGCATTCTACATATTACTGGCCATTTATTTTATAACTCAACTACTTATTAATATACTCCAATATAAACATAGTATTGCCTATATAGTTACTTCTATATATGAAACTAATTCTATTTTAAGCATAGAGATTTAAATGTATACCAAAGTTATAAAATGCAAATAACCAATTTAGAATTCAAATGAAACTTGATTTAATACATAACATGCAAGAATGAAACACAATTATATACTTATCTCAACTCGGCCAATATAAATTGCTTCAAGATGTTGGTATAAAGGAATAAAATGTAGTTCTAGTGATATAACTCCTTGCTTGCTTAGTTTTTCTCTCCTCCAATACTTTTTCTTGTTTTCCTTTCTTCATTCATGTGTGTTCTTTTATTTCCAAGATTCCTCCCTTATTTATAAAACAATCTCCTTTCTCAATTATATGCTTCCCCCTCTTGCATGTAAATTCTCTAAATTTATTTATCCATGCACGTTAATATAATAATCTAATTGTATCTAAATTATTTATAAAACATGCAAAACATGCAAATTTAATCTACTAACTTCCATTAATCCTTTCTTTCATTTTAGTTAAAACATGCTGAGTTAACTAGGATAATAATGAAATCTATATTCTTAATTTCTAAATAAATATCATACATAATTTTAATTTTAATAAAATACTCTTTATAAGGATAATTATGTTATTAATTTCCCTTTTATTTTCAAGATAACTATTTCCACAATAATTTACCTATTAGCACTAATATATTTATTTTCCAATTTTAAATTCAAAAACCAAATCAATTAGGCTAAACAATCTAATTCATGATAAAATTAATTCCATTCACTTAATATACTCACAAACAATACAACTAAAATTTCTATGTAAATATCATTTAAATTTTACTATGTGTGTGTGCAGGGTCACTAGGATTTCCCACTGATATTTCCCCCAATTGCTTCATCTAGGTGATCCTATTTGATGATTCTCTCCCTCATCAAGCTCTAAGGGTGGGACCTATCCTACATCCACCTCACAAAAAATATGTAGTTAGTCTAAGTCATCATAAACCATTGATGCAAAACTAACAATTATACATTCATAATGTATAAAATAATCAAAATATAACTATCATACAATGTATACAGACCAACAATATCACTATCCCATGATAGTATATGTCAAAATGTTCAAATCAAATAAATTATAATCAGATATTAACCCTACTAATTAGGATGTGATAATAGGGGGGATAAATAGGATAAGTCTTGATTGTTGGTGCACTTATTTTTGGTCACAGGGTAATTATGAGTTATCTATATATGGTCCCAAAATAGTAATCCCTAGTTGTTGGTGTGTATGTTTGTAGTCCTAGGTCAAGGAAGGATTACTAGTATAGATAGTTTGATTGGAATTGGATAGCAATGGTCCTGTTATGTTTTCAATTGGTCTAGGATTAATGGTTATGGTGGAAACATGACCTCACACAATATGGAATACAACTTTGGTGTAGTCATGTGCAACTACATGGTAAGTCTATTAGGTATTGGAATAATTTTGGCCTTAGTTCCTTCTATTTGGTTGATGCTGTTGTTATTATTGTTGGTATTGTTTTTGTTGTTATTGTCCCAACATTTTTTATTATTTCAATTGTTGGTTTTTATTTTTATGTTGTAGAAAAGGGTTTTGATAGATACCGAGGTTTTGATTGAATGTAAATGATATATTATATAATGTAATCTCTCCATTTTCTAACATATTTTTAATGAGGTGTTTGATTTACACACAACAACGTATATTATGTCCATGAATACTATGGTATTCATAGAACACATTTTCTTTATAACAGTCTGGATAAGGAATACCCTCAAGATAGTGCTTTGAAATTGGCCAACTAATCATGTTAGCTATGTCTGGCTTGAAAAACATGGATTTATTAGGTTTTCTAAGGTCACTAAAGACTCAACAAGTAGGAACATTTATCCTTGGATGAGGGGTTTACAAAGGTAACAATTGTGTTTATTGAGTTGGTATAGGTTATTGTGAAGGTTGCACTTACTAAATGGGTTTCTAATGAGGAGTAAGTTGTATTTAAAACATGGACTGAGAAGATAGTGTTTGCACCATTTGGACATGATGTGACTCAGTTACTCTATTTTCAAAAACATTCTTTTTATGATTGAATTTCTTGGATTTTTCATAGTTACTAGCCTGGGTTGGAGCCAATGCTTAGACTTGGATTTGGTTCCTATTTTGTTCTATGCCTTGGTTTTGGTTTTGATTTTGATTCAAGAAGGTTAGCTTGATAATTCCTTTTTTAATAAGGGCCTTTTCAATTATCAAACATTTATCGATAATCTCTTTGAAGTTATGTGCACACTAAAGCTCTAGATGATATGATATCTCATTATGTAATTTTTTGGTAAACATAATGGCCAATTGTTTATCTAGTAAGTTATGGGTGAAATGACTATCAAGTGATCTCCATTATTGTAGATATGTTACAAAGATTTCACTGACTTTCTACTTGGCTTGAGTCAAATTTACCAATGAAATCTCATGTTCGAGATTGTAAGAGAAATGTTACACAAGTTTGTTTGATAAGTCATCAAAATCAGATATGGAACTCTTTAGAAATTTTAGGAACCACTCCAAAGCCTATCCTGCTAGACTTTGAGGAAATAAAAGTAGGAGGTATATGTCACTATATTCCACTAGCTAGAAAGCAACAAATAATTGTATCAAATGGGCCTTAGGGTCTTTTTTACCCTTGTATTTATTAGATTTTAGTGGTTCCTACCCTAGAGGAAATGGTATCTACAAATAATCTATATTGAATTAGTATGAAAACATATCATCTAAATTTAACTTCTTGGTTTGTTTCCCTACTTGAATGGATGCAATTGCATCCTGTATTTATTGCAATTCTTGTTACAAGAAACTAGATGGAACGTTGGCCTGAGGTGGAGGCTAGGCAGTTAAAGGAGGATTACCTTTACTAGGATATAATGGAATTATGGTTTATTATGGAATGCTAGTTTGACTAAGGAACTGACTAAGAATATGCATCCATAGATTGGGATGTGTTATTTTAAATTGCATGCATTGTTATGCAATATTCTAGTTTAGATTTGATATATAGGCCTAGTTTTGAGGGAATTATGGCTGCAATAGAAGGATATGGATTGAGGTAAATTATTTTACCTACTAAGGTTGATTAGGGACTTACTAATCAATAGTCAAACCTAGTTAATAAGAGAAAATTATTTTGGACCAAGGCCATATGGTTGAATTTGTGGTACATTCTAAGAAAAAGGTAATTGTTGCTTGATTGGTACTTGTGGGATAGTGGTATCTCTTTTTTATACAAACACCTATTGTGAAGTAGACATTTTTTAGATATTTAGAATTTGTATTTGACCAATAGATATAAATTATTGATTAGATAATGTTTAAAATTACAAAGGTGTGTTGGTCTATGCTTATTTAGGTATACTTATCACTACCTAACCAATTGGAACACTTGTTTCCCCCTGTTGAGGTGGCAAAATGTTATACCTCTACTACAATGGTCTACTAGGTTGTGCATATTGCTATAGAATGTTAGTCATCACTTATTGGGGTGGAGTAATATTCATCATGTTTTGTTGAGGTAAGTCACTATTCATCCCTTGATTACTTAATCCTTGTGGTTACGTGCTTGAAGAAGTAGTTGGTTCAGGATTATAGGTAACTTGTTGTGGTTGGGACATAAGAGTTTTTTCCCCTTGATATTACAAACCACTCATGGTGTTAAGTAAATGCACTTGTTTCAGACTAGTTGTCAGTATAGTTAAACCACTTTGGTCAAGATTGGAAGACATTTTCATGTTATCCACTATGTTTGACACATTATTCTACATAGAAATATTAGTCACATATTTAATAGTTTGGACATGTTGATGCACCTAAATGTATTAGTAGGTTCATATAGTGTTTAAGAAACACTTCTCATTTTTGGATTCAAATAATCCATTGCATGAATTTTTGGTTTTGATAATCTGTTATCCTTGGTGGAATATATTCAAAATAGGTTAATTGTTTCACAAATTTATATTAGTTGGTGGTTGAGAGCCATCGTGGCTTAATATTTGATCTTTGATTTTGAAGATGATCTATGCTATTTAAAGTGAATTATGTTCAGAACCTAAGTCTAAAGCTAAACTAAGATGAGTATTCATAATGAAGCTAATCTAAGGTGAAATGATTAAAAAAAGGAGAAAAAGGAAGGGTAGGGAAGAAAAAATAAGTGTTTTTGAACTTTGCTTCAAACATTATAACAAAGTTCCAATTTCCTCTGAACATGCATCTAACCAATGTGCAACATGAATTAACATAAGCTCAAATCCTACCACACATCAGGAAAACATCTAAGGAAGGTATGAAAAGATGAAAATAAGAACCAAGTTCACATTAATAATATCATCCCTAAAAACAAATAACATTAGCTCACATGCAAGAAGAGTAAAGAGAATAAAATAAACCTAAGAACTTTTAACTAATCCAACATTAGCCCAAATTATAAACTCTACATTTAAATATGCACATCCAAAATTCACAATAATCATTCAAATCTGAAGATAAGATCAAACAAATGAGAGAGAAACCATGATAGTAATTCACATAAGTAAATGTGGACAAACTTTGTAGAATGCCTTGCTTATATTACTTTGCTCAAAAGTTACAAATAATTTTTTGTTCCAAAAAACTCTCTCCTCCCCTTCACAATTGGCAATGCCTCTTTATATATACAATTCATGAGGTATGTTGGTTAGTAATGACAAATTATATTTTTACATGCGTATAGGATAGTTGTTCTTTCTATTACATTCTAGAACAAATGACCTTTTCTAATATACTAACCTATAGGCAATGTACTTTACAAGTTGTGCATGCCTTTACAAAAAGAATATTCCATTTCAAAAATATACAATGCTAGTTGAAAAAAATATTCCTAATCCAACTAAATTTGGGACCGTGGTGTTGTTGTATCCTTCTATCTTCCTTGTAGGATCTTCATTCTATAATATTGCTCATTGATCAACTGGAGGTCAACAACATGTCTTATGAACATCTCTCTTTATTTATTTCCCAAGTTATTAAAGTCCTTTTTAGCTCCATCCAAGGCCTTATTGATGCTCCTAGCATCTCCTATCTTCTCCTCATATGAAAATAGTAGGCCCATGATCTTTTTATTTTCATCCCTTATCTTTTCTTGGCCTTAGTTCCTCACCTCCTACATGAATTGATAATTTTTATGATTGAACTCCTCATCAGTAATAAGGCCCAAAAGACTAAGTAAGGTGGGCTATTTGATTAAGCTATCCAATATGTGTAGCATCTTATCTTCCTATTGTTTGAGGTCCTTATAAATTCCCTTTATCTACTTGGACCAACTACTTAGGGATTTGATTTTGTCCACCAATATAGCCATAGCCATATTTAAATGGGTTAGGTTGATTGTCCCAAATTTAGGGACTTGATTCTTGGTTAAGGCTTTGACCAAGTCTTTCACTTGATAGCTTGAAGCCTACCATTGGTTAACTTGGCTTGTAGCCATAGAATTTAGCTTACTTATTGCCTCTTGTATGGTTTTGACTAACTTTAAATGAATTGAATAAGTGTATCATGGTGTCCTTAAATAGCTTGAATCTATCTTCTTGGATTGACAATATGACAATCTCTTATAAATCATTTTGTTGTTACATCATGCCTTTGATGATAGCCTATAATTGATCAGATTATTCTTGAGCCAATTTTAATGGGTCTTCTTTAAAGAGAGGAACATCACCAGGCCTTTGTCCTTCTACGAGGGTCAAACTAGTGATTGGTTCTACCTTTTGAAATGTGAATTCCTCTACAAAAATCATGGCCTTCTTTTATATCACTCTTTCCAAGCTAGTGGTATTTGGATTAAATAAACCCCCCACTAATGATTGAGTTATTTTTGGAGCTAGGGTTTTTATTTGTGCTCCTCTTGATGATCTTGGGGAAGCTATTCTTTTCTCTTCTTCCTTATGTAGAGCCACAATCCATGACTTAAGCTCTTCATACACAGTGATGTTGACAAAATTCTTTATTACCCAAATATGGTGTAGAGTAGGGAATTTTTGTAATTTTCCATTGTGGTTGTGAATTTATTCATATTGTTCACTAGTGGTCTGCACTTCAGTTCTAGCTTAAATTCTTCTTACACAGATGATAATTCAACTCTTTTAAGCTTGATCATGATAGGGTTTAATTAGGGATTTAGTACATGTTAGGGCTCTTCTAAATGTCTTATTAATGATTTAATGGTGGTATCTATTTCAAATGGTGAGCTTCATGGCATCCCTATGGCATTTTCATGGCACTTTGCTCATTAATATTTAAAAAGTGACCATTATCATTTGAAAATTTTGCCTCACCTCACACCATTGAATCATATTTGCATGGATAAGTGCAGACCATTGATCTCAATCTAAAAACTTGAACACTATTGGTTGCTTTCTACATTCCCTATGGTTATGACACTTGTCACTTCTACATTTCCTTTGATCTTTGTTGAAGTATCAATGTTAATCTTGCACTATTGATCTTGTTTTCACAGATCAATCTCACTATATCAATCTTGATTTGCTTAATTATATCTTCTACTCTATAAACCATTGATCAAAATTTGTATATTCATTTGTGTACTATAGATCTTTAAAATACACTTGAGATTTAATTTGTGGTTCATGGCTATGCCACTTGTCACCTTTATGGTTATCCTTAGGACTCTTAACTTTTCAACATTTTCTATGCACGATTCAATCATCTTCACCTGAGCAAACATGTTCCATTATATTTTTCTCTACAAAGTTAAACACCATTGGATATTCAATTTTATTTCATTGAGATTGTGACACTTGTCACCCTCTCACTTATCTTGGGGCTCTGTTGAAGTCTTGACTCAATACGTACCATTAGATTATTTTTGCCTGAGTAAATGTGTAATTTTGATCTTTGTAAGATGTTTGAACTTTAAATTAGGTTTGTGGCTTTGAATTTTCAACTTTAATCTTGTAATTTTAGATCTTGATCACCTAAGCAAATGTGGACCGTTGATCCTGTAGATAAAAATGATATTTAAGTCAAGCTTGGGAAAATAAAGAACTTAGCATAAAGTTTTTGGACTATGG
Organism: Torreya grandis; assembly: GCA_037957365.1. Taxonomy (NCBI): domain Eukaryota; kingdom Viridiplantae; phylum Streptophyta; class Pinopsida; order Cupressales; family Taxaceae; genus Torreya; species Torreya grandis. Next base: position 1,516,933 of record JARHVA010002651.1, read on the forward strand.
TTTTATTTCATGTAAATAAACATGGGTAAGGCCTTACGATAAAAATTTTAAGTTAACTTTTAAACATGAAAAGGGGACCCTACACATAATAAAAGACATGGCATAAAGTCTTAGGACAAGGCTTTTAGCCAAAGTTTAAAATATAAAAAAGGGACCTGGCAGTTAGTTAGACCATGTGGAAATAAAAGGGACCAAGGGGACTTGATAAAATAAAGAGACCAAACATAAAAATTTTAGACAAAGGTTTGGTCATGTTAATAAACACAGATAAACCTTGGGATAAAAATAAAACTAAGTTCATGGCATGATTAATTGTTCCTGCATAAAATGTTCCCACCAAATTTGAATTTGATTCAAAAGGACTTAAGCTAGGGTAATTTGAATGAGGTTTTCAAGATGATTAAACATGAATTCAATTTGATTTTCAATAGACTAAAGGTTAGTAAAATATCAAATTAACATTAAGATATGGAACCCAAGACATTGCCCATTCTAAATGGACTCCATTAGAGCTACAACCTCAAACATAAAGATCCAATGTTAGCAACTTTAGGAAAGATTAAATTAGAATTATGAACAAATATGCCAATGAAATCAGGTGTGAATGATCTTCAAATGAAAATATCATGTAAACATGCTAACGGTGTTCTAATCAAGTGAATTTTCAATTTTAAGGTACAAATTTACATAATTTGAAACAAGGGTCCCCATTTTTCAAAAATGGGGGTATGTTGACCTCAAAAAATGGTAAATTTTGTCAGAAACATAACAATATTTTAGAATTTAGAGACTCTAGGCAAGAATAATAACTAGGCTACTTATTCCACTTGATTAAGCACCATTATTAAGATCAGTTCATGATTAGAATAAGTCTTACACATGTAGAATTTGGATCAAACATCAAGACATAGCCATGTTGTGTGTGCTTTGATTCTAATTATTGATTGCCATAAGATTTAGAGAACAAATTCTATATTCATGACCATAACCATTAACATTGATTTACAACATATTTGGATGTTCGTTAAGAATCATGGTTTAGCTTAGAGAAGGCTTGGAATTACTCTACTACTAACCAGGCATCCATAGCCCTGATAGAGATACCTTTAGCTCCATTAAGTTCTTGTTCCATTTCTAGATAGGTGTCCATATCCCCAATGGATATTACCAAAATCACCTTTGCTCAAAAATCTTTTTTAATTTTTTAATAAGCTCTTATTTTTTGTATTTTTTGATATTTTGACTTTTTAGAAAAGGTTGGGAACTAGATTACATAGGTTTGAGATGTTTTCAAATGTTTGATCTTTAGATAATCATCCTTGGTTGTAAACTTTGTCCTAGGCAATTAATGTTTTTTAAGTGCAAACATGACTTTGTCCTAATAATTCAAGCTTTCACCCTATATGTGAAATATTTCTTAGAAATAAACTTAGACTAGAACAAGGCTTAAACTATAAAGGATAAATTAACCTATCAATTAGTCTTTTCTATTTTCTCCAAACTATAACATTAATATCATATTCTAATAATCCATGATCAAATAATGCTAAGAAAACATACCTATATTACTGAACTATGGGGTTTCTTTTGAGAATCTAAATGTATTTTGAGTTGAGGACTATCCAAAAGGACTTATTAAAATCAAGGAAAAAATAAGTGAAATAAAACACACCATTATAAAGTAAAGGAAACAAGCAAACAAATATATTCAATCAAGGGACAAGAACGAAGCTAATCTAGCCTACCTACACTAACTCTAACTATTATTATAGTTTACTCCATAAAGACTCTAGGTTAGACAATAGAGAAATAGTGCTTGAGGTATTTCCCATTGGTTGTAAATGTAAACTTTTCTCCTTGAAATTCTTTTAGTTTGAAGGTGTTATCCCCTAGGATCTCAACAATCTAATATAGGCCAATCCATAAATGTGTGAACTTCTCATTCTTTCCTTTTTGTTCTAAGGCTTTGCCTCAAAGAAGAACTAGGTCTCCTTATTTAAACACCTTTATATTTGAATGTTTATCAAACAACCTCTTGATTATGGTTTGGTATCTTCTAAAATAGGTAAAATTCTCCTCTCTTGCATTTTCCATTTGTATGATGTCCCAAAACCTTGAACTTACAAATTCTTGATCCTCTTCCATTTACTCTTGCATGAACCTATAGGTTGGTAGCTTGAGTATTATGGGAAATATAGTTTCTTGACCATATACCAGCAAGAATGGTGATTCCTTGAGAGATTACTTAACTCTTTTTCTTATTATAGACCTAGATTGCACCCTAGCTAAGTAAAGGATTGTTCAAGTCCTTTACTCAAATCTATTCCAACATGGAAATGACCCTAGGTTGTGGGTTACATAATATTAGGTTAAACCTCTATGATTTTTAATGAGGCTAGATCTTATAATGTATTGCTTAGCTCATTTCCACTAAAACATATTGATTGCTAGGGTGAAAAGGGAGAGAAAGATAATTGAAATTAAAATCTAAGCTAATGTTGGTGATTCACCTAAACTAATTGCTCATCCACTCTTTTTGAACTTCAAAAACTCTAATGAGATAAGAAAAATACTAAATATACAACTCCAAATATCTATTATACATCAATATTTCATGTAGAGATTTGTCAAGTGATCAAAACCTGAGGGAAGTAATGAAAGGCCTTATTCATGGCATTGACCAGTCAATGTATCCACTTGATATCTTTAATAAAATAACATTAAACACTAAAAATTACCTTCATAACAAGATAAACTCATAGCTAGGTGAGATCAAGACTTGACAAGAGAGATATTTCTACCACATATGCAAATCAAACTGACATTAACACACTATACTAGAAAAATGAAGTCTATAATAGTCATTTATTTATCGTAAGAGGTTACAAAGATCAATATTGGTAGAGTCTAGGCATACCCAAGAGAGGGATAAATTTTAAGGCTTAAAAGCCTATATTTATAATATAAGGGAATGAGAGAGATGGGGAACATATGTGAAAAATAAATAAAAGGGGTCCAATTACTTTGGTGGAGTCCTAACCACCTTTATTGTATTCTACACCATATTTTGATCAAAACAAGATGTAATCCATCATAAATAGATCAAATTCTATTTCTCCCAATAGCTCTTGAGCTCTTTCATTGGTTGATAAATATTTTATATGGCAAGAATGTTCTTAGGATGACAAGTCATGCCCCTGCTAAGAAAGAAATAATATTTCAAGTTTTAAAAATGCATTGAATACTCTAACTACAATTTTCAACCACCATATCTCCATCTTGGGAATCTAGGCCATCCTCTTTATAGCTTGATAATAAGGACAAGATATTTATGTCCATCATCCTAATTGAACCATGACTATTTTTGCTTTAGGTGGTTGAATTTTCTTACTATATTTTGGATGATATGATCATATTTATGCCTTGGCATGTTCTTTACTATAACCACTAAACATGTATCTACTTTAGATGAAAAAAAATCTCACTTATTATTTTTCATATAGTCATCACATCTACTTGGGTTCATTTACATTTCTTGGACAACCTAGTAGCCCACCTTCAATCTTTAATAGACACGAAAGACCTATTTTACTTCTATAGATCTTTAATATCATCATCTGATCCTAAAAAATATACTTTAATTCAAATTATATCATATTTTAACCTCCAATAAAAGTCTCATAAATTTTAACTTTGATATCAACCATCGATCTTGATCTAGACTTTAAAATTATGACACCTTTAACCTTCATTATTGGTCATTGATCTTGATCTGGGCTTCTCATATTGTGCCAACTATCAGCTCCTCATTTGCTCCACAAGATCCTATTGACCCTTTGACCTATCCCACACTGTCAATATATTTTTTTATGAATGAACATGAGCCATATATCTTTTACCATATTAACATGGTTGAGACACTTGGTAGCTTCTCATTTGTCTTCAAGATTTATTGACATATTAACTCAATGCTCACTATTAGATCTAATTTGTATGATTGAACTTGTACCATTGATCTACCTAAACCCACTAACCTTATCCATCATTATGTATCATTATATGTCTATTAAAACACCTAAGATCTTGACACTTATCATCAACATACTCATGTTGAATTTTTGACTTGATGCTCACCATTGATCTTTGATGCATGATCAAATACATGCTTTTAGATATTAAATACCCACTAACATCTATTAGATCACCACTCACCATTATATTTTATCTTATATCTTAATATTTTTACAATTTTTAGATCTACATTCAACATGGGAACATTTTAATTTAAATGGCTATTTCATGAAGCTTAAACTTGACATCCCCGTGCATGTTTCACTCTACATGTCTAAATTTTAAGCTTTATATATTGAGATAGCAAGCCAATAAAGGCATGAAATTTTTAGAGAATTATCTAGATATGAAAATTTTTATGTCCATGTGGTCTTTTGGCCTTGACCAATTTCTTAAGTGTATTTATCAAATGTGCAACTAGACTAGCTTTTTTTTTACATGATGTGTTGATGATGATCTAGCTCTTAAATGCTTGTGCAAGAACTTTCATGGATAAAAATGAGTTTTTAAGACCTTTTAAAATATATTTCATGCCCCATAAATTATTTTAACACCATGAAAAACTATTGGTAATTTTCACCTTACAACTATATACCTGTTTCAAGACTTGCCTCTTAAATATCAACAAATTAAACTTTAAGCTTGCTTAAAGTGTTTCAAAATATTTGTAAGAAATATGAGATATTTATAACACTCATTCCATCTAAAAATATTTCTTAGCACATCTATCTACGTAGAATCTTTGTATGTAGGCCAAAATTATCCAATAGTTCTATCAATCCAAAGGGCGTACTTAAGTAGCTTGTGTCATGTTCTTGGTTTATCAGCTACATACTTCTTTATGGATTTCATTAAATTCTTATTTGTTGATTCAGATACCCCATTACCTTGAGGTTAATGGTTTAATGATAACTTGAGAATAATGTTGTTGTCATATGCCCATTCCATCATCTCAGTGGATATAATGGCATATCCATTATCACAAATTAGAGAGACTGGCATTCTAAACCTTATTCATATGTTTTCTTCTAAGAATCTAATCTCTTCTTTAGTCCTACACTACTTGGTTTCCAATGCTTAAATCCATCTTGTCTAGTAGTCAGAACATAATTTTGACCATATGATGAATTAGGGTTAATGACCCCCATAAAATCTAGTCCCCATTGGGCATAGGGTTTATCAATCATTACTAGCTTTAATGGCATGGCTACCTTGGGATCTTTAGTGTTTAATATTTGACATGAGTGGCACTCTCTCACATAATTGTGAGCATATTTGAAGATAGTGGGCTAGTAATAACCAACCCTAAGGATCTTTTGGGCTATTGTCTTTCTAGATGGATGTTGACTTCCCAATTTTTTAGAGAAAGTGCTCAAGATCTCAGCTGCCTCTTCCTTGAAAACACACCTTAGGTAAATGCCTTCAAATTTTTTCCTATACAAAACTCCATCCTTGATCAAAAAATTACCTAATTTGAGCCTTAAATCTCTCTTTTGCATCTTTCTTCAACATGTCATTCAATGGTCTCACTATTTCTATAAAGCCAGAAATAAACTTCCTCACAAAGTTGATTTTAAAAAAGAAATACTTTAGTTCCTTCCTAATACTAGGGGGTTCTATCTTTGTTATTGAATTTACTCTATCTAAGTCTATAGAGATCCCCTCCATGGTTATGACATGTCCCAATAATTTTCCCTTAATTACATAAAAAAATGCTCTTATTTGGGTTGAAATAAATTCCATACCTTCTACACCTTGCAAATACTTCTTGTAATTACATGATGTGATCTTCCCTATTCTTAGAAAATATAGTCAAGTCATCCATGTAAATAATAATTCACTTACCTATGAGTCCTTAGAATTTACGATTCATTGCTCTTTGAAAAGTTGCACTTGTATTTATCAATCCAAAAGGCATTATTTTATAGGCAAAAGTTCACCACTTAGTAGTAAATGCCATATTCATTTTGTCTTCCTTGTCCACTAGCACCTGACTATACCCTAAAAATCCATCAATAAAAAACATCATAATAGAACCAAAAACAATTTGGATAACTTGGTCAAGGGAAGGTAGGGGTAATTATCCTTTTAAGATGCTCTATTCAGATTTCTAAAATCATTGCATAATTTGATTTCACCATTTTTCTTCTTGACTGGTATTATTTTTGCTACCCAAATGGAGTGTCTAATGGGAAACACTATCTTAGCATCTATTAACATCTTGACCTCTTTGTATATCATTTGTTCTAGAATAGGGTTTAATGGCCTTTGGTTTTGCCTCAATGGATTTCAACCTTCCTTTAGAGGTATGGTGTGGGTTATGACCTTAGGATCAAATATCTTCAAGTCATCATAGGACCATGATATCACATCCTTATAATTGGTCAGAAAATATTTAGATCTCTTAGTTTATATGTTTATACACGTAATATTTTCAACATTTATCAAATATTTATGCTTTACATCTTGTAGGAACCCATTGAAACTCAATATCTCTAAGTGCACACCCTAAGGGGTACACTAGGAAAGGAGTGGGTAGACCTTTGGTTCTTCATAAAAAATTTGTCCCTTTTTCCCATATTATTACTAATCAAACTAGTTCCTAAAATCTTTCCCTAAGTTGTTTCTCCTCCCTTGCATAGTCTTCTAGTCTTTTTCCTCTTTCCATCCTTCATTTCCTTACTTGGTACCCTTTTGAATTATTCATCATACTAAGTAGACTTAGTTTACCTAGTATAGTTTAGGGACCCTTTCTCTATTTTGGTTTGTTAGCCTCTTGGTCAACCTATCATAGACCTAGTGAGTTAGCCCCAAAATGTGCTAGGTTAACCAAGTCAACTTAGCACAACTGACATATCTAAATGATTTTAGGTTAAGTTTCACCTATAAATACAAGGTCATTTTGTTCATTATTGATATATGCATATCAAGAGTTTTTCTTTACTCGTGCTTCTTCATAATCTGCTCTTCCACCATTCTACTTAAGGAGACTTAGCTTAGGTTTCTTACTTTTAAGAATTTAGTCATGTGGATAGGTCTTGGATGATTTAGCCTAACAAAGTGATCCTTACGAACCACAACAACCTCTATAAATCCCCTTTGTCCAAGGGAGAGATTAAGTCTCAACAAGTTCACATTCAATTAAGTGTATTCTAACTTTGCTATCCTCTCTTTTAGTAGATTAAAGTAGCATAAGTGTTGTCTCAAATAATATTACTCCTCATTTTCTATGTATTAGGGTGTTACTCATACTTACTTTATTTGAATTTACCTATACATATGTTAATTGCTTTGTTTTACTGGCTCCCACTTTATGCCACAAGTTTTGGTGCACACTAGATTAGATTTACTTTTCTTGTTATTATATTAGTGAAATATTAAATCATAGGACTCTTTTAGGGTTGTTATATGAATGTGTTAGACTATAAGATTTGGACCCTATCTCACATGGTGTTTTGTGACAAGTGATCCCCTAATCAGGTCTAGAAGATCCTCATATTGGTCATGCTCCTGCTTAATAATTGTATGCTCCCTAATTAGAAGTGTAGGTGTGCTCTATCCCATCTGATCTAGGATTGATTTATGATAGGATTGATTTATGGACATGATGCATTTGTAATTGTATACATTATGGTGATCCTAGTGTGAATTAAAAACTTACAATATTTCTTTCACTTATTTTATTTATATTATTAATTATTTTTATCATATCTTTACCATGTTAGATTGACCCTATTGACCCAATTATTTATCAAAATGCATAGGTTTGTAAGAACAAGTAACTAGCTCAACCAACTTGACCCAGTACAAGTTTCCAAAACTTATAAAATTCTATTTAAATAATTAGATCAATTATATTGATCTATTACAAATTATTTTTGGTTTTCAACCTTCCTATTTATCCTACTATGTCGACCAGGTTGACCTAGTGCATTTTTAGCACTTTTTTAGCAAGTCTTATATAGCTTGATCAACCAGCTCGACCCAATTTGTAGGTTTTTGCTAGTTTTTTCCAAGGTCTTAGATCATCAATATTTTTAATTTTAATCTCTAAACCATTTAGGTTAGTTTATATTCATTTTTATCTCTCTATTTTTACTTTCCTTTCATAGTTTATAGTATTTAAAACTACCTCTACATAGTCAACTAGGTACACCCTATGGACTTAGTTATTTGTTTTATGTTTTTTGAAATAACTAGGTCAACCTAACTGACCTAGTTAACTTTTAGACTTTGCTTCCACAATATAGGTTTAAACTTATTGACCCTATTATATATGATTGTCCATATAATTTCTCAACTATACCTTGTTTTAATGTTGGAATTAACCATATATGTTAATCACGCCTTTCTTTTAAGTTGTTTGCATGCTTAGAATAGTTTATATAGTATAATTAGGGTATTTTCAATTAATCACTTAGTTTCACTATTTATATTTTATGCACACATGGCCAAACCACATAAACATCAACAAGTATTTAAAAATTTGACTACCCAGGTCTACCTACTTGGATTTCATCACCAAAGGGGAAACTGACTTGATACTCTGGTTAAGTATAAAACATGGTTAATGGTATATTTTGGCTAAGTACCCATTATCCTTATTATTTCAGTGTGTGAAGTAACGGGGTAGGCCCCAATACCAAGCTTGTATCATTTCCACTACAGTCCCTTTCATCCTAAAACTATCCTTAGATTGTTACCTAGTACCTTCCTTATAGCTAATCTCCCTATTACATTTAAAATCATTCTTAATAGTCTAATTAACATTCTAGGTTGACCAAGTAGTTAGCTTTACTTTCAAGTTGTTTGTTTGCTCTTTGATCAATTATGTGTGTAAAAGCTTGCATTAGCTAGTGTTAGTGTAAGATTTTTATTTGTGTGCATTAATTAGATTGGCTAGCATCAATTTAGTTGATTATGTGTTTCCTTTTTTCACTTACTTTCTTATATTAGCTGCAAACTATCTTGTTTCATTTCCAATCTTGTTATCAATATTTTCTTATTTCCTATTCACTATACTAGGTTAACTTGATCGACCTTTTACTTTTTGGCTTTTGTGCACTACACTAGATCAACCTAGTACAATCTATAAGCCTTGTTTCTTGCACTAGGTCAATCTGGTTGACCTAGTACTATTTCTTGCCTTTCCTATTTTTCAATCTAGTTTACCATTTCTCTAATTTTGCATCTTGTTCATCTCTCTTCAGTCAGAATGAGGTCTCCTATCAAAATCTTTTTGTACAACCTAAATCCATTTAGATACTATATGGGATGTTCATTCCTTCCTCTCTTTTCCTCCCGAGAGAACCATCACTCTTGGGGCACCTCTTCTCCTTCTTCATCTATGAACTATAACATGGTGAAAATAACACCTCAAGATGAATTTGATGGATTCAATCCTTTATATACTTATCAAGACACTTTTCAAAATATCCAAACCAATATATGAGTGATTGATACAAATCTCTTTAACAATCCCACTAATAATCCTCCCCCTAAAACTAATATAGGGAGTGCTCCAACCAACACCAACTCACCTCATGATACAACCCAACTCTTAGCTCAAGTAATTCAATAGATGAATAGCATGAAAAACTCTAATACCAACCAAATGATGCAACTCGAACAACATTTAATCAATGTGAGTAATCAACCTCCAACTATTCATCCTCAAGTTATTCCTAATTATATTTCTCCATCTTTTAGGGATGCCTCAAGTAATGTTATTCTTCAACACATAATGAATAACAAGATACTTCAAACCATTAAATATGAGCCTTTAGATTCCTTTATTGTATCCATTGATATTGGTAACATAAATCCAACCATCAAAGATGATGAGACTAAAGACCCTGCTTCATTCCTCAAAGCCTATGGTAACATTTACAAAGAGTGGATCCAAACTAATACATTTGACACAACTAAAATATTAGTCAAAAATTTCAATAGTGATGTATTAGAATGGTATAATCAACTTCCTCAACATTCTATTTTGTAACTTGAATATTTGGTTAAAGAGTTTAAACATAATGATCTTCCTATAAATTATTTTAGTCACTTCATAAATGCTAAACAATCTCCTAATGAATCATCTCATGAATTTATTAAAATATGGAAATATTTAGCTCATAAATATTATCATAATATGATTAAATATAATTTATTTAAACTCTTTATTATTACTTTGACTTCCACTCTTCAATACAAAGTTTGAACCTTTTCTCCTCAAACTCTTAATGAAGCTCTTAACCAAGCTAAGCGTCAAGACTTTCTTATGAAACAATTCGAACCCAATCATAAACTTATTAAAGGATATTTTCAAACATATTATTATATCACTAGTAATAATCCCCAAACCAATCTTGGAGTTTCCAAATTTGATGTTCCTTTACCATCTCACACACCTCTTTCAGTTCAACAAATGAAACAATTTTTACTGCCCTCAAAACCTTTCTTTTATCCCAATGCTCCTCCTAAGTTGTATGATCCCAATCTATTTTATTGGTTCCATGTCAACATTGGGAATTCTCATGAATCTTATAGAGGGATCACTAAGTGTGACATTTATTATATGCTGGGTGACTCATTCAACCATGAGGATATGATCAAACTTTATCATCAAGAGTATGTTGCCACATCTTAAAAATGACAAAACTTTAGCTTTTACTTCTAATAATCACAAATATTCTTCAAATAATAATCAATAAAATGTCAAGGATGTTTGTGCCATCAGTTTTGATTATGACCTATATTATAACAACTCTCAATATGTCAACACCGCTAAGGTTAATTATCATTATAAACAAAATCACAAAGATCCTATTACCAAGCCTTAGAAACCATCTTTAGAAGAATAATTACTTAAAGATAACACTACCACTCATGATGATTCAAAAGTACTTGAGGAATAACTCCCCGCTTTTGATCATCCCACCACATCTATACCTCCTAAATCTAATTTTCCTTCTAAACCTTGTTATGGTTATTCTAAATCACATTGGAATTTTCTTTAAGAACTTAACTCTATGCCTTGTAATATTCCTCTTATGGAGTTGGTTCACACTTCACCCTATCATTGTAAATTTATTATATACAACAAATTCAATAAATTGAAGATCCATCTTCCATAGATAAATAACCACCTTCTATTGATTCTTAACCAACTAATGTGAATACAATTAAGACTATGTGTCCTTCTTCCAAGCCTTCCATTAAATTTCTTGAAGACGACACGATCAATGACAAAATTATTTTTCATGTCAATGATCCACCTCTCTTTATAAAAGTATCCATTAATACCACCCTTATCTAAAAATTTATAGTTGATGAAGGTTATGGTATTAATGTCACATCATTATGTCTCATTCAATAACCTGGTTATAATAAAGATCATCTTAAAGAAACCCATCTTACTTGTTGTGGCTTTGACAAAACTAATCAAAAGTCACTTGTCTATATTTATCTTTCATTGACCATTGGACCCTGTATACACAATATTTTTAACTTTTGTCAAATACTTATGCTTTACATTTTATAGTAACCCATCATAACTTAATCTCTCTGAGTGCATGCCCACTGAGAAAGGGGTGGGTAGACCTTTCATGATTTTTAAGATTTTTGTCCCTTATTTCCCCATTATTTCTAATCCATTTATATCCTAAAACCTTTCCCTAAGCTATTTCTCTTCCCTTGCACATTCCTCTAGTCTTTTCCTCTCTCTATCATTATTTTCCTTGCTTGACACCCTTTTGACTTGCCCAATAAACTAGGTTGACTTGGCCAACCTAGTGCAGTTTAGGGTCACTTTAGCTCTTTAGGTTTGTTAACCTTCCATCTAACCTAGCATAAATTCTAGGAATTAACTCAAAAATGTGCTAGGTTGACTGGGTTGACCTAGTACAGTCAACTTTCTTGAATTATTTTAGGGTGAGATACTCCTATATATACAAGGTCATTTTAGTCATTATTAGAATATGGAATCAAGAGTTATTATTCACTCATGCTTTTTCATACTCTGTTCTTCCACCATTCTACTTGAGCAGTCTTAGCTTAGGTTTATTATTTTGGAGAATTTAGTCTTGTGGATAGGTCTTGGATGCTTTATCCTAAAAAAGTGATCCTTACAAACAACAACCTATTACAAAACCCCATTGGCCAAGGGAGAGATTGAATCATGATAGGTTCACATTCAGGTAAGTATATTCTAACTTTTTTCTCCTCTCTTTTAGTAGATATAAGTAGCATAAGTATTGGCTCAAATAATATTACTCTTCATATTCTATGTATTAGGTTGTTACTCATACTTACTTTATTAGAAGTTCCATATATATATTTGATTGCTTTGCATTTAACCCCTCAAATTGTGACACAATCTTTAGTGCACACTAGATTAGTTTAATTTTCTTTTTATTAGAATATTTTACTCTTTTGTTTATTATTAAAAGTGAAATATCAAATCATAAGACTCTTTTAGGGTTGTTTTCCAATTGTGTTAGACTGTAGGCTTTGAAACCCTTCCTAGCATGATATGTTGTGACAAGTGATACAAGTGATCCCCTAATCAAATTTAGTGGATCCCCATATTGGCCATGCTCCCTCTTAACAAGTGTATACCTAATCAAAAGTGTATGTGTGCTTTATCTTATCTAATTTAGGCTTAATTCATGTACATCATGTAATTTTGATTGTATACATTCTGGTGAACCCGATGTGAATCAAACCCATGTAGGATTTTTTCACTTTTCTCTCATTTATTTATTTCTTTTTGTCATCATTTCTATCATATATTTTGACATACTAGTTTAATTCTATCAACCCAATTATTGTTTTATGTTCATAGGAATAGGCAACTAGATTAATCAACTTGACCTAGTATAGGTTTTTATCACTTTATAGACTTTTAGTTTAGCCTACTAGGTCAACCAAGTCAACCTAGCACATTTTAAACCACCTTGCAGTAGGTTCCTATATAGCTTGATTAATCAGCTTGATCTAGTAAAGGTTTCATTTTTTTAGACTTCCAAATTAGCCTACTAGGTCAACTAACTTAACCTAGTGCATTTTTAGACATCTAGTTCAGCCTACTAGGTTAACCAAGTTGACCTAGTAAATTTTTATCACTTTTTTAGCAAGATATTATATTACTTAATCAACTATCTTGACCCAGTTTGTAAGTGTTTTCCAAGTTATTGATCAACAATATTCTCATTTCCATCTCTGAACCATCAAGGTCAATATTTTAATCTCTATCTCTATCTATTTTATACTTTCCTTTCAAGTTTTTAATCTTCAAAACTACCTCTACACATCTAACTAGATCAACCTAGTCGACCTAGTTCTATTTTTTCCTGTGTTTTCTGAAATAAATAGGTCAACCTGGTTGACTTAGTAGGTTTTCTAGACCCTATCATCAATAGTAATATATCAACCCTATTAACTTAGTTATGTATGTCATACATATGGTGTCTTCACTATACCTTATTTCAAAGTTGGAATTCACCTTGTATATTAATCACATCTTTTCTTTCAATTGTTTGCATGCTTAGAATAGTTCACATAGTCTAAATAGGAGGTTTTTAATTAACCTCTTAGTTTCACTATTTCTATTTTATGCACACATGGATAAATCATATATCATCAAGCATTTTGGCATTTGACTACCTAGGCTACCCTACTTGGATTTCATCACCAAGGGGGAAGTCAACTTGATGCTCTGGTCAAATATAAAATATGTTTAATGGTATATTTTAGATAAGCACATGACACCCTTATCACTATGGTATGTTAATTGAGGGGTTAAACCCCAATACCAAGCCTATATCATTACCACTATAATCTCTTTCATCCTAAACTCACCTGAAACCATCCATATATTTCTATCTAGTACCTTGCTTACAACCAACTCCCTATCATTTAAAATTATTCTTAATAATCTAATTAACATTCTAGGTTGACCAATTAGCTAACTTTACATTCCAAGTTGTCTACTTATTCTTTGCTCAATTACATATGTAATAAATTACATTAGCTAGCATTGGTGCAAGGTTTTGATTTGTGTGCATCAATTGGATTGGCCAACATCAATCCAATTGACTATTTGTTTACTTTTAGCATTTACTTTCATATATTAGCTACATAATTATCTTGTTTTATTTCCCATCTTGTCAACAATCTTTTATTTTTCCCTGTCTATTATATTAGGCTGACCTAGTTGGCCATGTACTATCATAGACCCTATTTTCTATGTTTTTTCACTATGTTAGGTCAACCTAGTCAACCTTGTACAATCTATAGGTCCTATTTTTACACTATGTCGACCTAGTCAACCTAGTTCTATTTCCTACTTTCCTTGTTTATCAACCTAATTATTTACCTCTTTTAATTTACAATCTATTCATTTCCTTTTGGTTAGAATGAGGTCTTCTACAAGAATCTTTTTGGATAGTCTTAATCCATTTAGATCTTATATGGGATGTTAATTTCTCCATTTCTTTTCCTCCTAAGAGCACTATCACTCTTGGGGTATTTCTTCTCCTCATTCATCTAAAAATTATAACATGGTTTAAATAACACCTCAAGATGAAGTTGATGGATCCAATCCTTTCTAAAACTACCAAGAAACCTCTCAAAATCTTCAAACTAATATGGGAGTGACTGACACAAGTTTTCTTAGCATTCCCACTCACAACACTTCTTCTAATAATCCTCCCCCTAACACCAATTTTGGGAGTGATCCTTATAACACCAACCTACCATCTAATAAAACCCAATTATTAGCCCAAATGATTCAACAAATGAACATTATACAAAACTATAATACCAATAAAATGATGAAACTTCAACAACACTTTATCAATGTGGCTAATCAACCTCTAATCATGCATCCTCAAGCTAATCCTAACTACATTCCTTCACCTCTTAGATATGCATAGGTAATGTTATTCCTCAACTAATAATGAATAAAAAGATGATTTAAACCATTTATAATGAGCCTTTCTCTCCCTTTATTATATCTATTGACATCGGTAACACATCACAAACTATCAACTCTGATGGAACTAAAGACCTTGCTTCATTTCTTAAAGCCTTTGATAATCTCTACAAAGAGTAGATGCAAACTAATACATTTATTAATACTAAACTCTTAGTTAAAAATTTCACCAGTGATGTATTAGAATGGTATAATTAATTACCCCAACATTCTATTTGGCAACCTTAAGATTTGGTTAATCATTTAGTTAAAGAGTTTCAACACAATGATCTTCCTAAAAATTGGCTTAGTCATTTAATTAATGCTAATCAATCCCCTAATGAATTAGCTCATGACTTTATTAAAATATATAAATATTTATCTCATAAAGTTGATCATAATATTTTTGATGGTAACCTATTCAAATTCTTTATTACTTCTTTAACACCCACTCTTCAATAAAAGGTTCAAACCTTTGCTCTTCAAATTCTTAATGAATCTCTTGACCAAGTTAACTGGCAAGACTTTCTAATGAATCAATTCAAACCTAATTCTAAACTTCTTAAAGGATCTTTTCAAACATCCAAGGCTATCACTAGTAACACTTATCAAATCAAATAAGGAGCTGCCAAAAATGATATTCCTTTATCATTTCACATACCTCTTTTGGTACATCAAATGAGACTATTTTTACCACCCTATAAACGTTTCATATATCCTAATGCTGCTCCTAAGTGGTATGATCCCAATCTCTTTTTTTGGTTTCAAGCCAACATTGGGTATTCTCATGAATCTTGTAAAGGGATTTCTAAATTTGTTATTTCTTAAATTCTTGGTGATTCATTTGACCATAAAACCATGATCAAAAATCATCATCAAGAATACACTAATGCATCTCAAAAATTATAATACTCTAAATCTTCTACATATAATAACCAAAAATCCTCTTCCCATAATCAATCAACTTATAAGGATGTTTATGTAATTGACATCAATTATGACCAATACTTTAATAAATCTCAATATGTCAATATGGTTAAGGCCAATTATCATCAGAAACTAGATCACAAAGATCCTATTACCAAGCCTAAAAAACCTTCTTTAGAAGAACAATTGCTTAAAGATACTACCATAATCAATATTTAATCAAAATCACCTAAGGAACAACTTCCTCCTTATGATCCTAAAACCACATCTATTCCTCTAAAGTCTAATTTGTCTTCTAAACCTCATGCCTCTTCTTTTAAATCTCATTGGAATTTTCTTGAAGAACTTAATTCTATGCCATGTAAGATTCCTCTTATGGATTTGGTTCACACTTCACCTTATCATCATAAATTCCTTATACAAAAACTCTAAAATATCGAAGATCCATCTTCTTTAGATGAAGAACCACCTTCTATTTATTCTCAACCAACTAACATTAATACCATTGAATGTATGTGTCCCTCTCCTAAGCCTTCCATTGAATTATTTGAAGAGGATATGATTAATGATGAAATCCTCTTTCATTCTAATGATCTACCTCTCTTCATCAAAATATCCATTAATACCACCCTTATTCAAAAAAAAATTAGTTGACGAGGGTTTTAGTATTAATGTAACCTCTTTATGGCTTTTACAAGAACTTGGTTATAACAAAGGGCATCTTAAGCAAACCCATCTTACTTTTTGTGGTTTTAACAAGACTAATCAAAATCCACTTGGTTGTATATGGCTTTCCCTAACCATTGGTCCTAAGACCATTCAGACCAAACTCATGGTTTTTAATCTTCTTTTATCTTATAACATACTCCTTGGTTGTCCATGGATTCATCAAATGGGGGCCATTACTTATTCTAAAAATCAAAGCATTAAATTTATACATAACAAATAATCTTATAACCATGAATCTAATCCCAATCCATGGAGTATCAAATTACCTAATCCTAAATCACAATATCATGTTCTTATGATCCCTAAAATTAATAATTCTCCTTTACCCGAGTTCATTAATATGAATCTTGATTTACAAGTCACCCTTGTCAATTTCAATGATGATGAGCCCAATGAATTATAACATACTTGTAACACCAATAAATTACCTCCATATATTTTAGAGTGACTTCCTCCTCTTTTTCCAAAGTATTGTATCATTCCTCTCACAGATGTGATTACCAATTTCCCCCCTCCATATGACATTCAAGATCCATCTTTACCTAAATATTATTTTACTTGCAATGATTTTGGAATGGATAAATTGTTTCAAGATCCTCTCACCATGTCTCCTAAAATATTCAATAATCTTAGGATTTTTCCTTCTAAAAATCCTCCAAATCTCAAGCATGTACAATTTCTCCCACATACAATGACAACTATATCATGGCCCAAGATCAATCTAGAGACTTAGATGTCTTACATTATCAAAATAACTTAGCCCAAATTCATACTTTCAATCATGATGTGCATATGATTTCTATAGATAATAAATTATAACTTGAGGGTTATGTGCTTCCTATTAACCCTCTTATTATCAATTCTCCTTGGGTGGTAGAGCAAAAAACACCTTTCAAACCTTCAAAAGTACTTTCATCTTATTTACCTCCTTCAAATCCTCCCATTGAATCTAATCCTTCTCCTATCAAATAACCCATCAACACTCCATCTACCTCTCTTACTCCATCTACTTCTTCTACTCCTAAAATCACACTTGATGTCAAGGCAACTGATGTCCATCAAATACATTATGAATATGATTTCCATGGTAATAAATTTTTTGATCTAGAAGTATATGTTGAGTATTGTATTTATCTTCCTACTTTTTTGAGTGATGAAGCTATTTTTGAGTTACTTTATGCCTAATAACCTCAACTCCCCCAATAGCATCATAAACTTGGAAATTTTAAAACTAAAACTCCTCACTTTAACAACTTTATCACTAGCATTGATCCTAAAACTAATCTAATTTGATCCTTTCCCAATACACCATACCACTTTCAAGATGTTAATTCCATGTTTATTTAAGAAATAAATTGTATCAAATATGGTACTCCCTTGTGCCCTCGATCGATCACAATTTCCAAAGAACTTTCACCCTCTGAACATGATAATTTTACCCTATTTTTTTATAAGTATCAAGAGGCATTTGCTTGGTCTTACCAAGACATGCCTGACATTGACCCTAACATGGTGGTCCATAACATCATTACCTATCCTAGTGCCACACTTGTGAGTCAGAAGCAATACAAATTTCCTCTTGAAGTTACCAACTTATTCCATAAATAAATCATCAAAATACTCGATGCTAAATTAATTAAATGTGTGGATTATTCTAAATGCATTTCTAATATTGTTCTATTCAAAAAAAGGTCACTATGGTTATTCATATTTGTATTGATTTTAATAATCTTAATCTTGCTTGTCTAAAATACAACTTTCCTTTGCCTTCAATATATGCCATTATTGATTCCATGGCTGGATATGAAATGTTATCTCTTATGGATGGCTTTTTAGGATATAATCAGGTTCATATAGTTCCTGAGGACTAACATAATACTAATTTCACCATGGATTAGGGCACCTATTGTTATGTTAAAATCCCCTTCAGTCTTAAAGATGTCAAGGCCACTAACCAACATGTAATGACACATATATTTCATGACCTCCTCCATAAAATTGTCAACATATGTGGATGATCTTATCACCAAACCTAAATGCCATACAAATCATCTTTCTAATCTTGCCATCATCTTTGACTGTCTCATCAAATATAAAGTCTGACTTAATCCTTTCAAATGTGTCTTTAGAGTTACATCTAGAAAAAATTTAGGATTCTTACTCTCTCTTTATGGCATTGATGTTGATCCAACCAAGATTAATGTTATTATCAACATGAATATTCCTCATTTTATTCCTAATATTTGTACCTTTTTAGGAAAACTTAGGTAAATTAGATTATTCATTCTTGAGATGGCTTATCAAATTCACTCCATTAATTCCCTTCTCAAGAAAAGTATATCCTTAGAATGGATATATATATGTCAAAAAGTGTTTGACAACATTAAAGAGTCATTACTTCATCCACCTACACTTCATCCTCCTTCTAATGATAGACCTTTGATTCTCTATACTTCTTCCACACCCATATCACTAGGGGAAATGCTTTCCCAACAAGATAATATAGGCAAGGAGTATGCCATCTACTATATTAGCTGAGGCCTCATTGATTATGAAACACATTATATTAAAGTTGAGCGTGATTGCCTCACTATCTATTTCATAACTAAAAATATTTGTCACTACATACTTTACCAAACCACTTATGTCATTGTTCATTATGACCCCCTTCATCATTTCTTCTCAAAAGCATTTCTTCTAGGAGATAGAATTGGCAAGTGGATGGTCTTCCTTATGGAAATTAATCTTTGAATCATCACATAAAAAGTTGTCAAAGGGCAAGTTATAACTGGCCAACTTACTACAACTCATATTCCAGCCACTTCTTCCCTTCAAGATAACCTTCCAGACGATAATATCCTTTACATTGAAGGTTTTAATCAAGTAATTTATCTTAAATATTGTTTTCATATCTGAAATATTATTTTCATATCTTTACTACCAATCTTGAATCTAATCAACTTTATGAATCTTTTCCTTCTTCCAATACTACTAAATAAAAATTAATTATCAAAGATCTTGAAATTAATGTTGACTTACATGAGGATACTTAGACCCTTCACTTTGATGGTGTTAAATGCATTCAAGGAGTTGGGGCAAGTTGCATTCTCATTAGTCCTCTTTGAAATATAATTCCCTTAACTTTTCATTTTACATTTGATGTCACCAATAATATGGCTAAGTAAGAAGTTTTTATCTTAGGTATGAGAGCTGATCTTGATTTAGACATATAATATATGTATGCTTAGGGTGATTCTCAAATCATTTATCATCAAGTTAGTGGTGCATATTAGTGTAAAATTGAAAACCTTATCACCTATCATCAAATTACAATCACTCTTGCCAAGAAATTTGTCTCATTTACAATTGAGCCTATTCCTAGAGATCAAAATTCCATTTTTGATTTTCTTGCCTCTTCAGCTTCTCATTTTCATCCACATCAAGTTCTTTCTGATCCTTATTTTATCATACAAATAATAAAATATTCATCATATACCCACCCTCCTGACTTACTTATCTACCACATAGAGGTTGTCACCATCTGATAATGCCTATGGTATCAAAATATCATCCAATTCTTAGAACATCAAACTTATCCTCCTAAGTTGGATTCCTATGAAAAGACACATTTTCATAAACAAGCTTTCAAGTAGGTATTTATAAATAACATCATTTATTATAATAATGCCAAAGGTACCTTTCTCCATTGTGTCATACAATATGAGGTCCCTCCTCTACTTGAACAAAAACATGGGGGTATTTATGGTGGTCACTATAGCAGACATGTTATATCCCTCAAATGCCTACATATGGGTTACTATTGGTCTACTCTAGAAAAGGATTCTATTAAATATTCTAAAAGTGTAATCCTTGTTAGCTTCATGATGACCTCATTCATTCACCACTAGTTGAACTTCAAAATATCAAATCTCTATGGCCATTTTCCATATGGGTATTCAATCTCATTGGTAAACTTCCTTGTTCCGAAGATGGGAACATTTTTATTATCACCGATACTGAGTACTTTACCAAGTGGGTTGAATCCATGCCCCTTGTTAATTTCACTGGTTCTACAATTTCCAAGTTCATTATTAAAAAAATTATTTGCCACTTTGGCTTCCCCACACCATAATTTTAGACAATGGTGGTAATTTTAAAAACAAACATGTAAAACAACTTTGTACCAAATTCAAAATCAATAACATGTTTTCCACTCCTTATCATCCATAATGCAATGATCAAGCTGAAGCCACTAACAAGATTCTGAATAAAAAATTTCAAAAGATAATTCATTAAACCCACATGGATTGGCATCTTCATCTTTATCCCAAACTTTGGGTCTATTAGATTAGAATTCATATTATCACTGGAGCAACTCTTTTTTCTCTAGTATATGGTTCCGAGTTAGTTCTTCCTCTTGAAGTTGAGCTTCCTTCTCTTCACATATCTCTTCATGGCATCATTCCTGATGAATAATTATATGAGACTCACCTTCATGCCCTTGATCTACTTGATGAATGTCATCTCTCTTCCTTACAACATAGTCACTAATATAAGACTCAAATTTCCCAAAAACATAACAAATGTGTTAAAGTCTACATATTTAATGTTGGTGATCTTGTCCTTAAATTAGACTACACCCATGACAAAGAATTTAAATATTCCCAAAAATGGTGGGGCCTATATTTATTTAAAGATTTCCTTGTTCTAATTACTTATTGCATTTAAACCAATGAAGACCATGTTTTCAAGGAACCCACCAATGCTCAATTACTCAAAAATTACTTTGCCTAATCATTTCCTTCTTATCACTTTCTATATATATATATATATATATATATATATATATATATATATATATATATATATATATATATATATATATATATATATATATATATATATCTGAGTATTTTTTTAGGTTAGTTAAGCATGATTTTCTCCCTCTGTAATAGTTCCCTCTTGTTCATAAACCTTTAGTCCTCCCTTTTGGTCTTTTGGTTTCTTGATGTACCATAGTCTTCATTATCTTATTCTTCATTTTCCTTCTATTTACCAATTTTGATTTGGTTTCCCTTAGGATTTTTATTTTGTGAGTTTCTTTATAAGACCATAGATAGGACCCGATACCCCTCACAAAACCACCATATTTTACTTATTTTCTTTCTCTTTTTGTTGCTTGCCAATGATATTTTGACACCCCTTAGGTTTTTATTTTGTGATTTAATTATTAAGACCATGGATAGGATCTGACATCCCTTACAAAACCACCATCTTTTACTTATTTTATTTCTCTTTTTATTACTTGCCAATGTTGTTTTGGCATCCCTTAGGTTTTTCTTTGTGAGGTGCTTTTTAAAAAGGCTCCCTCACTTTGCTTTTCTCTTGCTTATTAGGACCCTTGTGGGTATCTCTTTTATGAGTTTCTTTGTAAGACCATGGATGGGACCCAAACCTTCTTATAAAATTACCATTATTTTCATGTTTTTGATCTTTGTTCTTAGACTTTTGCTTTTTCTTCTTTTGCTAGATAGAATTTGAAAACAATCTATGTTAGCATGTTTTCTTCCATTTTCCTCTTTCTCATGATAAAGAATCACATTTTAATATCATTGTATCCCTCTTTACCCTTTATCACATTTTTTTACAATTTGAAGCAATTTAAATTGTAACATGTGTCATTACTCTTGAATTCCCCTTTCTCTCATCTCCACATTGGATAAAATAAGGTCGAAGTTAAGATAAAACTTTTATTTCACCTATATTTATGACTCTTAGACCCCATGCTCTTTGATGTTATCTCTCTTAGAAACCTTTTCCCAATTTTTCAAATTAAATTCATCTTTAACACCCATGTTTGGTCTTCCAAATCCATGTGGAGGAATAATAAAAAACCATCAAAAGAAAGTTAAAATCCAAATTATTTGAAATAAAAGGCAATGATATCTAAAAGGCAACATACAAATCTCAAAAGTTAAATTCACACTAAAAGACATGATTACAAGTACATCTTCTATCTCTAATCAAATCTCAAACTCCATAATCAACTTCACATAGAGCCTAAGTCCATTGGGGTGTAGTAGGATAGTAGATTGGAATAGGGGAATTCAAAAAAATCTATGGTGTTATCTACTTTCTCATAGAAGTAACCAATCTTCATAATAGATCAATGGATCTATAATGGGTCTTGAAGAATAGGGAACAGGTCATGGGGAGGTAGGTCCATTTTAATTTTCATGCATATACCCTTCATGGGATTATCTATATACTCCATTTGTTGACCTAAGATTTGTATAGCTAAGAGAAGTTCTTTAGAGTCCCTCAGGTTGATAGTCCTCTTGTTTTGAAAAACCAAATTTGAGTGTCTTGAATTTGATAAAGAGTTTTTATACCTTGTTTTTTCCTTCATTATCCCCTCCACCCATTTCATCTCCCCCCTTGATAGCCAAATTTTGATTCCAAATATGTTTTCCCTCTTCTTCTAATTCCTTTTTCTTCATTTCTTAAAAACATTCTAGCACTACTTTATTTCAGTTTTATCTATCTTTAGATGTGAAACAACATGTTTGAGCAACTTTGGATCATATTCTTCTCTTCATTTTACATTTACTAGACTTACTTTTACTTTCCTTTTCCCATTTATCATGATTTTTCTATCTTGCTATTATAAACACCTGAGTTCATACACTTTTTCCATTTTGAGTGAGATGTGGATTTTTATTGCTCACTCATCAATGTTTTTTTCCCTTTTATGCACATTTTTCCATTATTGAGTAAGATGTGAATTGTTATTTCTCACTCATCAATATTGTATTACCATTTTTTTTCTTTTTTCCATTGATTTTTCTTGCTTATCATTCTTTTTTAAACATGTATCCTTGGTGTGAATTGGTGAGTTTGAAATTTTTTACTTGAGGTTTACCTATTTGAGTTTTTTAATCTTTAATAGCCTTGGCTTTTTGGTTCCTAATTTACTCTTATTTTACTTAGTCATTTGGTATAACATATCACTTGTCACCCAACTTTCCAAATTACCAATTATGTCCCATCCACATAGTACTAGTTATCTTGGTTGTTCTTGCATTTGTTTGTAATTTCTCCTTAGTTTTGTATTCTTGGTTTTGTCAAAAGTAGTCTCTATGCCCTACACAATCAAAACTAAAAACATCACTAAAAATCATCTTGTGATAAAGGTAAGTCAAGGTATGCATTAGTTTTAATTTTTAGTTATTTAGTTTTTAGCTTAGTTTCCCTTTCTATCATTTACTTTTAGTTATTTTATGATTTTTAAAATACTACAAATTTTTTTTAGCATCAATGTTGTGTGTGTCCTTATGTTTTTTCTCAAAGCACCATCTTTTGTTATACCTTAGTGACACATGATGACATTTGCGTGGGGCATATGTATACATAATATTTTTAACTTTTATCAAATATTGATGCTTTACATATTGTAGGAACCCATCGTGACTCAAACTCTTTGATTGCATGCATTAATGGGTTCACCAAGAAGCGGTTGGGCAGACCTTTGGTGCTTCATAAGATTTTTGTCCCTTATTGCCACATTATTTATCTCTTAAAACCTTTCCTCGAGATATTTATCCTCCCTTTCACATTCCTTTAGTCTTTTCCTCTTTTTATCCTTCTTTTCCTTGCTTGAAACCCTTTTGACCTTCCCAACAAACTAGGTCAACCAAGTCGACCTAGTGTAGTTTAGGGTCACTTAGCTCTTTAAGTTTATTAGCCTTCTAGTTGACCTAACAAAAACTTTAGGAATTATCCCTAAAATGTTCTAGGTCGACCAACCGATGTTCTTGAATGATTTTAGGGTGAGATACTCCTATATTTACAAGGTCATTTTGGTCATTATTAGAATATGTAATCAAGAGTTATTATTTGCTCGTGCTTCTTCACAATCTGCTCTTCTACCATTATACTTGAGGAGTCTTAGCTTAGGTTTCTTATTTTTGAGAATTTAGTTTTTTGGATAGGTCTTAGATTCTTTGGACTAACAACGTGATCCTTACGAACCACAACAACCTTTCATAAATCCCCATTGGCTAAGAGAGAGATTAAATCATGATGGGTTCACATTCAAGTAAGTATATTCTAATTTTGTTCTCCTCTCTTTTAATAGATATAATTATCATAAGTGTTGGATCAAATAATATTACTCTTAATATTCTATGTATTAGTGTGTTACTCATACTTACTTTATTTGAAGTTACCTATACATATTTGATTACTCTGTATTTAACCCCTCACATTGTGCCACAAGCTTTGGTGTGCACTAGATTAGTTTAATTTTCTTGTTATTAGAATAGTTTATTCTCTTGTTTATTAGCATAAGTGAAATATCAAATCATAGGACTATTTTAAGGTTTTTATATGATTGTGTTAGACTATAGGCTTTGGAACCCTTCCTAGCATGATATGTTATGACAAGTGATATAAGTGATCCCCTAATTAGGTCTAGTAGATCCCCATATTGGTCATGGTCCTGCTTAAAAAGTGTATACCCAATCATAATTGTAGGTGTGCTTTATCTTATCCAATATATGATTAATTCATGTACATCATGCAATTCCAATTGCATATATACTTAAGACTATTAGAACCAATCTTATGGTCCTTAATCTTCCTTTATCCTATAACATTCTTCTTGGTCATTCATGGACTCATCGGATGAGGTTCATCTCCTATTCTAATATTCAGTGTATTAAATTCTTACATTATGGAAAATGTTAAAAACATGAAGCTAATCCTAACCCATGGAGCATCCAAATTCCCAATCCTAAGCCTCAATATTGAATTCCTATAATTTCCAAAAATCAATAGTGCTCATTTACCTGAGTTCATCAACATGAATCATGATCTTCAAGTTACTCTTATAGATTATAATTATTATGAGCCCAATGATTTTAAATACACTTGAAATACTAAGAATATACCTCCATATATTATGGATTGGCTTCCTCCTTTTCTCTTATCCCAAGATTGTATTGTTCATATCATGGATGAGATTACTGATTTTCCCCCTCCATGCAATGCTTAAGAGCCATATTTACCTGAAGATGCCTTCACTTGTAATGATTTTGGAGTGGATAAATTATTCAAATATCATTTCACCATGTCCCTTCATACATTTAAAAAAATTGAGATTTCACCTTTTGAAAATCCCCTTGATTCTCAAGCATGTACAATTTCTCCAACATATGATGATAACTATATCATAGCCCAAGCTCACTCTAGAGACTTGGATGTCCAACACTATCAAAATATTTTATCCAAAATTCATGCCTTCAATCAATATGTACATACCATATCTACAAATCATGACTTAGATCTTGAGGGTCATATACCTCCCACCAATTCTCCACTTATCAATGTTCTTTGGGTGGTAGAATAATTTACACCTTATGAACCTAAAAATGCTCCTACATATTATATACCTCCTTTAGATCCTATCATTTCTTTAGGTTATTATCCCATCATTGAATCTACTAATACTCCTATCTCTTTGAATCCAAAACTCTTCATCTACTTCCAAAATTACACTAGATGCCAAGGCAACCAATGTCCATCAGATTTATTCTAAATACGATCACCATGGAAATAAAATTCTAGACCTTGAATTAGATGTTGAATATTATGGTCCTCTTCCTACCTTACCTAGTGACAAAGCTATTCTTGAGTTACTTCATGCCCTGGAACCTCAACTTCCTTGGTAGTATCATAAACTTGGAAATTTCAAGAATAAAACTCTTTGCTTTAACAACTTTATCACTAGCATTGATCTTAGAACAAATCCAATTTCAGCCTTTCCTAATGCACCTTACCATTTTCAAGATATAAATGTCATGATTATAAAATAAACAACTCATATCAAATATGGTACCCCATCTTCTCCTCAACCAATCATGATTTCTCAAGAACTCTCACTATTTGAGCATGACAACTAAAGCTTATTATTTGATAAATATTAAGAGGCATTTGTTTGGTCCTACCAAAACATGTCTGGTATTGACCCTATTATGATGGTTCATAACATCATCACTTATCCTAACACTCATGCAGTGCATAAAAAGAAAAAAAAAATCCCTCTTGAAGTAACTAATATATGTCATAAGGAAATCATTAAATTACTAGATACTAAGTTCATTAAACTAGTGGATTATTCATAATGGTTTTCTAACATTGTTCTCATTTAGAATAAATTAACAATGGTCATCCTCATTTATATTGATTTATAAAACCTTAATCTTGCTTGTCCTAAGGATAAATACCCTTTACCTTTAATATATTCCATCATCAATTCTATGGCTACTTACAAAATGTTATCTCTCATAGATGGCTTCTTAGGATATAATCAGATTCACATTTCTCCTGAAGACCAACATAAGACTATTTTCACCATAGAATGAGGCACCTATTATTATGTAAAAATTCCCTTCAGCCTTAAATATTTTAGATCTACCTATTAATGTGATATGACTCACATCTTTCATGATCTCATCCACAAAATTGTTGAAACTTATATGGATGATCTTATTACTAAATCCAAACATCGTAAGAACCATCTTTCCAATATTGATATCATCTTTGATCATCTCCTTAAATACAAAGTTAGACTTAATCCTTTCAAATGTGTTTTTGGAGTCACATCTAGTAAATTTTTAGAATTTCTAGTCTCTCTCCATGGCATCGATGTTGACCTAGCTAAAATTAGTATTATTGTTAATGTGCCCATTCCTTGATCTATTCCTGATATTTATACTTATTTAGGCAAACTTGGGGAAATTATATGATTTGTTATTGAATTGTCTTATCACATTTACTCTATCAATTTCCTTCTCAAGAAAGGTATAGGTTTAGAATGGATGGATCCATGTCAAAAAGCCTTTGATAATATAAAAGATTCATTACTTCATCTGAATACACTTCATCCACCTTCTAATGATAAACCATTATTTATTTATACTTATTCCACACCTATTTCAGTTGGGGCAATGCTTACCCAACAAGATGATATAGGAAGAGAGTATGTTATTTACTACATTAGTCAAGGCTTCATTGATTATGAGACATGTTATACCAAAGTTGAGCGTGATTGCCTCATTATCTATTTTTTTGCTAAAAAGCTTCATCATTATATGATATACCAAACTACTTATGTCATCATTCATTCTAACCCCCATCATTATTTCTTCTCCAAATATTTTCTTCTTGAAGATAGATTTGGAAAATGGATGGTCTTACTTATGGAATTCAATCTCCACATCGTCACACAAAAATCTATTAAAGGGAAAGTCATAGTTGACCAACTTGCCACAGCTCCCATTTTGGCCACTTATCCACTTCAAGATGATCTTATCGATGAAAATATCCTTTTCATTTAATGTCTTAATCAAGATATATCCCTTAAAGACAATTTTCATAGCTTTACTATTGATCTTGAAGCCCATCAACTTGAAGAATCTTCCCCCTATGGTACTACTAAATCAAAGGTAGTTATTAAGGAGCTCCCTAAATTAATATTGACTTATATGAGGATACTTAGACCTTCCACTTTGATGGTGTTAAATCCTTTCAAGGAGCTAGGGTAGGTTGCATTCTCACTAGTCCTCTCAGTAAGATTATTCCCTTAGTTTTTCACTTCACCTTTGATGTCACCAAAAATATGGCCAAATACAAATATCTTATCTTAGGCATGAGATCTACTCTTGATCCTGACATCTAGTATCTTCATGCTTTAGGAGATTCTCAGCTCATTTGTCATCAAGTTAATGGTGATTATCAATGTAAAAGTTAGAACCTTATTACCTATCATCAAATTTTAACCACTCTTACTAAGGACTTTATCTCTTTCACTATTGATCATATTCCTTGAGACTAAAATTCCATTGTTTATTCTCTTGCCTCTTCAACTTATCTCTTTCATCCTCATCAAGTTATTTCTTATCCTTCCTTTAATATATGAATCAAAAAATCTCCATCATCTATCCAACCACCTAATTCACTTATCTATCACATCAAGGCTATGACTATTTGACAAAGCCCTTGGTATCAAGATATCATTCAATAATTATAACATCAAACTTATCCTCTTGATCTAGATTCTTGTGAAAAGACACACATTCATAAACAAGATTTCAAGTATGTATTTTGACATAACATCCTTTATTGTCATAATACCAAAGGTACCTTGCTTTGTTATGTTATGCAAGATGATTTTCTTCCTCTTGATAAATCACATGGGATCATTTATGGTGGTCACTAGAGCAGACATGCTACAACATGTAAATGCCTACATATGGGTTACTTTTGGCCTACCCTTGAAAAGGATGAAATTTAATATGCTAAAAAGTGAAATATTTTTTAGTTTCACAATGATTTTATCCATTCACCTCCTATCAAACTTCAAAATATCAAATCTCCTTGGCCATTTTCCACATGGAGATTTGATCTCATCGATAAACTTCTTTGCTCATAAGATGGGCATGTCTTTATCATCACCGCTATCGAGTACTTTACCAAGTGGGTAGAAGACATGCCCCTTGTTAATGTTACCGATCCTATCATTTTGAAGTTCATTCTTAACCAAATTATTTTCCATTTTAGTGTTCCCCATACCATCATTTTAGACAATGGTGGTAATTTCAAAAATAAATATGTTAAACAACTTTGTACCAAATTTAAGATCAATAACATGTTTTCCATGCCTTATCATCCAAAATACAATGTTCAAGCTGAGGCCACCAATAAAATTCTCAACAAAATTATCCAAAATATAATTCATAATACCCACACATATGGACACATTCATATTTACCCTTCACTCTAGGCCCTTTAGACTAGCATTTATACTACCACAGGGGCAACTCCATTTTTGCTATTCTATGGTTTTGAGTCTATCCTTCCATTAGAATTTGAGCTTCCCTCTATTCATCTATCTCTTCAAATCATTATTCTCAATGAATAATTACATGAATCTCCCCTTCATTCCCTTGATCTTCTTGATGAATGTCATCCTTTTGCATTATAACATAACTGCCAATATAAGGCTCACATCACCTGATAACATAACAAATGTGCTAAAATCTAAACTTTTAATGTTGGTGATCTTGTACTTAAATTAGATTACACCCATGATAAAGAAGGTAAATATTCCCAAAAGTGGTGGGGCCCATATTTAGTCAAAGACGTTATTGGTCCAAGCACTTATCATCTTCAAACTAGTGAAGGCCATGTTTTCAAAGAATCCACCAACTCTCAATTCCTTAAAAATTACTTTGCCTAAACATTTCCTTCTTGTCATGTTTTCTATCTATATATTTCTAACATTTTTTTCAAGTTACTTAAGCATGAGTCTCTCCCTTTGTATTATTACCCTCCTTTCACAAACCTTTATTCCTCCCTTTTGGTCTTTTGGTTTATTGATGTACCATAGTCTTCCTTATCTTCTTGTATTTTCTCTTGTTTTTCACACCCCTCGGGTCTTCCTTTTGTGAGTTTATCTGTAATACCATGGATAGGACCTGGTATCCCTCACAAAATCACCATATTTTAATCATTTATTTTTCTTTTTACTACTTTTCAATGTTATTTTGGCATCCTTTGCGTTTTTCTTTATGAGTTGCTTTGTAAAAATGCTCCCTCACTTTGCTTTTCTCTTGCTTATCAGCACCCTCATGGGTCTCCCTTTTATGAATTTTTCCATAAGACCATGGATAAGACCCAGCCCTCTTCATAAAATTACCATTATTTTCATGTTCTTAATCCTTTATCTCAACTTTTGTTTTTTATTCTTTTGTTAGATGGAATCTATAAAACAAAATATGTTAACATGTTTTCCTCCATTTCCCTCTTTCTTATGATAAGGAATCACATTTTACTATCATCGTATCCCTTCTCTTTTCCCTTTATCACATTTTTTTAATTTGAAGTAATTCAAATTGTTCCATGTCTCATTCCTCTTGATTTCCCCTTTCTTTCATCTCTTCATTAGATAAAACAAGGTCAAAGTCAAGATAACACTTTTATTTCACCTATATTTATGAGACTCTTAGACCCCATGCTCTTTGAAGTTTCTCTCTCTTAGAAACTATGTCCCAAGTTTTAAAATTAAATTCATATTTAGCACCCATGTTTGGTTTTCTAAATCCATATGAAGGAGGAATATAAAAAAGCATCAAAAGAAATTTAAAATTTAAATCATTTAAAAATAAAAGGCAATGATATATAAAAGGCAACATACAAATCTCAAAAGTCAAAATTCACACAAAAATACATGATTACAAACACATATCCTATTTCCAATCTAAGATAAAACTCCATAGTTGGCTTCACATAGAGCTAAAATCCTTTGGGGTACCATAGGCCAATAGATTATAATAGGGGATTTCAAAAAACTCTATAGTTCTACCTACTTTTTCATGTAAGTACCCAATCTTCACAATAAACCGATGGCTCTATATAGGGTCCTAAAGAGAAAGGAACACATCATGGGGAGGTAGGTCCATTTTACTTTTCATGCATAAATACTTCATGGGATGATCTATATACTCTATTTTTTGACCTAAGACTTGTGTCACTAAGAGAAGTTCTTCATAGTCTTTAAGTTCAAAAGTCCTCTCATTTTGATAAACCTAATTTGAGTGTCTTGACTTTGATAAAGCATTCTCTCTACCTTGGTTTTTCCTTCATTCTCCCCTCCACTCATTTCATTTTCCCCCCTTGATAAGAAAATTATGATTCCAAATTATGTTTTCCCTTCTTCTTTAATTCTTTCTTCTTCATCTCTTAAAAACATGATAGCACTCCTATTTTAGTTTTATGTATCCTTCGAGTGAAATAACTTGTTTGAGACACTTTGGATCATTTTATTTACATCATATTACATTTAATAGACCTATTTTACTTTATTTTTACCATTTATCATGATTTTATTATCTTGTTATTACAAACACCTAAGTTTGTACCCTTTTTCCATTATTGAGTGAGATGTGGTTTATTACTGCTCACTCGACAATGTTGATTTCCCTTTTATGGATCCTTTTTCCATTGATGATTAAGATTTGGATTATTATTTCTCACTCATCAATGTTGTTTTACCATTTTATCTTTTTATTTAGTCTTTTACCCATTTATTTTGTTTTTATTTTTCCATCCTGTTTAACATGTATCCTTGGTTTAATTTGGTGAGTTTTCCTTTCATACTTAAGGATGCTTGTCTAAGTTTTTTGGTCTTTAATAGCCTTAGCTTTTTGGTTACCTGATTTAGTCTTATTGTTTGACTTTTTCATTTATTATAACATAAAACCTATCACCCCATCTTGCCAAAATTTCCAAGTACATCCCATCCTCATAACACCAACTATATTAGCTTTCCTTGCATTTTTTTGCTTTTGCTCTTTAGTTTTGTATTCTTGGGTTTGTCAAAAGTAGTCTTTGCATCCTACACAATCAAAACTAATAACAAAAAAAATAATCATCCCATGATAAAGGTAATTCAAGGTATACATTGAATTTACTTTTTAGTTATTTACTCTTTTTTAGATTAGTTTCCCTGTCAATCATTTACTTTCACTTATTTTATGATTTTAAAATACTAGAACTTTTTTTTAGACTCGGCATTGTGTGTGTCCTTATGTTCTTTCTCAAAGCACCATCCCCTATTACACCTTAGTGACACATGATGAGATTCAAGTGGATTATATGTATACACATAATATTTTCAACTTTTATCAAATTATGATGCTTTACATCTTGTATGAACCCATCAAGACTCAAAATCTCTGAGTGCATGCCCTAAGGGGTGCATCAAGAAATGGGTGGGAAGACCTTTGGTGCTTCACAAGATTTTTATCCCTTTTTCCATATTATTACCAATCCAACAAGTTCCTAAAACCTTTCCCTAAATTTTTTCTCCTCCCTTGCATAGTATTTTTGTCTTTTTCCTCTTTCTATCCTTTATTTCCTTGATTGGCACCCTTTTGACTTATTCATAATACTAGGTCAACCTGGTTGACCTAGTACAGTTTAGGGACCCTTTCTCTCTTTTGGTCTATTATCCTCCTAGCCAACCTAGCATAGACCTAGTGATTTAGCCCAAAAATGTACTAGGTCAACTAGGTTGACCTAGCACAACTGACATATCTAAATGATTTTAGGGTAAGTTATACCTATAAATGTATGTTCATTTTGATCATTATTAATATGTGCATATCAAGAGTTATTATTCACTTGCACTTCTTCACAATCTTCTCTTCCAACATTATACTTAAGGAAACTTAGATTAGGTTTCTTATTTTAGAGAATCTAGTCTTGTGGATAGGTTTTGGATGCTTTGGCCTAACAAAGTGATCCTTAATAAGCACAATAACCTCTTGTAAATCCCTTTGGCCAAGGGAGAGATTGAGTCTTGAAAAGTTCACATTCAGGTAAGTATATTCTAACTTTGTTATCCTCTCTTTTAGTAGAGATAAGTAGCATAAGTGTTGGCTCAAATAATATTACTCTTCATATTTTATATATTAGGGTGTTAATAATATTTAATTTATTTAAAGTTACCTATACATGTTTTAATTGCTTTGTTTTACTAACCCCCACTTGTGCCACAAGCTTTAGTGCACACTAGATTAGATTTAATTTTCTTGTTATTAGGTTAGTTAAATATTAAATCATATGACTCTTTTATATTTGTTATGTGATTGTGTTAGAATATAGTCTTTGAAACCTGATCTAACATGGTGTATTTGTGACAAGTGATCCCCTAATCGGGTCTAGCAGATCCTCACATTGGTCATACTCTCACTTAACAATTATATGATCCCAAATTGAAAGTGTAGGTGTGCTCTAT
This sequence comes from Torreya grandis, assembly GCA_037957365.1. Classification (NCBI taxonomy): domain Eukaryota; kingdom Viridiplantae; phylum Streptophyta; class Pinopsida; order Cupressales; family Taxaceae; genus Torreya; species Torreya grandis. The sequence continues at coordinate 1,550,493 of JARHVA010002651.1, forward strand.
CCCATCCAATATAGGATTAATTTATGGAAATGATGTATTTATGATAGAAAACACTATGATTGTGTAGGTTGTACCAATCTTCACCAGCTAAGGTTAACCTTGGGAACCTAGGTCCATTGCATTGTAGTCCTTCCCATATACTTTAGGAATCTTGATAGTCTCAGATAGTTTTTTAAATTTAAACATTCTCTATGGCTATCATCCCTTTTGGGATCTTATTATCACTCAATTGAATGACCTTTTAATCATCAAGGTTATTTTCAATGGCTTCATCAATGATGTGAGCCTCAAATACTCTTGAGCTAGTCATAAAGTCTATGATCTACTAATCATTAATGAATACCTATAAGTGGTTGACATTATTTGGTATTGAGGGACATGGGAATAATTCAATGGTAAGGCTTTATAACTTGGACCATTTATTGGGCATAAGTTTGTCCATAGTTAAATTAAGTTCATCAACAGTGTTATTTTCCTTCTTAGGGATTGACGCAATGTTGAAATCATCAAAACATTCAATTAAGTCCCACACTCTAAATTTATATTTCTTAAGGTAGGATAACTTGCATTGATATTTACTCTTGACCTAATTAACTACTAGTTTAGAATCACCAAAAAATAATGGTTCCTTGACCTTGTGTTTAATTTCAAATTCTGATCCAAAAATAAGTTCTTCATACTTTATGAGATTGTTAGTGCATGGGAATTATATTTTATTATAGTCATTATATTATTTACCAATGGGATTAAGTAATACCACTCCTACTCTAGAACCTGATTTGCATTTAGCACCATCAAAATATAGCTTTCATAATCTAGGCATAACATGAGAAGTTTTAGAGTTACATACCTTTGTGGTGTTAAGAGTGTAAACACTTAGATCTGAGTTAACCATGTTGACCCTCTCATTAGTTTAATTATACTCAAAGATAATATAATTAATTTTAGGTTCCCTTTCTATCATGATCTAATTTGGAACTCCTTTCCATGGTAACCACATGTGTGAATAGTTAGTAGACATGTAACCATTCAAAGATCTAGTCCAATCCCTACTTTGTAACATTCCATATGCATTAGGAATATCCACACTTAGATGTCAATGAATTATTGTATCCTTGGTTTAGAAGCAATTTGCATGTGAAAATTCAATAATTCACCGATCACTTTGACTCTTTATTTATATAATTGAGTTACAACCCTATCATATTTAATTGGAGTCAAACCTAATTGCTTGAAAATACCTTTAGGCATAATATTTGTAGATGCACTAGAATCTAAAAAGAAATTATGCAAATTCTTACCAAAGATACTAATTGTGAGTAGGAAAGGTGGAATGTCTACCTTATTTTTGTGTATTACAATGTTAGGATGTGAAACCTTTTGAGACTTACCAAACTTATTAGATAAACATTCCAATAACATATCCCTTTATTTTGTAATCTGAGTCAACTCATGCAAAGTAATGTTAGTTTTGATATTTTTCATGTCCTTTACTATATTATATCTAGTCATATTGAAAGAATTAGATGTATCAACATTAGGTTTAAAGGTACTTCCCTTGGGAGGCTTTGGATTGTTATATGATGTAGTATCAAGAGGAGTGTCAAAATTATTTGGTGGAGTTGAGGTAGTCAAAGTTTATTTCTAATCCCTACTCCTCAAAGGCTAGGTCTTCTTTAGATATTTATAAAAATCATGAATCTTTTCAAGGATATTTTCTAGCTCATTCTCTCCTTGGAATGGGAAATCAAATGTCTCCACCATGAGCATTGAATCAAAAAAAATAGATGGCCTTGAAGAAATTGAGGTATCTGTACCATTATCTTTATTAGGTACAACTTCAAAGGTATCCAATTCTTCTTTAAAATATTCAAAAGCATTGTAAAATTCTAGATAGTCTAATTCACCATGCTTTTAAGTACAATAAACTCTACAATAATCAGGTAAAGCTACATCACCAAGATTTATATTAGCAACATTCTTATTAGAGGATGACTCATTACTGTGGATATTGTTTTTATTATTTTTAAACTTTTTTGAAGGTCTATTAAACCTTTAGAAAGAGAATTTCCTATTAGATCTTTCCCTAGATGGCCAACTTGCTTTTATAGTTGAATGAAATCAATGCTTAGCTTTTGATCCATCTTCAAGATAGAATCATTACTCAATCTTGGGTGCCTCATAATTATGAACTTGAGTATTGTTATTAGATGTAGGCATCAAATATATTTGGTCTTATAGATGAGATTCACTGACAAATTTGTTCAAGAATTCTAGGTTTTGATCAGGATGTGGATGGCTCAAAGGTAATTGGTTCAAAACTAGAAGTTGATTTAAGCTAGGCATATTTTGATTGGAATTGGGAATGGCCTTGAATATGGGAAAATTTGGATTAATGTTGGGAATACTATATGCCATTTATCTTTGTGGTTCTATTTGGTCATTAATTATCATAACTTTAGCATAATATAGGGCTAGTGTATTAATGACTTGAGCAGATATTTTAAGAAACACAAAAGTCATGGGATCTAATACATATTTTTAGATCTCTAACATTAAATCCTCATCAGGTCTATAAGGAGATATGGTTCTACTAAATGTTTTTTGGAATCTATTATTAAATGCTCTTATGGGCTCATTTGAGTCTCTTTTAACTATGGTAAACCATTGGTATAGGACACATGGACTAATGATTTTGCCAAATTGATCAATGAATTAATTATAAAAATCATTTTATCTAGCTAAGTAGTTCTTAGGAAGGTTAAGGAACCATTCATATGTAGCATCTTTGAAAGTAAATGGAAACAATATGCATGCTACATCTTCATGAACAACATTCAAAATTCTTAGAGTAGCTTTGAAGATTTTAATGTGTTTTACAGTAGTTATAACACCATTAGGACTAAAATTAGGTAAATAATTTTCAAGATTATGAGGAAATTCATCTAACACACCTAGCAAATTGATTGAAGAACCACCTATCCAAGCCATAACTTGATAGGGATTGAACATAGGATCAACCTGAATTGGTGAAGTTGGTTGAGACTTTAAAAGTCTATGCTTACCTTTATCTTGCCTAAATCTCCTATGGACTTCTAATGAAATAAAGGGAACCATTGTCTCTGAACATGACCTAGTCCTTATCCTTGGAAATTTTATCTTGAGAGCTTTGAACCCTATTTGAAATATAATTTGTATGTCTTATCTTTACAAAGAATGATGATCAAGCTTGCACATTAGGAAAATTTTGAAAAAATATGTATAGATAATGGTAAAGGACATCAATATTTAACTAAATTATCTCAAAGATGTGTCCCAACATGTAAATATAAATGATCTTTACACATTTCAAGTTTAAACAAACTCAAATTTGTAAAGATTCAATCAATCTTTGAACAAAATAGCTATTACTAGCCTCAAATGCCTTGGATTCATATATCTTAAGCTATTTTTACCACAATTAAACATCAAACTTCAAATAACATCTATCTTTGTCTAAATAAGCACAAAGACTAGTTTTAAACCATTAAGATCAATGATCTTTACACAAATATGTTGAAAGAAACATAAATATGCAAAGAATACATCAATCTTTGAATAAAATTCACCAAAATTAGAAAATATGTTGCAAATTTTAAAAGATTTAACTTGCCCTCCTTATAGCACCAATATTTCCCCCTCCTTATAGCACTAATATTTCCCCTATTGATGCACCTAAATGTATTAGTAGGTTTATATAGTGTTTAAGAAACACTTCTCATTTTTAGATTCAAAGAATCTATTGCATGAATTGTTGGTTATGATAATCCTATTATCTTTGGTAGAATAAAGGTAGAATAGTTTGACTATTTCACAAATTTATATTGGTTGGTGACTAGGAACCATCATGGCTTGATATTTGATCTTTGATTTTGAATATGATCTATGCTATTTGAAGTGAATTATGATCCAAACCTAAGTCTAAATCTAAACTAAGATGACTATTCATAATGACGCTAATCTAAGGTGAATTGATAAAAAAGGAGCAAAAGGAAGGTTAGGGAAGAAAAGAGAAATGTTGTTGATATTTACTTCAAACATTATGAAAAATTACCAATTTCATCTAAACATGCATTTAAATAATGTGCAACATGAACTAGTAAAATCTAAAATCCTACCACACATCAGGAAAATGTTTAAGGAAGGTATGAAAAGATGCAAATAAAAACCAGGTTCATTTTAAGAATCTCACCCCTAAAAACAAATACATTAGCTCAGATGAAATAGGAGTAAATAAAGTGAAATAAACCTTAGAACATTTAACTAATCTAGAATTATCCCTTATTATCAACTCTACATTTAAAGATGCACATCAAAAATTCACAAGAACCATTCAAATCTAAAGATAAGATCAAACAAATGAGAGAGAAACTATAATAGCAATTCACACAAGAAAATGTGGACAAACTTTTTAGAATTCCTTGCTTATATTACTTTGCTCAAAAGTTACAAATAATTTTTGGCTCCAAGAATATCTCTCCTCCCCTTCACAATTGTAAATACCTATTTATATAGATAATTCATGAGGTATGATGATCAGTAATGACAAATTACATTTGTACATGGGTATAGGATAGTTGTCCTTTTTATTGCATTCTAGAACAAATGACCTTTTCTAATATACTGACCTATAGTAAATGTACTTTACAAGTTGTACATGCCTTTACAAAAAGAATATTCCATTTTAATAAACATATAATGCTAGTTACAAAAGAATATTCCTAATCTAACTAACTTTGGGACCCTAGTACTATTGTAGCCTTCTACCTTCCTTACAGGATCTTAATTCTATAATGTTGCTCGTTGATTATCTAGAGGTCAACAATATGTATCATTAATAGTTCTCTTTCTTGATTTCCTAGGGTATTGAGGTCCTTTTTAGCTCTTTCCAAGGCCTACTTGATGCTCCTAAAATATGCTATCTTCTCCTCATATGACAATAATATGCCCGTGATCTTCTTATTATCAACCCCTATCTTCACTTGACCTTAGTTCCTCACCTCTTACATGAATTGATAAATTTTATGCTTGAACTCCTCATCAGTGATAAGGCCTAAAGGACTAAGTGAGGTGGGTTATTTGATTAAGTTGTCCAATATGTGTAGCATCTTATCTTCCTATTATTTATGGTATTTGTAAATGTCCTTCATCTACTTGGAACAACTACTTAGGGATTTTATTTTGTCCACCAATATATCCATATTTAAATGGGCTAGGTTGATTGTCCTAAATTCAGGGACTTGATTCTTGGTGAAGGCTTTGATCAAGTATTTCACTTGATAGTTTAAAGCCTGTCATTAGCCAATTTGGCCTATATACATAAGATTTAGCTTAATTATTGCCTCTTGTTTGGTTCTAAATAACTTTAAGGATTTTAATAACTCAATCACGGTGTCCTTAAATAGCTTGAATCTAGCTTCTTAGATTGACAAGATGATAATCTCTTATAATTTTTTCTATTATTACATCATGCCTTTGATTACAACCTAAAATTGATCAAATTGTGCTTGAGCTAGCTTAAATGGATCTTATTTAAAGATAAAAACCTCACCAAGCCTCTATCCTTCTACTAGGGTCAAACTAGTGATTGGTTCCACCTTTTGAAAGGTGAATTCCTCTCCAACAATCATGGCCTTATTTTTTATCACTCTTTCTAATTTGGTTGTCTCTAGATTAAATTTAACCCCTACTAATGATTGAGTTGATTTTATATCTTGGGTTTCTATTTTTTCTCCACCTGATACTCCTAGGGTAGCTATTATTTTCTCTACTTCCTTATGCAGAACCACAATCCATGGATTAAGCTCTTCATGCATAGTGATGTTGATAGACTTTGTTATTACCTAAATATGGTGTAGAATAGGGAATTTTTGAAATTTTACATAGTGTCCATGAATTTGTTCAAATTTCTCACTAGTGACCTGCACTTTGGTTCTAGATTGAATTTATTGCATAGATGATAATTTAACTCTATTAGTCTTGATCATGATCAATATAGGGTTGAATTAGGGATTTAGTATGTGTTAGGGCTCTTTTGAAGGTATTATTAGTGCTTTAATGGTAGTATCTAGTTTAAATGATGAGCTTCATGGCATCCTTATGGAATTTTCATGGCACTTTACTGATTAATATTTAAAAAGTGACCATTGTCTTTTGAAAATTTTGCCTCACTTCACACTGTTAGATCATCTTTACATAGTTTAACATGGACCATTGATCTTGATCTAAGAACTTGAAGCCTATTAGTTGCTTACTATGTTCCCTATAGTTATGACACTTATCACTTCTGCATTTACTCTAAGCTTTATTGAAATGTCAAGGTTGATCTCGCATCATTGATCTTATTTTCATGGATCAATCACACTCTTTTGATCTTGATCTATTTAACTATGCCTCCTACTTTATGAAACATTAATCAAAATGTGTATGCTCATCTATGTACTATTGATATTTGAAATATTCTTAGCTTTAATTTATGGCATGTGGCTATGCCATTTGTCACCTTCACAGTTGTCCTTAGGACTCTTGACTTTTCAACATTTACTATGCATCATCTGATCATCTTCACCCAAGCAAATGTGTTCCATTGGATCTTGATCTCCAAATTAGAATGCCATTGGCTACTCAATTTTATTTCACTAATATTATGACACTTGTCTCCCTTTCACTTATCCTAGGGCTCCATTGAAGTCTTAACTCAATACACTTCATTAGATCAATATTACCCAAGAAAATGTATACCATTGATCTTTGGAAGATGTTAAAATTTTAGCTTAGGGTTAGGGTTTTGAGTTTTCAAATTTAATCTCACATCGTTGGATATTGATCACCCAATAAAATGTGGACCATTGATCCTATGGATAAAAATGATATTTAAGTCAGGCTCAGGAAAATAAAGAAGTTAGTATAAAGTTTTTAGACTATGGTTTTATTTCATTTTAATAAACATGGATAAGACCTTAGGATAAAATATTTAAACTAAGTTTTAAATATGATAAATATAACCCCATACATAATAAAATACATGGCATAAAGCCTTAGGATAAGGCTTTTAGCCAAAGTTTGAAATATAACAAAGGGACCCAGTAATTAGTTATACCATATGAAAATAAAAGGGACCAAGGGGGCTCAATAAAATAAAGAGACCAAACATAAAAAATTTAGACTAAGGTTTGGTTCTATTAATAAACATGGATAAACCTTGGGATAAAAATAGAACTAAGCTCATGTCATGATTAATCATTCCCACATAAATTGTTCTTACTAAATCTAAATTTGATTCAAAAGAACTTGAGCTAGGGTAATTTGAATGAGGGTTTCAAGATGATTAAACATGAATTCAATTCGATTTTAAATATACCAAAGGTTAGTAAAAGATAAAATTAACATTAATATATGGATTCAATACATTTCCCATTCCAAATGGACTCCATTAGAGCTACAACTTCAAACATAAAGATCCATTATTAGCAACTTTAGGCAATATTAAATCAAAATTATGAATAAATATGCCAACCAAATTAGGTGTGAATTATATTAAAATTAATATAACATTAAAAAATTTTGAAGGTGTTATGATCCAGTGAATTTTCAATTTTAAGGTACAAATTTGCATAATTTGAAACAAGGGTAACCATTTTTAAGAAATGGGGTATGTTGACCTCAACAAGACATTATAAATGTCCCCAATTGAAGTTCTTTACACAAATGATTTTATACCCTAAATTTCTTGACCTATAAATTAAATTATGACTCATGTTGAATGAGATAGAGTGGAGCATTTGACATGGCCATGTTATTAAAATTGCATGCTAGTTTCAAATAGGTTTGATATGTTGTTTTCATTTGTATAAAGTGGTCCTCTATGAGGCCCTTTCCTATTACAGGCATATTTGGTTTTTGATATGACATCAACATGAGTGATTAATTTTTTATAGTAGAGGCATATTCAATGGTTGGATTATAAGGTATGTTAAAAGGCACTCTAACTAGACTTGGAAAAATTTTATGGGGGAAGTTTGTTGGAAACCTAGCCCCTACCTCTAAAGCTATAACTAAAACTTTGTCCTTGTTTTCAAGCAAGTGATGATCAAACACATAAGTAACATATGTCAATGGCATAGTAACTTAATATGGTTGTTGGTGAATTTGTTCTACAATCAATGGTACACTAGCAATATACTACATTATTTTCCCTTGGTCCTACTCTGAATATGGAGACATGTTAACCAAATAGTGATCTAAGGGATCTTGGCTTTACACCCTAGATTTATTAGTGTAAGTATGATAAGGATTTTTCTCACAAACTAAATCATCACCATAGGGGTCTTGATTAAATTCATATTGTGTGATGACATTATCATAACCTAGATTATACATGGGTCCACTATGAGTGTAACGAGACATATCCAAATCAATTATGAATGTTTCATAAAGAAGGATTAGAGTTATACAAAATTTTAAAAATAAGTTCTTAATGATAAATGGTCCAAAATTTATCTAACTTGGTCTAATAAATATATTTTTATCTCTAAAATCATTTATGCTAAAAATTGGGCCAAAAGAGTCTAACATCAAATGTCTTACACAAAAAGGTCAAGTTGATGAAATAAAATTGAAATGCAAAACTTAGGTAAAAAATGTTTCAAATAGTTCTAAACTAGATATAAATAAACAAAATTTATTAGGTCTTTTGGAAAATAAGGCATAAAAGCTAGGCTCAAAACAAGTATTACTAGGTCTTTTGGGAACAGGACACAAAAGATAGACTTTAAACAAAATAAGGTCTAAGAGATTTGATCTAATAAATTTGAAACACTTTGACACAAAATAGGCATTTTTATTTAAACATAAAATTGATCATTTGTAAAAATACAATTGAATTTTAGGCATATGGAAGATATACTACTTCCCCAAAGGCACAAAAATAGTCTTTAAATTTAGCAAGTAATTAATCTAAGTTACACAACCCAAAAGTGAAATATCAATGTCTAGGAAAAAATTACACAAGGCATAGGCATAAGCCAATCAATTTTTGGATATTAACTTGTCAAGGCTGATTTTGAACTTGATTTAGAAGACTAGGCTTCTCAAAATAGACAATAAACTAGACAAGAATGAATGGCATGATGATACTATGTATAGATCCAAAAGGTACATGCATATTTTGTTTCAAAATTAGAATTTAGACATAATTAAATAAGTATTTGAAATAATTATATTAGAATAATGATGCCTTATTACTCTAAATTCATGGCAAATGGTTTATTTCATGACTTTAAGGCACAAAACTTAGAATGAATTGGTTAGCGTAATGATAACCTTTTCAAATAAGTGACACACACAAATAAAGGTTTTGATAAATGATTAAGTCAAAATGTGGTGTAAAATGGATGGTATAACACCTCTTCAATAAAAGGAGTGATGTGTAAACAAGACTCATTTCATATGTGGTATGACAAATAAATAGTTTCAACTCAAGACCATGTAAGTGAAAAGGACAAAATAAAAAAAAACACCTAAGTTTAATGCCTTAAATCCTAAAAATGAAAAGGTTGTATCATAGTGTCAAATTTTGTCTATATAAGTATTCTTGATAGGATTTTAAGTTGTTAATATAAAAAGTAAAAGTGCATGAAAAGTAGGTTTTAGGCCCCCTCTTCTCTTAAGAGTTCATACAGCCACATAGAACTTTAGGATACTCACCCTACATCAACAGTATGTCCATGGTAAGTGGGGTTTTATAAATTATCAATTTCTATTTTATTATAAATGGCCACATATGTGTGGAAATCACTATGGCATAATCATTTCATTTGGATCTAATTCAACCATCTTGTTGTGAAAATGTCTTATCCTTTTCACAATCACTACATCTATCAATTACTTAGTGTAGTGAGATGTTTGAGTTTCCCCTACATTCTGAGGCTAAGTATCACTAATGGATCTTATTCTAACCACTCAAAAAAAATATCTCCATCATGAAATGGGGTTGAAATGAATCTAAGAAATTAATTCTTTGGATAATACTTCCCTAGATAACTTGTAAAGAGACAATGAAATACCACCCACAAGCCAAAATGCATAAAATAAAGATAAGTGGAAGGACTTTATGGTCATTTTTGGGTCATCCAATCATAAAAAAATTGGGGAGGGCCTTAGAGACTTTCCTTCCATTCTTTTGGACCAAAGTGACAAATGCAAAGAGTGATCATTTTTTATCACCTAAGTTCCCTAAAGGGGATAGGGGAGAGCATACATTATATACTCATTTTGATAAATAAACACTTTAAATAAACAATCATAAAAATGTAAATCTTATGAGTATTTAACTAATGTGAAAGTTCATTTTTATAGCACCAAAATTAAATGTGTTATGAAGGTTGAGCCCATTGGCATTTGTTGTTGATAATTGAAAAAACTTGAAAAAAATAAGAGATGAAAATAACTAAGTGCATTTTAAGCACCAAAGAGAATGTGTATAAGATTTAACCATGATTAAACTTGTATCTTCCCACCTTAGTACCTAAAAATTATTAGAGGGTTTGCCTACTTAAAATCCCAAAATTAAGTGAGAAAACAACATTTCAAATTTAGCTTTCGGGTTTTATGTTTTTTTATTTCAAAGACCGATCATCATCGATCCATAAAGATTGATGTCAATTACATAAATTTATGTTGATCAATTAGATCATTGATGTTTCCTATAAAACACATAAAAAGAAAGATTATTTTAACAAAAAAAAGTTAATAAAGGAGTTTAAAATACAAACATCTCATGGAATCTACAAGAAATGGGTTAGACAAATAACCTACATATCATTAAAAATAAATGAAGGCAAGAAAAATCAAATAAAACCATTTTTATCCCTATTGCCTATAATTTTTTTTGATCACACAGAGACCATGGTCAATTCCTATAATTGACATCGGTCTATTAAATTAGTTACGATACCTGCAACTTGTGACTTACTTAAAAAAAGGCATAAAAAATGAAGCTAAAAATTAAAACTTGAAGATTTTTATGCATCCATTAGAAAAACTAAAACCATAATATCAATCTCCTTGGTCATACAATATGCTTGGTACCATAGGGCATGCCATGATGTGAATAAATAATATGTAGAGGGGAGGTTAGTCTTATGTTAGTCTAATAAAATAAATCAAAATAATACACTAAAATCCTAATACCTCTACCTTAGACACTAGAGAGAGCATAGGTAACAAGCATACATATGAAAACATAACTAAAACATAAAATAAATCACTCTTTTACCTTCCTTGGAGATCCAAATGGCTTGTTGAAATGGATTTATTGATTTACACATCAATAAATCTTCATCATTCGAGCTTTATTGGCTTTACTTTTCCATGGCACATTGGCTTTAATTTATTGGATTATGATTTGAGAATTATAAAACTAAATTATAAAATCTTTGAAGACATTTAGGAATAATAAATTTGCACCAAAAGAGTTTAAACATCAATAGGTATGACCTTGTATTTATAGCCTCAAGAATTAACTCTCCCCCAATGTGAGTTAAGGTTGAATTTAAATATGGAATGGGTTAAAACTAACCCTATGTGAATTGAGACTAATTCTATTTGAGTTTAAAAAATTCATGTAATTATGATTTTAAATTACTAGGCATGTCTCTAAAATTATATATTTTGGGATATTTTAGAGGAGATTGACAACTCATAAAGGAATTGATTAAAAGGCTTGATATTTTGATTTTTTGAATGTCTATTTTTAGATATTAATTAATTAAAAATGGATAATTCAACTAAGAATTTAATATTGTTTAATTTATTAATTTAATTTTATTAGAATTTTAGTTCTTTCAATATTTGATCAACTGCCCCACTTAATAGGTCCAAAGGCCAAACTGATAGTTATTATGTCACAAGGTGATTAGGAAAGAATTTATGAGAGGTTATTGTTGTGTACAAGATATTATCCTAAATGAGGATGCCTCAAAATTATTCTAGGCATTGATGAATGATACATGGCCAATGTTGAAGTAGGTTTGATGCACACCATAGTTTATTAGGTAAACTCTAATGTTTTAGGATCTCAAAGGAGGAAAAATCCATTCTAGGGTATGAGTTAAAAGCATGTGGTTTTTTTAACCTGTTGATGGAATAGTGATAAAGTATGTAGGTTGTTGACAAGGTTTTTGGATGGAGGTGTGATTCCTAAAAAATATGGTCTCTTAGGTAAGTTGGATGGGTGGTTGGTTTCTAATTTAAGGTGGGTAGATTCTTATAAAAAACACAAAAAGGAGGGTAAGGTAAGGAAGAAAAGAAATATCTATGGATCTTAAAAAATTAATTATATGGATGGCTTCTAGATAGACATGCTTTCTCTCAAAACTAGTACCTATTTATCGTAGCAAGTGTACATGTGTAAATAGATATAGCCGTGGAGTATAAGGAAAAAAGTATAGGGAGTTCACTAGCCTAAAAAAAAAAAATCTCCATTCAGGGCAATTGTTGCACACCCTTTAAAAGGAGATTATGTCTTGGGAAAAGTGAATTATCAAAGGTAGATTTAGCATGCACTTAAAAAAATATACCAAGAAAACACCAATACACATTCCAAAAATATGATTCAATCTTTAACTTGGTTATTTTAATCAATATATTCACCAATATTTAATAGTTATTTACACATATAAGATCAATATACTAATCGAAACAATCAAGAATATATTCGTATATATAGCACACTTGAATATTATTGAAATAAACACCCATAAAAATAAATACTAATTACACAAAATTGGAAAGAATTTACTTAGAATACTATGTCTGATGACCAAAAATGGCTTGATGTTCTATATTCCAAAATTCTTTGACCTAAAAAAGAGTTAGGGTGGTATAATGTATTTATAGATCTTGGGTAGGGGTTGCCTCATCCTTTAAGTATTTTCATGATGTTTACATGAAGCATTTATAATATTTAGTTCTAACCATAGTCCAAAACTAAATAAAAGCTATAAATAGAAAGAATTGACTTTATCATAGAATGTAATGTGTGTATGTATAAAAGAATAAGTCAATTTTACAAAGGAAGATAAAATAAGAACCATTAAAAAATTGAGGCATATGTCAAGCTAGGGTTGCATTGGATACAGTGTTTCATGGGTTTTAGTTAGAGTAGAAGCTAAAGATGTGGCTACACTAACAAAACCCCACTTTTTCTTTTCTTCATTATCCTTATAAACTTTGTTTGTTGCTTCATGCTGCTACCAAATGATGTCTAAGTTAAGTAGTGAAGGTCAGTGGAGTCTCTTTGTTTGTATAAGGAGTTTATCATGTTCATCTTTAGTAAGTTAGAACTCAATTCTAAAGATCTCCACTTTAATCAACTTCTTTCTTACCTTGCTTAGTTTTACTTCAATACTCTCCATCATCAAACCCTGAATGTTTCCCTTAAAATTATTTGTTGCCTCCTAGATAATGTTGTCAAAACTGACTCTAATAATTAGCCTTCTCATGAATATTTTACTTTGAATAAATTCAAATCATTCAAAATCTGAAGGAGCTAGGCTTCATGTGCCTGATAGCTCAAAACCATGGCCACAACTACCTTCAAGCATTCTTTGACCTTCTCATGCCTAATAACTACTAGATTTAGGGTATTAGATGCCTCAAATGTAGTCATTAGATCAAGGTGACTATATAATGAGTTACATGTATACGCAAATAACATTTTGAGCCCTATGTTATCCTAGGCTAGGGAGATACAAATTTGGTTGGCTAAGCTCATCAGAGGTGCCATCTCAGCCTTCATGAATTTGATGGCCCCTAGGGAGTAGTATCATTTTGAGGTGGCCTCCCTTACCTCAACTTCTATACTTGCAGGAACATGCATAGTACTTGACTATTCTTTTAGTAGTTCAACCTATGCCCATAGTCCTACACTTTCACTTCTAGTTCTTGACGAGCCAATTCTATCCCTTCATGGATAGACACTATATCATCTTTATGTGTTTGTGCTAAGTCTAAAATTTTTTCTTCAAAAATAGGTTGTCTTGGCTACTTGTTCTACCTCTTTATGAGGGAGAACACTGGCTATCATTATTCAAAGATGACACTGGTTCCTTGGTCATCTTCAAGCTTCCTTTTCTTAACCCTTTGGATGGATCTAGTGGGAGGATTGAATATGGTATTTATGGAAGGTAACTTAGTTATTTTGTAATTGGGCCTTTGTGAATCTTGCTATGTTAATTTCATGGCCCAAGGTGGGATATTACCAGGTATATGGGACATTGTGACCAATAACTTCCTATTCTAGCTCCCCCACCTCTTCTCCCCTCTACTTATTGGTTGTCATTTTCATTACATATGGTAGGGATGTCCATATAATCTTAGACCAGTCCACTCCTCTAATTTGAGGAAGAGGGTGGAATACCACAATGTGTGGCTTTACCTTCTTTCCCCTGCTTGTGCTAGTTGTAGTTATTTCCTTTATAGAAGTGGAAGTGGGGAGTGAAAGGGAGAGTTGTGTGGATTGAACATGTAATTGGGGTGTGTCCAAAGTGTTCTATACCTTCTTGGATGCTTTCTTCTTTTTATGAAGTCTCATAGTAGTAGTACCAGTAGGCACAAAAGGAATGGTTGTAGGAAAAAATGTATGAAGAGTTTGTGGAGAGATCAATGGAAGGAGTGGATGAGGTGGAGGGGACTTCTATAGAGGAAATAGGTGCATCAACAATATAAATTGAGGCTAAATAAAAGGTAGGGAGGGTTAAGGTACCTTAAAGATGAATCTCAATGAGGGTACCCTAAAGACTAAGAGCCTTTGCTTCTTCTAATTTAGCCTCATCTAATTCCTCTACCCAGTCTTGAATGGTTGATTCATCTCCTTATGATTGTAAGCTAGGAGGTGGCATAAGTAAGCCTATGGATACCTAGGTTTCTGGGCTGCCTATGGGGGTCATTAGTTTCCTAACATAAACCAAGGGAGCCTTCCCTTGAATAGAAGAGTTAAGGGAGAAAGGGACTATTTATTGTGTAGTGGCTACCCTGATTGATGAAATATGAGACACATTAGGGGTGGTCATGGAAACTATAGTGGTGTCAGTACCCTACCTATCCTCTTCATCAGAGTCCAAACTAATGGGGTCTCCTTTGGCTCCTCCCCCTACTACACTTGATTCTAGAATATTGAGGTCTTGTTTAACTATCTTTAATTTTAATTCCAAGGGGGGGGGCTTGAGAAGAAGAAGCTCCTTGCTCATAAGATTGCCCACTCTAGAAGTTTGAATGTTTCCACCCCTTAAAAAGGGCTCTTCATTTGTCTAATTCCTTGGTGGTATGGTGGGATTTGATTTTATCATACTTAAATGATCTTATTGTAAACCAACTATATTTTCCCTCTCTAATACTTCCTCATTAGTTTCAAGATTCAAAAAAAGAAAATCATAACCATATGGCTATTGGCAATAGGGGATGTTATATCTATGAACATGTTATTGGATGCACCCATGGGAGTCCCAATCTCTACATGGAATTATGGGGAAACCATATCGGTCTTGCTTTGTTATAACATAGCCAATATGCCTCCTCATGGTGTATGTTATCTTGCCAATGGTGATAAGACTCCCAAAGAAGAAATATTTCTTTTATCTTGCCAATTCTTCCTCTATATTGGTCCATAGCTAGAAAGTTATCTTTTATTCTGCTATCTTATTCAATATGTGATTAGGAAGACATAGGGGTTCTACCTTGTTACCCCAAATTAGTATAACTATGATGTCTAGATACAAGAAGTAATCACCCTTCCCAGTCAAGTTCTTCATAATGTTCCCTCCAATACATGGCATTGGGGATCCATAGATAGATTGCCATATATGGGGGTATACATCCTCATAGATTCTAGCTATGTGCCTCTAGTAATGTCCATGAATGGGTAATGGTTGCATATTATATTATTAATATAGTTTATGGATGGGGACTATAAATGACCTAAGTCCTTATAACATGTACCCATGATCACATCAACTAGATATGACATAAAATAAGAAACCCCTATAATGGTAGGACATCTATCCTTGTGCAAAATTTGTTCCCTTATCCTAAAACTAATTATCTCTCCCAGGGCATAACCATCATCATGTGATAACATCATATAGAGCAAAGGTACCCAATCTAGGTTTACAAAATGAATAGAGGGCATACCATATAATCTATTTAACAAAACCATACCTGTGTGGATGCTCATTTAGAATTTATTGATTAGTTATGATCTACTTAGCTTCTTACCCTTCCATGATATGGTTTTTTAAGGCAATAACCATGATTTTAGTGCTCCCTAAAGGCTCATTTTCTTTTTGAACTACACTAGGGTGTGCTTATCAAAGTAGGCATTAGGTACATCAAGTAAAAAATACCTTTGAAAACTATCTCTAGAGATGCACATGACTAATGTATCACTATGATAATGAAACAAATATGCATCCTATGATATCCTATCCATAAAAAACAAATCCTTGAGAAGGTCAATGCATGAAATGACCTCTGGTTTGGTGGCAGTGAAATACAACCTTTGACATTTTTAAGCTAGAAATTCTTTGATAAATAGCTTATTTTCTAGTGTTGTTTCATCATCCACTAAAAAAACATCAATTGAATTGATAACATATCAAAGTTGTGAGTAATTTAAATATTTATTCTCGAATACATCTACGTTGAATACAATATCCTTGAACTCTATGTAATCCTTAATTGAGAATGTAGAGGGAGGATTAGTTCCCCATGATGACCTTGATGAGGATGTCATGGCTATACATTCCTACTTGGTTTGTTTAATATGCTACATGTTACATATACCCATATACCAGCATGATTAACTTAGCTCTAGCTTACTTGTAGTCTATTATATGCTCTATCAAAATAGAAACTAGGGCTCTTGTGTGCTATTAGGAGTCAAGGATACTTTGATCATAAGATAGCTTGAGTGTAAATGATGACTCCAATGGCTATGTATCACCTATATAATATCTTATATTAAATACCATTTCATATGACATAAATGTGCAACATTTACTTGACCCTTTCAATTCATTTTTTTTAGCTTAGGTTTATGGGGGTCTCTACTAATGTTAATGGGAAATATTTCACCTTAGTTTGGATAGAAGTGAGACATGGTTAAAAGTGAAAGTAATCAGATTAATATCAAGGTAAATATGTTTAGGTCAATGCAAGTGGACTATTTATTTTAGGGAATTGTTTCAAACAAAATGTCCATGATAATTTCTCTAAGGAAATATATCGTCATGGTGTGGGATCCAAACACTAAATCTAAAGGGTTAATCTTTATAGTTAAAGGACCTTTTCAATTTCACTCAAGGGTAATTTTGATCTGAAGGGTCCACTTCGTAGGGCATTTTGGTTTGTGACAGAAGTCTCAAAGGGTCTACTTAAAAATCCATGAAGGGTAATTTTGATATTTTAAAGGGGTATTTTCATATGATTAAGGGGGTGTCTCAAAAGTTTTAAAGGGTATGTACCTCTAACTTGGAGGTTAGAATTCTCTTAGGTACCATGTTTGAAGGAAACTAGGATGAAGATAGAAGTTTTAAGAAAAGGTTTCAAAGGGTTAGTGGCCACACTTGAGGGTAATTTAACATAAGTCTAAAGGGTATGTTTAGGGGAGATAAATGTTACCCTACAATAATTGTTTCAAAATTTGTGTATCGAACAAAAGGCCCAAAACAAAAGGTCTGAAGGAATAAGGCAAGGGTATAGAACAAAAGTTTTGAAGGAAAAGGATGAAGGGAATTTCCAAAAAAATATTGAATGGTACTTACATACATCTAAAGGACATTTTCAAAAAGCTCAAAGGGTAGATTCACAAAAATCAAAAGGGTGGGTTTAGGATTTATGAAAGTGTCCTTTAGAAGAATTTCTTTAGATATTTTAAATTAGACAAAAATGCTTGAAGTAAAAGTTTTAAAGAAATGACTAAAGGGTCCCGAAGGAAGTTTCAAAAGAATAGTTTAAAGGGTAATTACGAATGTTCCAAAATGTCAAATGGTACTTTTTGAGTGACCTGAAGGGTATGCGCCCTACAACATAAGGCCAAAGGGGAGTGTAAAGGTCAAATATGGAAAGGATAAAGGGTTGGATAGGAAGGTCTTGAAGGGTTTGTGGGAAAGACTGTGAAGGATCCACTTCATGGAAATGAGTGTTTGAAGGGTCTACTTCATATAGGCTAAAATGACTAGTTTTATTTCTTGAAGGGTACTATTGTAAACTTAAGGGTCACTTCTAAAATCCTAAAGGGTAGGTTACATAAAGTAAGAAAGATAGGTGTATTGGGAATGAAGGGTGAAAATTATTTTACATAAAATGTCTGAGGGATTTGGCTTAAGAAGGGAAAATAAGGAAAAAAATCAAAAGGGAAACATGTTGAAGGTAATTCATTTTTGACATCAATCTAAAGGGTCTTCATGAGACATTTGTCCATGACAAAGTCCCCAAGGGTCCACTTTGAAAATCCTAAAAAGGTAAATCCAATTCCATAAAGATACACAATGTCAATTATACCCATACCAAAATCAAATACCATATTTAGAAAAATGTGGGTCCCCATTTCCTATGAAAAGAGGGGATGTTAGGTGCAATAAATGGTGATTCACAAGGGGAATACTTTTGAGCATTGAAGAACCTAGAACTCTGGCTTACAATCATGAATCAATCCTAAAGTGTGCCATAGAAGAATATTTAAATTAGAAACATGAAATAAACTTGTAAATATATTTATATGACATACTTGATTTCAAAGTTATTAGATCTATGTATCAAAATGTGAGATTCATTTAACATCTATTGTGATGAGTTATTCTAGATTTTTGACATGGTTATAGGTCGCATTCTAATATATATTATAATTCAAAAAAACAAGGGAGGCTCAAGCATTTCTCTATTTCTAGCTAGGCATCCATAGCCTTGATAGAGGTAACTTGGGCTCCTTTTCTTCTCACTTCATTATTTACCCTTTACTTGATCATGATGTGTGGTTCATTGACCTTATTTCATCATGTGAGCCCTTTTTCTTTAGATTTTATTTTTTTATTTGAACTCATCATTTATATATATATATATATATATATAGGAGAATAAATGGAACCCTAGTGAGATGGTAAAATTGTAAGACAAATAATTACTAGGATGTCCCCACCAGCCAAGTCTAGACCTAAAATTATCATTTCTAGTAAGTTTTAGGTGATGAGTGCATTTGATCTGGTGAAATTAGAAAACTTTCTAAATTTTCATAAAACACTATGAGAGAAACTTCCAATCCCTGGTAAAGGTATTCAATTATGACATCATTAAAAATAATGAATGATTACTTACCTTTTTCCCAACACCCAAATAAAATCAAGGATACATCCCACTTATGAACCAGTCAAAAATGCCACAACTTCTAATTCCCCCTTTTCACTAGTTGTGAGCATGGTTAATCTAAATTTCAAAATTGGTCATAGCAAAATAAATACAATTTTGGTCATCTGGGAAAACACAAAACAAATAATCTAAGAAAACACTAAGATGTAATCTAGGAAACAAAAATTAAAAGTAGGAAAGACTAGTCTAGAAACTAAGAAATCTAATCCATCCCTAATATAAACTTATCTTGATCATCCCTAATCGATAATATCCATAGACAAAATAGCCTTAAAGTAATGCTTAAAGAACTATCTATTTACTGGGTATGTCAACTCATTTTCTTGAAGGTCTTTTAGTCAAAATGTATTATTGCCTATGATTTCTAAAATCTGATAAGGTCCAATTCATAATTGGGAAAATTTGTCATATTTTCCTTTTTCATGGGCTTTATCCCATAGTAGTACCATGTCTAAAATTTTGAATGCTTTAACTTTCACCCTTTTATCATACCATTGTTTGACCAAGTCTTGATGTTTGCTAAACATTTACAATTCCTCATTCTTAGAATCTTCCATCTCAATTATATCCAACAATTTGGACTCATCTTTGTCACTAGGCTCCATGTATTCTTGAATGAACTAATAAGTGGGAAGATTTAATGTGATAGGGAAGATATGTCTACATCCATATACTAAAAAAAAAGGTGAGGCACTAAGATCTTGCTTATGCCTTCTCTAGTCTACCTAAAGAGAATATTTTAATAAATTATGTCATTATCTAGGCTTGTCTCCTATATATTTCTTGATTTCATCAATCATATTTTTATTCATTGACTATGCTAACCCATGTCCTTGAGGGTAATGGTTTGAAGCTAACCTAATGATTATTTGATTGTCATGTGCCCACTTAGTAAACTCCACTGATTTGAAAGCAAGTCCATTATCATAAACCAGAGCAATGGGTGTGCCATACTAAGTTGTTATATGTTCTTCCAAAAAATGAATTACATCATGTGATCTACAATGTTTTTTAGTGATAGCTCTAGTCTATGTGGTGAAATAGTCTATGGCTATGAGTAAAAATGTATGGCCAACTAAATAATTTGGGTTGATCACACCAATGAAGTGTAAACCCCAATTGGAAAATGGCCTTCCTTCAACAACTAGTTATAGTAACATGACTAGGTGTACTTCTCTTTTATCCAAAGTTTGACATTCATGGAAAGTTATAACGTGTGTGTGAACATCTTTGAAAATTATCGGCCAATAATAGCCCAAATTTAGGATATTTTGAGTTGTAATGTTCCCTAAAGGATGGTCACTACCTATATTTTGATGCAAATTCTTTAGGATCTCTACAGCTTCCTCTATAGCCACACATCTGAGATAGATTCCTTCATAGTTTCTTTTATAGAGGATCCCCTTTTTACTCATGTACTAAGCATCCTTGAGCCTCAAACCTATTTTTATTTCTTTAGTATATTATGGAGGACATATTTTTGTCAATAAGTACTAAATTATATATGTATACCATTCACCTTTAGATACATGGGCTTGACATACCTCTTTTATGGTGATATGAGGATCTAGCTTAGTTATGAATTAAAGAATGCCTTGTCCTCTAATAATCTTTATAGGATAGATCTTTATGTCAAACTCTTAGATCTTAGCCATCTATTTGCCTCAACATTCTCCCAGCTCATTTTGTGATAAGGTGAGCTTGATAATAGGATCAGGTACAATAGCGATGGTTTTATTCCTCAAGATATAATGTTAAAATTTCTTGACTGCTTTGACAAGGGAAAATATATGTTTGTCAATCATAGATTATTGAAGCTCAGTGTATTTTAAATTAGTTCTCATAAAAGTGATAGGATTTTATGTATCATCCTTCTTTTGAGTGATAACTATAGTAATCATATGTTCTAAAGTGAAGGAGTATAGATAGAAATCATTTGTAAAGTTAGGATTGATTAGAACTAGAGCCTGTGATATAGCATCTTTGATATCCTAAAAATACCTTTTGGCCTTTAGAGGCCACTCTATCTTAGCATCTTTTTTGAGCATGGAATTTAGGATCATGACAATTTCTATGAATCTTGAAATGAACTTCATTACGAAGTTTATTTTCCAAAAAAATGATTTTAGTTCCTTTTTGCTATTGGGTGGCTAAATATTTGAAATTGATTGAACCCTATTTGGATCAATAGTAATTCCATCATTTGTGATGATGTGTCCTAACAACTTTCCTTTAGTAATGTTAAATATACTCTTCTTTGGGTTTAATGAAACACTAAATTTTTTATAGCACTCAAATATAGACTGTATGTGACTTACATGATCTTGTTGATTCTTTGAAAATGTTTTTAGGTCATCCATGTAAATAATTATACACTTCCATATTTATCCCTTGAAGTCATGGTCTATGGCACATTAGAAGGTAGTTCTTGCATTGATCAATCTGAATGGCATTCTTTTATACACATATGTTCCCCACTAGTAAATATTGTCTTCATCTGATCTTTGAGATGTACCAATGCCTAATTGTAGCCTAAAAATTTGTCTAGGAAGGACATCATTTTATATCCACTTACTATTTGTATGACTTCATCCAAATAAGATAGAGGATAATTGTCCTTTTCTAAGGCTTTATTCAAAATTTTGAAGTCTACACAAAGTCTAATTTCACCACTCTTCTTCATTATTGGGACCAAATTAGCCACCCAAGTGGAATATTGGATTGAAAAAATGATTTTAGTGCTTAGTAACTTTTCCACTTCTTTATGAATGAGGAGTTAAATGATAGGATTAACCAACCTCTATCTCTATCTAAATGTTTTATCATCTAGTTTTAGGGGGATTGTATGAGTGATGACTTGTGTATCATATACTTTAAAGTCCTCATATTTCCAAGCAATGATGTCCTTATATTGAGTAATTAGATCCTTAATTTTGTGTCTCTCCTCTAAAGTGTAGCTCAAACCAATGTTGACATAATGTGGGTTATATTCATCCCTTAAATTTTCTTTCTTAAAATTAGATTCATTAACCTTAGGTTTATAAAGTTGTTGTGCCCATGGATCCAAGTCAAATGGCCTCTCTAAAGAGATTAAACCAGTTGGTATTTCATTTTCCTTGAGCTGGAGAATGCCTTCTTTATCTATGTCTTCTAGGTGACTAATGTCTCTATCATCTATGATTTGGGACTCAAACTACCTTGAATTAATCAAGAAATAGATAATTTGCTGGTCATCTTCAAAAACCTAAAAATTCTCCACATTATCTAAAATAAATGAAATAGGTAATAGCTCAATAAAACATTCATTAACCTCATATTCTTGTAAAGACTTTAAATTGGCCACAATGGTAGCTAGTGAATTAGTGGCTTGATTTTGCTCTCTAGGGAGTGCTACTATGTTGAAAGCTTCAAAGTTATTAATTATATCCCATGCTCTATGATTATACTTTTTAAATTAAGATAACTTGCATTGGTATTTATTTCCTATCTGGTAGACTACTAGCTCTGAGTCCCTAAATACCTTAATTTGTTTTAAATAGTTCTTTAGTGTGAACTATAAGCCTAAGATTAGAGCCTCATACTTAGCTCTATTATTTGTACATAGACACTATAACCTATAAGTGGCCATAAAATTCTTTCCCTTAGGGTCGATTAGCTCAATTCCCACTCTTGATCCCTACTTGGATTTAGCTCCATCAAAATGCATCATCCACAGCTGGTTTGATCCTTCAAGATCTGTGTTCTATAATAAACTATGTATGGTAAAAGTGTAGATGCCTAATGAGGGAGAATATACTTCACCTCTTCATTTTTGACATTGTATTTAGTGATGGGATACTTCATCTTGGGCTCCCTATCAATTTGGATTTGATTAGTGACCCCTCTCCATAGTAACCAAATATGTGAAAAATCTATGGAAAGGTATCCATTAAGTGTTTAAGACCTATCCCTACTTAGTAATAATCCATAGCCTTTTGGTATGTCCACTACCAGGATATTGATATTCATCTAGACTCTTGGTTCCAATGCCACTTGAATATACACATTGTTTAACTCTCCCAACACTAGTACCATGGTTTTATCTAGTTGAGAAAAAAATATCTTTGAAGGACTAGGACTAAGGCCAAGATTTTACATATATAAGTAGGCATAACAGTAGCAAATGCCCTAGAATCAACTAAATAATTATGGATATTTTTACCAAATGCTATGATGGTCAATAAAAAGGGTGGTACCTTAGGATTTCTCTTGTAGATGACATTGGTATCAGTGACTTTTCTTCTTTGTCTTTATCTATAGCCACCTCAGTCTTCTCCACAAGCATCTTTCTAGTGATGGATCTCCATAGTAACTCTTTTTGTTCTATAATCTGAGCTAACTCATGTAGTGTGATATTTGCCTTTATTTTATTCATATATTTCATGATGTTATATCCACCTGATTTACTTGGTTCATCTTTGCTTGGTAATGAATCACTCCCCTTTAGAGGAGGGTTGTTATTTACCTTGGGATCAAGTGGAACTGATGTGGTATTTAGAGGAGTTTAGGTGGTTAGAGGTTGCCTATTCCTTAGATTATATGTACCCCTCTAGAACTATTGAAAATCATGTATTTATTCTAAATTATCTTTAGGTTCATTATCATCCTCTCCTAAGAAGGGAAATTTTTGAGTCTCAAATAACATGGCTATGTTGGTAGGTCATGGATCTTAATGTAATTTTGGTGGATTATTCATCTAATCCTACCTAGTCACTTCTCTCTAGAATATCTCAAATGTTGTATAAAATTCAACACAATCAAGCTCACCCCAGTACACCAATTGGGGAGAGATGTTTTGGTGATGTTGATTTCTAAGAGTTTACCAAACTATTTGACATTATTTTCAAGTTGATTAAAGGGCTTGTTATATCTCAAGAACCTAGTATTTTGGTTGTTCATCTGGGTATTAGTATTACCCAATTTTTGTTGCATGTTTAGAAAGTCATTACTTAAATTTTGAACCATCTTTTGGATAGATTCCAATTTAGCCCTTGTATAATAACCATAGGAGGAATAACTTATTGTTGATTATGCTAGTAACCACTATTTTTTATGTGAGTGTTAATGTAGTTGAGACTTAGCTGCATCATGTGTATCAGTAAGGGTAGTGCATATAACTAGTTCTAATTGTAGGTAGGCACATTTTGCTTCATGTATGGTATTGGATTGAGTGTAGGGAACCCATTTTTACTATTGTGTGTTGTGGGTGTTTTGGGATTGAGTTGATTATCAATATTGATTGCTTCCTTAAATGCTAATACTAGAGTATTGGCAGCAACACCCCTTCTCAAAAATACTACAATGATAAGATCTAGGGCATTCTTGTACATGTTTAATGCTAATGTTGGTTTTGGTCTATAGTCTAGGGTTACCTAATTATACATCTTCTACCACCTTTAATTAAAGGCATGAATAAATTTTTTGGGTTCTTATTTGATGCTAGTGAAGTGTTGGTATACTAGCCCTAGATTAGTGATCTATCCAAACTATACATGAAAATTTTCTTGGAATTATACCCATGAGATTATGGAATTTTCCATTAAATTTAGATACTAATCATAAGCTACATCCATCAAATTAAATGTAAATAATCAACATGCAACATCTTCATCTACTATATTCATCAATTTTAATGTAGCCTTAAAGGCCTCAATATGTTCTTTTATTGTCCTTACTCTTGAAGGAGTGAGGGTTGGCAAGTATTTTTTAGGGTTTTAGGTCAACTCATCTACATCCCCTGGGATGGAAATTGTATATCCAACTAGCTAGGGTTGTTTTTGGGCCATTGGTTCATTAGCAAGCAAAAATTTCCTTACAAGTGAAGGTTGCCTTAACAAAAGTGGGTTGCTTTAAACTAGATCTATTGGCATAGCTCTAGGTCTTATATGGATTGATAAGGGTGATAATAATAAACTAGCATGGGAGTTAGATCTGGTCACTCTCTTGGGTGACTCCAGTGCAACTCTACGCAAGGGTTAACCTTTGTTATAAGGAAGAAATTGGCCCTCATAATGCTAGATAATTATTGATGTAGGTTTTATGCACACCATAGTTGATGAGGTAACCTCTAACATTTTAAGATCTCAATGGAGGTAAACTCTAGTCCAAAGCACAAGTTGTAGGTATGTGGTTTGTTTAAATTATTGATGGAATAGTGGTAAATTACACAAATTGTTGATAAAGTTTTTGGATGGAGGTGTGATGATTACAAAATATGGTCTCCTAGGTGAGTTGGATGGGTGGATGGTTTCTAATTTAAGGTGGGTAGATTATTATAACAAACACAAAATGGAGGGTAAGTTAATTCAAAAAATAAATATTTATAATTCTTAAATAATCACTTCTATAGATGGATTCTAGATAGACTTGTGTTCTCTCAAAATTAGTACCTATTGATAGTAGCAAGTACACACATGCAAATAGATACGGCCATAGAGTCTAAGGAACAAAAAGTATAGGGAATTCACTAGCCTCAAAAAAATGTTTCTCTATTTAGTTCAATTACTACACACCTTTTAAAAAGAGATTATGGCTCAGGAAAAGTGAATTATCAAGGTAGATTTAGCATGCACTCAGAAAACTATACCAAGAAAAGACCAATACACATTCTAGAAATATGATTCAATCTTTAACTTGGTTATTTTAATCAATATATTCACCAATATTTAACAACTATTTTCACATATAATATTAGTATACTAATTGAAACAATTAAGAATCTACTCACATCTTTAGCACGCTTGAAGATTATTAAAACAAACACCCATAAAAATAAATACTAATTACATAGA
The DNA here is from genome assembly GCA_037957365.1 of Torreya grandis. NCBI lineage: Eukaryota > Viridiplantae > Streptophyta > Pinopsida > Cupressales > Taxaceae > Torreya > Torreya grandis. The sequence continues at coordinate 1,576,781 of JARHVA010002651.1, forward strand.
ATTGGAAAGAAAATACTCATAATACTAAACCTAATGACCAAAATGTCTTGTTGTTCTATATTCTAATATTATTTGACCCAAAAAAAAGTTAGGGTGGTATAATGTATTTATATATCTTGGGGAGGGGTTGCCTCATCCTTCAAGTCTTTTCATGATGTTTACATGCAGCAGTTATAACATGTAGTTCTAACCATAGTTCAAAACTGAATGGAAGCTATAAATAGAAAGAATAGAATTTAGAATAGAATGCAACATGTGCATGTAAAAAAGAATAAGTCAATTTTAGAAAAGAATCTAAAACAAGAACCATTACAAAATTGAGGCATATGCCAGGCTAGGGTTACATTGGCTAGAGTGTTGCATGGGTTTTAATTGGAGTATAAGCTAAAGATGTGGCTCCACTAATAGAAACCCACTTCTTACTTACTTTGTTTTCCTTGTAAACTTTGTCTATTGCTTCATGCTACTACTGAAAGATGTTTAATTTAAGTAGTGAAGGTTAGTGGAGTCTTTTTTTTTGTCTGAGTAGTTTTGCATGTTCATCTTTAATAAGTTAGAACTTACTTCTAAAGATCTCCACTTCAGTCACCTTCCTTCTTACCTTGCTTAGTTCTACTTCAATACTCTCCACCATCAAACCCTGAATGTTTCCCTTAAAATTATCTATTGTTTCTTGGATAATGTTATCAAAATTTATTCTACTAATTAACCTTCCCATAGAATATTTTACTTTGAATAAATTAAAATCATTTAAAATTTTAAGGAGCTGGGCTTCATGTGCCTAATAGCTTGGAACCATGGCCACAACTACCTTCAACCATTCCTTGACCTCCTCATGTCTAATAACTAATATATTCAAGGCATTAGATGACTCAAATGTAGTCATTTGATCAAGGTGACTGTATAATGAGTTACATATAGAGGCAACTAACATTTTGAGCCTTGTGTTATCCTAGGCTAGGGAGCTAGAAAGTTGGTTGGCCAGGCTCATCTAAGGTTCCATATCCACCTTCATGAATTCAATGGCCTCTAGGGAGTGATTTATTTTGAGGTGGCCTCCCTTACCTTATCTTTTATAATTATAGGAACATGCATGGTACTTGACTATTCTTTTAGTTGTTCAACCTATGTGTATAGTTCATGTACTTCTACTTCCAACTCCTGACAAGCCAATTTTGTCCCTTCATGGATAGCCACTATAACATCCTTGTGTGATTGAGCAAAGTTTGAAATATTTTCTTAAAAAATAGGTTATCTTGGTTACCTATTCTACCTCTTTATGAGAAAAACATCATTATTCAAAGATGACACTAGTTCCTTGGTCTTCTTTAAGATTCTTTTTCTTGACCCTTTGGATGGATGTATTGGGAGGATAAATAAAGGTAGTTATGGAAGGTAAATTTGTTATCCATTAACTGAGCCTTTGTAAATCTTGCTACCTTAATTTCATGGTCTAGGGTGGGATATTACCAAGTATGTGAGAGTTTGTGACAATAACTTCCTATTTTTTCTCTCCCTCCTCTTATCCCCTCTACTTCTTGGTTGTCTATGTCAATACATATAATATGGAAGGCCATTTAATATTGGACCAGTCCACTGCTCCAATTTTAGGAATTGGGTAAACTACCACAATGTGTGGCTTTGCCTTCCTTCTCCTACTTGTTCTAGTTGTATTAGTTTCTTCCATATAAGTGGAAGTGGGAAGTGGAAGGGAGAGTTGTGTGTATTAAATGTTTAATTAGGGTGCAACTAAAGTGGTTTTTACCTTCTTAGATGTTTTCTTCTTTTTGTGAAGTCTCACAGTAGTAGTACCAATAGGCACAAAAGGGATGGTTGTAGGAAAATAAGTAGTAGATTATGTGGAGGGATCAATGGAAGGAGTGGATGAGGTAGAGGAGATTTCTATAAAGGATATGGGTGCATCAATAATAGAAATTGAAGCTAAATAAAAGGTAAGGAGGGTCAAGTTACCTTGAAGCTATAGCTCAATGGGGGCACCCTAAATATTGAGATCCTTTTCTTCCTCCAATTCAGCCTCCTCATATGAGTCCTTTTCCTAGTCTTGAATGGTTATTTCATCTCCTTGTGATTGTCAGCTGGGAGGTGGTGTAAGCAAGCCTATGGATACCTATGTTGTTTGGTTGCCTATGAGGGTCCTTAGTTTCCTAACATAAACCAAGGGAGCCTTCTCTCTAATAGGAGAGTCAAGGGAGGAAGGGACTATTGTTTGTGTAGTGGCTACCCCAACTGATGAAATATGAGATGTATTGGGGGTGGTCATGGAAACTAGAGTGGCATCAGCATTCTACTTATCCTCTTCATTAGAGTCCAAACTAATGGGGTCTCCTTTGACTCCTCCCCCTCCTACATTTGATTCTAAAATCCTAAGATGTTGCTTAATTGTCTTTAATTTCAATTCCAAGGGGGGATTTTGAGAATAAAAATCTCCTTGCTCTTAAGACTGCTCAATCCAAAAGTCCAAATGTTTCCACCCCTTAAAAAGGGCTCTTTGTTTGTCCAATTCCTTGGTGGTGATGGTGGGATCTGCTTGGATAATCCTTAAATTATCTTCTTATAAACCAGTTATCTTTACCATCTCTAATACTTCCTCATCAGTTGCAAGATTTAAAAAGAGAAAATCATAACCATATGGCTGGTGGTACTAGGGGATGTTGTATATATGAATGTGTTATTAGATTCACCTGTGGGGGTCCCAATATTTTTGTGACATTATGGTGTATGTTATCTTGCTAATGGTGATAAGACTTTTAAAGAAGAAATCTACTTTTATCATATATGGAATAGTATAGAGGAAGACTTGGTAAGATAAAAGAAGGATTTATTCTTAGTGAGTCTTATCACCATTATCAAGATAGCATACACCATAATGAGGCATCTTGGTGATGTTTCAACTAAGTATAACTGATATGGTTTACCCACAATGTCGCACAAAGATTTGACAATATAGGAATCCACAACCACATCAACCAAATATGACATCATATAGAAATCCCTTGTAATGGTAGGACATTTATCCTTTTGCAAAAAAATTTCCCTTAGCCTAAAACTAATTATCTCTCCCAGGGCATAAGTAGCATCATGTGATAACATCATATATAGTAAAGGTACCCAATCTAGGTTTAAAAAATGAATAGAGGGCATACCATATAATTTTTTTAATATAGCCATACCTACGTGGATGCCCATTCTAAATTTATTGATCAACAATGATCTACTTGGATTCTTAACCTTTTATACCATGGTTTCATTGGGTAGTATCCATGATTGTAGTGCTCCCTAGAGGCTCTTTTTTTTCAAACTACACGAAGGTGTGATTTTCAAAGTAAGCATCAAGTACAGCAAGTGAAAAATACCTTTGAAAATCATCTCTAGATATGCACACAACCATTGTATCACTATGAGAATGAAACAAATATGCATCCTATGATATCCTACCCAAATAAAAGAAATCTTTGAGAAGGTCAATGCACGACATGACCTCTATTTTGGTGGTAGTGAAATACAACCTTTGGCATTTGTAACCAAAAATCCTTTGAAAAATAGCTTGTTTTCTATTTTTGTTTCATCATCCACTAAATTGATAACCTCCCAAAGCTATGAGTAATTTTGATATTTGTTCTCGACTACCTCTACATCAAATACAGTGTCCTTAAACTCTATGAAATCCTTAACTAAAAAGGTAGAGGGAGGATTAGTACCTTGTGATGACCTTGATGAGGATTCCATGGCTATGTGTTCATGCTTGATTTTTTCAATATGCTACTTGTTTCATATACCCATATACCAATTTGATTTCCTTAGCTCTAGATTACTTGCAATTTATTGTATGTTTTTTCAAAATAGAAACTAGGGCTCTTATATGATACTGGGAGTCAAGGATAAATTGCTCGTAAGATATCTTGAGTGTAAATGATGACTCTAATGGCTATGTATCACCTATATAAGATACTACATTAATTACCAGTTTGTGCAACATAAATGTGCAACATTTGTTTATCCCTCTCAATTCAAATTTGTTAGCTCAGGTTGGTGGGGGTCTCTACTAATGTTAATAGGAAATATTTTACCTTAGTTTGGATAGAAATGAGACATGGTTAAAATTAAAATTACTTAGATTAATATTGATTTAAATATGTTTAGGTCAATGTTGGTGGACTATTTCTTTTACGGAATTATTCCAGACAAAATGTATGCAATAATTTCTCCAAGGAAATATATCATCATGGTGAGGTATCCAAAACACTAAATTTGAGGGTTAATATTCATAGTTAAAGGACATTTTCAATTTCCCCAAAGGGTACTTGTGATCTGAAGGTTCCACTTCGTAGGGCATTTTGGTCTGTGACACAATTCCTGAAGGGTCTACTTTAGAATCCTTAAAGGTTACTTTTGATATTCAAAAGGGGTATTTTTGTATGGTTAAGGGGGTTCTTCAAAATTTGTAAAGGGTATGTGCCTCTAACTTTGAGGGTATAATTCTCTTGGGTACCATGGTTAGAGGAAATTGGGTTGAAGATAGAAGTTTTAAGAAAAGGTTCTGAAGAGTTAGTGGCCAATCTAGAGGGTACTTTGACATAAGTCTAAAGGGTATGTCTAAGGGAGATTGAAGAGAAGGTACCCTACAAAAAAAAATTCAATATTTGTATATCAAAAAAAATGCCCAAAACAAAAGGTCTAAAGGAATAAGGCAAGGGTACAGAATAAAAGTTCTGAAGGAAAAGGATGAAGGCCATTTCTAAAAAATTCCCAAAGGGTACTTCCGTACATCTAAGGGACCTTTTCAAAAATCCTGAAGGGTAGCTTTGGAAAAATATGAAGGGTGGGTTCAGGAGTTCTAAAAGGAAAGTGTCCTTTGGAAGAATTTGTTTGAATATTTTGCATCAGAAAAAAATGCCTAAAATTAAAGTTTTGAAGAAATGACAAAAGGGTCCTAAAGGAAGTTCTAAAAGAATAGTCTGAAGGGTTATTCTAAATGTTCTAAAATGTTAAATGGTACTTTTTGAGAGACCTAAAGGGTATATGCCATATAAGATAAGGCCAAAGGGGAGTGGAAAGGTCAAATATGGAAAGGCCAAAGGGCCAAATAGGAAGGTCTTAAAGGGTCTATGGGAAAGACTTTAAAGGATCCACTTTGTGGCAATGAGTGTCCAAAGGGTCTACTTCATAGAGGTTAAAAGGACTAGTTTGATTTCTTGAAGGGTTATACTATACACTTAAGGGTCATTTCTAAAATCTTGAAGGGTAGGTTACATAAAGTGGGAAAGATAGGTGCATTGGGCATAAAGGGTGAAAATTCTTTTGGATAAAATGTCTAAAGGATTTGGCTTAAGAAGGGAAAAGAAGGAACAAAATCCAAAGGGAAACATGCTAAAGGTACTTCATTTCTAATATCAATCTAAAGGATATACTTCATGAAACATTTTTCCATGATAAAGTCCTAAAGGGTCTACTTTGAAAAGCTTGAAAAGGTAAATCCAAGTCCATAAAGATATACAATGTCAATGCTACCAATACCAAAATTGAAGACCATATTTAGAAAAAGGTGGATCCCCATTTCTTGTGGAAAGAGGGGATGTTAGGTGAAACAACCAAATTTGGGATTTTTAGTGATTTTTAGGCTTAATGTTCAATGGTTAATATGAACCAATCTGAAGTTTGGTCAGGAGGTAGTTATGGTTAGAATTAAATGTCTACACCTATGAGTAGGGTTTTGAATCAGTTTTACCCTATTTGGAGGATGGTGAGAATTTGTTTCTTCCTTAAAGTCATGTTAAGGTCTGAATATGATAAGGGGACCCCATTTTACTCCATTTTGAATTTGAAGACCAATGATAGGCTGTGCAACTCAAAAGAAGACCTTGTAAACCTAAAACCTCTTATTATTCTCCATGTTTAAGGGATTTCATGCTTTGGGATGCCTGAAAAGATATTAAAAAGGCTTGGTACACCTTATAGGTGATTTAAGGAAGGTTTTTTCTTGATCCTATGCATGAAACTTCTACACCTACTACAACTTGAGTATATAAGCTTAAAACCTACAATTCTCTACACCTGCAACCTCATTCATGGCTTATTTCTTTGTAACCTTACTTGAAACCTATTATTTATTTCATGAATGAACCTTTCCTTTATTTATGGGTTTAAAACCCAGTCTGGAGGATGTGCCTTATTGGAAACATGATGTTTTCTCCACTGTAATCTCAAGAAACTTAAAAAAATGAATGATTGTAACTTCATACTTAAAGCACTAGGCCTTGAAACCATGAGGAAGCCTTGAATTTGGTGGTTTTTATTTGAGATTCTTTTTATTAGACCTATAAAATACCTATGAAACAATTAAACCACCATGAACATGTTTGGCGATGGATAACAATTTAGTGATGGTTAAGGACACTCTCCTCATGTTGAGGGACTTGAATGCCATTGAGGAATAAAATAGAGGGAAACCAACTGAATTCAACACATTTTAACCTTTTTTATGGTTGGTAAGGATATTTTCAACATTAAAATGATTTTATGAGACCTTTAGGGAACATTTTACCCTCTCAAAATGACTTATTGGGCGAAACAATACCTCTTGACCCCTTATGAACTCATAATGCCTTGTTAGGAATTTTACTTTATTTTAGATTAAGAAGTACTTAATAGGCCTATATAAGACTAGTATGATGTTAACAAGTGACTTAAAATATTTTAAGATACACTTGTCCTTGAAAATCATTTCACATCTCCAATTATCAAATAGGCTTCACTAGGCAATCATGACCTTAAGATGACTCATTATACCTTCCAACAAGATATTACATTGGGGATCATCATGAATGCTTTTAGGCATGGAATGAGGCCTAAAAAGGTTTAAAAGACCTTAACAAGACCTTAGACACATGTTGTTACACCAAAAACTAACACAATAAACCTCATATAAGACTAACACCAACTCTTGACCTCAAATAACTACTTTTAACGTTAGATAATGAAGTAACATATTTAATTAAACTATCAATGAATTCAACATACCTATACTTGGGTTAACACATCATCATGGGGGTGCTTACAAGGACTATACTCAATTGGTTTTGGCAGAAAATGGTCCATTCCTGTGTAAATTATGTGTTATGAGACATAAGGTGGATATAATAGCCAACATTTTGGTTATTTTTTAGGTGTGTTTGCCTATCTAAACACCTAAACCAATTTTTTTTAGCATCCATTGGGCATGGAGTCATATAAGCTTCTCTACAACTCATTTTTTTAAGTATAACCTTGGTTGAAACATGTTGGACTAGCCTTGAAAGAACTGAAAATTGCCTCACATGCATGAAACAAAGAATCAAAGGACAACAATAAATATGCCAAATCACTTAGAAGAATGAGAAAACACTAAACTACTCAAAAAATGTTGTGTAATGGCACTTGGAGGAATAAAAATAACTATCTTACTATGCACAAGGTTTTTTAAAATGACCCACTCTACCTGGATCAAAGAAAAAACCCCTAAAATCTTTTCTACTCCATATAAGTATATCACCATGTGGTTGATAGGGGCAACTAAAAGATGGTTTTATAGATTGACTACTTGACATATCAATCTTAATAATGGTTCCTTGGCAATGACTATTATCCCATTCTCTCCCTCCTTAATCACTAATGTCACTTATTCTCCAACTACTCAACTGGGTCAAGAATGTTTTCTATATTGACAAAGCTCTCTGGTAACTCACTAGAATTCAATTACATAGTCTAATCATCATATATATCTTGCAACTTTTATTCATATTTGAATAAAAAACTAGACTCCTCTTGAAAGAAATGATCATCAATATTATGCCAGATTACTTGTTTTCTTTGGATAGCTGATATTACCTCAAATTTGAAAAGTTGATATTGGTCTCCTAAAGTATCTTTAGACCTATAAAACTGAGGGATGACTGTTACAAGTCTATTAATATCTATGTGGCTTGATAAAAGCTTAAAATTACTCAATGAGATAAAAATATTATTTCCATGCTTCACTAAGATATTTTTGAGGCTCTAAAACACTAGGTATAATGGTGATCTCAAGCATGTCAAATTGATCTTCACTTATTACAACCCCATTCATGTCATTATCCTGCTTGGTGATACCCTCAAATTCTCCAATGAGATCAAAACATTGTTTTTAGACTTCATCAAGTTTTTGTTTTGTCTTCATGGGGTTGGTATGAAGATTGATTCTTCATGCATATTATAGGAGCTTAAACTTGCATCTTTTATATAATCATATTGGTCAAATTCATAAAATCCTTTTTCCCAACAATTAAATGAATAATCAGGAACTTCTACTAGTGTAATAGCCTCATGATGAGTAGAATCTTCTTCATGAAATATTTAAGTACCTAAATCATTTTATTCAATAAGATTATATGGGTCATATTCATGATGTTTATTTCCCCAATCATAAATTAAAATATCAAGGATGCCTTCAAGAAGTGTGATTGGTTCATGGTCTAGGACATACTTTTTTTTATTAAGAATTATGTAATTAACACGTGGAAACATTGGGCATAAATGGATCTATGTGATAGTTGGAAATTGGTTCAGAATTCATAGTGACTCTAGTGTCACAAATTTTCCTAAACAAATTGTGAGACAAATATAATGATAATTATCCCCTAGTCTTTTTAGTGAAGTCCCTGGAAAGACATAGTGCAAAATAGGTTGGGAGATCTATAATGAAAATATCTTAAGGTATTGAGAAATTAGGACAAGCATGAAAAGCAATACTCAATCCCTTAATCACACCAAATATTTTGTGGTTATACCATCTAATTATAATAATCATTTAGTTTTTGGTTTATACTTCAAATCTAGTTTATCAAAAACTTGCTTAGGCATCACAAAACTATTTATACCAGAGTCAATCATAAATTTATGAACTAAGCAGTCGCATATGATTAGATAAAGATATAAATGAGGATTATTATCATTCATATTTGGATGTTCTCCCCTAGGTTGAAATGCATTAGTAATGACTAATTTTACCCCCTTTCTGATCTAGTTGAAAGATGAGGTTGGACAATGCTTCTTGTAACAAATCATTTTATCATAGAATGGACAATGTTTCCCACATAGATATATTAGCATTTATCTTCTTCATTTTCTTAATGATATTAAAAGGAACACTACTAACCTTTAGGTGTACCTTAGGAGCATCAATAATCTATTTGATTTGATTGGATTGATCTTGATCCTTTTGTTGAATTACACTTATTATGGACTAGTTTCTTTTTTGTTTTTGAGATTTTAGATCTAAAACAGACTTTGTAGCCTCTTGAAGTATTAGAGAGGCTGATATGGGACCTCTAAGATCTAATTGTCCATTTTTAATATCCCTTTTCTTGGACTGTTTTTTGGTTGCTATAGGATTACTTGATATGTTTTTATTTTTAGTTCGATTCATGACATACAAATCACCCTCTTTCTAATTCACAAGAGTGGATTCACCTTATACTTGAGTTTGTTCCTACCCTCCTTCAACTTATGAATTTATTTAACTTGACCACCCTTGAGAATATGACACACTTTGGAGCATAAAATATTGTTTTACCACTACATTTAGACATGTAGTATGATTATGAGGCTAATTTCAAGGACAACACCACTCATAGTCATAAACCAAGTTATTTTTCATGGGGAAAATGGCTCTTAAATTATTGGTAGCATTGGGATTATGACTATTATAGGATCTATCATGTGTGATTTGCCCTTAAGATTTTGGATTACATTGATAAGGATATTTATGAGGCTGATAAGGTTGATTATATTGTTGGTATGATCTAATATGTTGAACTTACTACCTATTTAATGCCACTAACTCATTTCCAAAGTTTTGAATCAATGTCTTCAATTCATGTAGCTCATTAGGAGGGTCATCAGGTTGAGTTGATTGGTTAGTTGATTCTATAATTGGTGCCAAAGTGGATTGTGATGGTGGAGGTTTAGGTAATAAAGGCATTGAAGGCCTACGATAAATATTAACCACTTGAATTGGGTTATTTTAAACCCTTATAATAATGTCATATGCAATTGGTAGCACGGTACCTCCCATGGATTATATCATGATAGTAATATCATTGTAAAGGGATCTTAAGTAGTAAAATAAGGTTATATTTTGAGTGGGCTTCACCAAGAGTGGGATTATATCCCATTTCTTCTGTAATCTAAAGTTAAAGTCCATGTATTTGTGATGAGATCTTTTGATGGTTGTAAGTTTTTCCATCAGAGAGAGATAATCACTTTTATCTTAAAAATGTTGGCAAAGTATCTCTCTAAACTCATCCAAATTATGGATTGAACCAATTTTCATCCCTATATACCATTTATTATCCCTTAATTTAAATTGAGTATCAATAAGTATCACTATCACATTGTCCTAATTGATGTTATAGACTACACAAATGTTACAATGTCTTGGATATGATCTATAGGAGTAGTAACATCCTCAACAGTGAAAGAGTGAATGCTCTTAAGAGATACAACTGGTATATCATCATATTATTAAAGTGATAATGGGTTACCTCCATTTAAATCTACAAACAACTAATTCATTTGGGATGTCATATGATGTATAATATTTAGCCTCCCTCTTGGCCTAGGAAATCTACCAAATGGAGGTGTTTATTAGGCCCTTGAAGAATGTTTCCTAGAATATTTACCCCTTCTTTTAAGAGATATTGATAAATTAGTTCTTATTCTTTTAGGATTAAATTATAAATTAATAAAATCAAAATTAGTACCTCTTATTAAAGATCTTATCTCATTTAGTATGAAAGTGAATAATTGATCTACAAAAAAAAATGGATGGAGTTATCAGGTGTTTGTAAAGCATTTTCAATCTTGTATCCTGTTAATGATTAACACCAATTCCTTAGTTCAATCTTTCCAATAAAATATAAATCATTGCATCTGGTGTGCTAGAAACTATTATCATGTTTAAATTATCCCTATTAAGTCCCAAGATGTATTTCAACTAAAACAATGGAAACACTCCTAGGTGTGGGTTACCTATATTAGTAGTGAATCTCCAGAGAGGGTTGGTTCCCTTCATAAAATACAATGCAACTCATTTAGGATCAAATTTCATACCTAAAACATATCATAAAAGGGCCTATCTAAGATACAACTTGATATCTTATCGTGAAAAGGGATAGATAATGAAACTAAAACTTACAAATATGTGTTACTCCAATTCTAGGGATCTCCTCCACCTACCTAGAACATCACAATAGAACCTATGAAATATTGAATTTTATCCTACATAATATCTAAATTTAACATATATTGTATAAGTGCTTTATATTAAGGTGGTACCCTATGAGATAACTGGTATGGATGACACAAGGACCTTTCACAAGGTAAAATTGGGGAATTTACACAACTAACGCTTGCATAAAATAACTATAACACAACATATAACCTAAGAAAGCATGCATTTTTGCACAAAAGTGAGGGGAATTGGACACAAAACAAGGGGAAACAAATTTTACCATAAGTTTATATAAATAAAACATAAAAATTCAGATAATATACAAATATAAAGAAGGTAAAATAGATATTTTAATAGTACAAAGGCCATAAACCAACATTTACAAGACTCCAAAAAAATAGATTTTTTTCATACCTAGTAGAGGAATATAGAATTAGGCATTTACATCCCTATATATAAGAAATATGAGATGAAAGAGGAGAAGATAACATTAGGATAAATCATGAATGCTTTTGTTACACTATCAATATAGCCCATGCTATAAAATATACATGGACAATAGGAGCATTAAGCTCTCTTTAATACATTAGGCCAACCATCATGATCATTTTATATGGAGGTTGGCATATTAGTGGAGAATACTTCATTACTTCCATTTTTGTCCTTTAGAGTGCTTGAACATGCATGGTTTGGTCCACTGGCTACTCCACTCTTGGAAAACATGACTCTCCTTGTGTTAATGGCCTTAACTCACCCATCTCCACCTCTCATGCATGTTAAATGTTTGGTCGGGGATGGAATATCATATACTTATTTGGATTTATGGTTGACTTGGGATTAACTTCCACTTCATTAAGGGAGTTACCCAATTTTAGGATCAGGTTTAAATGCCTTAGACCTCATCATGCTCTTAATGACCACTTACACCATTCATATTCCTAAAGGACTAATCAAAATAAATATCTAATGTACTTGTCATGCTTAAGATATGATGGAATTTAAATTCTTGAAATCAGCCTTGGATCCTATGTGAAGGCCTCTTAGAGAGGCTAAAAATTTGGATCATCACCATCTTTATCCACAAGAATTCCTTAAGAGGTTTAAGAACCTACATTTTCATTCCTTAAGTTCATTTTGTCTCATCTCCTAACTTGCAACCTTGTTTGAAGAGATATGAGACCTTGTATCCACTTCATATCACCTAAGAAGTTCATAGAATAGACTTGCATGCTTGTAGATGTGTTTTTGAAGCTCAATAACTCATTCCTCATTCTTAAACACCATAGAGGCACTATTCAAGAACTGCAACATACTTTAAATAGTTTGACATTTCACAGAGCTCTTATTCAATGTTTGTAGGCCTACAACTCTCAAGATGCTTAAACTCTCATTATGATAGACTTGTAGATGAGTTTGAGAGGTCTGTATACTTTCATGAATCCTATTGACCATATAATTCATTATTAAGTCTTATATAACTTGTATCCTTCTTGAAGAAGCTCTTTAGACATGCTTATGACCTACATTTATCATAAACATGACTAGAATCTTTGTGGGAACCTATCTTTAGACATATTAAACACTATATGCAAGTATATAGACTTTTAGGTAGGTATTTTGATCTCAAGATACTCTTTCAACTTGAAAAAAATCTTTAGGCCATGAGAACTCTTGATATCTTGTGTCTAGACCTATAACATTATGAAGATATCCTTAGATCACATTCTGGAACCCATAACACCTTGAAAACCTTCATGATCTCTTTTTCCTATTGATTATGTCCCTATATTTCTAAGAAGGCCTTATGACTCTCTATCTAGATGGTCTTCTTGCACCATTTTTACCTTTTATTCATTGATCTAGACCCTTGACAGACCTTTTAAAGCCTTTCCAAACCTCGAACTCTTATTAACTAAACTTTATACTTGAAATTTTCCAATGATGTAGTCTTATTATTCTTTGAGAGCCCTATTATGGTTTTATTAGGTTTCAGGAGTTAGTAGGGTATGTTCCTACTTGAATGCCTTTATAACCTATAATCATGACATAACCATAAATACTCTTTGTAAGCATGTTGAACCTTTAGAGAATCTAACTTGACTACTTAAAGCATCATATAGGACTAATTATTTTGAAGGGGCCTATAATTCTATATTGATGGCCTACAAACATATTTTTAGCTCTCAAAATAGTCTTGAGGATTTGGAAAGGTATTCATCTTGATTTTTGAAAGATGAAAAATCATGATATCCTATATATATTTTGATATCACTCAACCTATAACCACCATATTGATGTCCCTATTCATATCCTAAAGCCTTGTTACCATGACCTATAAATTTTGCATACAACCTATTGATACTTTACAAATTTTTGGTCCTTTAGACCTAAAATTTTCTCATTATCTCATCTTACATTCATCCTTTTTCATTGAAAACTCTCGTCTTATATATCTAGGTAACTTAAACATTTTTGAACCCTCATAAGGACCAACTCTTTTAAAATCCTACAACTTCTATGGCAACACTAACTTTTGGTTTATAAAATCTTAGATTGATGTTATATACCTTGTAGAGTATTGGGACAAGGTTGAAAATTCCTAGACTTCATTAAGTGTTCTTTTCCTTTTCAACTTAGTTCCAAAACATTCTAGGCTTTATATGACCTTGATGGGTGGAACTCACAACTTAAAAACTTGTAATCTTTTCCTAAGGATCCTAAAACCATTAAACCTTTCCACCTTCTTATTTCTAATTTGTAGGTGCATTGAGACTATCAAGAGACTCTTGAATCATAATAAAATTCTTGGAAACATGTTTAAACCTAAATTTAATATCCCTCCTTCACTTGGGTACATTACACATACTTATTTATGCTTGAACCTTTATGTCCTAACCTGCAAACTTCTTAAAGGCTTTAGAAACCATGTCTCTATCTTTGTCAATTAAGATACTTCTATGAACCATGAGGGAAACTGGAAATCAAACCCTGTCTTATCTTCAACATCATGAAATTCCCTTTTGATAATTCTATAGGCATGTTTATGACTGTACTTGAGTTTAAAAGAGCTCATTCTCTCTAGAATCCTTGAGAACCCCTCTTGGGAACCACAAGTTTGCATATAATCTTGTAACATTGTAATCTCACCAATATACCTTTAACTTTCTTAGAAGGGTATTTGGATGCAAGGGAGAGTTCCTTGGGATTATTTTTGGACCTTCCATTATGAGATAAACATCTTAAAACATGGTTGAAAACCTCATTCTTTATATGTAATCTTGTAGGTCTCTTTCAAAATTAAAACCTCAAAAATACCTTGACAATGGCTCCCATGGGCCTTAAAATTGTGTGTATGATCCTAATAAATATTTAAATCACCTATATACTCTTAAACAATCATTTATTCCACTTTAACAAGCTTTAAAATGTCAAAAAGTGGATTCATGGGCTTATAGGTTTTGGCAGGGTTTAAGACTGCTTATAATGTCTTTGACCATCTGATGCAATTCTAAACTTCTTGATCTAGTTTGATGCCTCAAGGTGGTGGTTTTAAAACCTCTTAACCTCCTTAATTATCCATTTATTTCTATTCAAATTGAGTATTGCATACAAAACCTTGACCATGCCTTTATCAGGTGACTTACATGTAATTTTAAGATTTCTTAAGGATTGTTCATAGCCATGTTTTCCTCTCACTGGCTCCAAACACATAAAGTTGATTATTAAATATGTCCCAAACGTACTCTAATGTCCATAATAGACAAAGAAACAAGTGAAAAAAGATATTTCATCCATGAAATCCACTTCAAGGTGCCTGTAAGTAGGGTTTTGTATCAGTTTTTGCCCTATTTGGAGGATGGTGACCATTACATCTTATTGTGTCCAACACACCAATTTTTTCATAGAAATGGATGAAACCCCTTTAAAATTAGTGTGTTTTATATTTATCAAACCTTTTATCTCACTTTGGATAGCTTTGTCTAATGTGAATCTTTAAAATCCCCTTTAGACATAGTACTCTTGATTATGTGGTACATTTTTAATTGTCAATTGACCCAAGTTGGGAACCTTAAAAAATTATAAAAATAACCACATTGAGTCCTAATAATAATTTAAAAATAATATATACTCTTTCATACTTAGGTGATTTAATGCCCTAACTTTTATAGGATCATCCTCACTTGCAAATTTCCATAGTCTCAGTCCCTTACCTGAGTATCAGGCCCTAGATTTCTACATGGCACCTTAATAGCTTAGCTAGAAACCAAGCGATAATTTTATTGGTCATGATTATTTTATTTTCACTTAGTCAATTTCATGATTTTTCATAGAGGAAAATTTTGGAATGAAAATAGGCCACATAGTCATGGCCAGAAGTTGTCAAGACTGATCAATTAGCTTGTACCAAAGTTAGGAAGGCTAGTCTCTCGATCCTAATAGAGATTTCATAGCTTGAAAGAGCCCAACCCAATGATGAGATGCCATGTCAACTAAGTATGTAATGGTTAGTCTACTATATCTAATAAATATTTCAAATTTTGAAAGAGCCCAACCATGTGGAAATATGTCACATGTCCTAAAGGTTAGAGGTGCCTAGATCTAACCAATGATCTCACCCCATTGCCATAGTTATCAGTCCCCCTAATTTAAAATAGGTGTCATATGTTTGGAATGCCTAATGTATCATAAAATTTTATGTGTTAGATTCATGAATACTAGCAGGTGGTGCCTTAAAGGCCTCAATATGGTTAGAGTGAATTACAAGTGGAATTCTAGGGGCTAATCATAAGATACATGGCATAAAAGTAGGAGATGCCCAGGAAGCTTTAGAGATGATATGGTTGTGTGCTTACCCAAACTTTAGACATTAATGAAATGGTAAATTGGGCCTTGATTAGATAGTTTAAAACATCACATCACCATCATTGAATATAGTGTGTGGCACATGATCATGGGCTCTAAATTTGACTCTAAATTAGGAAATAAAGGGGAAGATTAAGCCACCAACTCAAATTTGAATCCAAAAAAAGTGAGCTACCAAATGACATTAAAATAAGGGGATGAATGTGATTTTATATAAGTATCTTGAGGAAAATTAATTAATCATTATCATTCCCAAAATCCCAAAATCAACTCCTTTTTTATACCATAATCAAATACCCTCTATACCTTTATGTACACTCAATACTCTTCTACAAAATTCCATCCCATATTAATGACTGAATCATTCTCAAATGCCAAGGCTGAGCTGGAATAACAAGACACTCTTTTCTCAGATGTCTTATCTTAGTTCAAGTACTACAATGAGATATTAAAGGTTATTGACAAGATACCCAAGGAATCTAGTAGTGATAATGAAGAGGAAGCATAATTCGAAGATAACCTATAGGATTATGAAAAGTGTGGGTTGCATAAAGCCATGGACAATACATAAGTATTCCCCTGTACTAACTTGTTAGGAAAGATATTTCTCATAGCTAGGTGAGTTCAAAATGGCATTCATGACATGGTATGTTTGACCATTTATAATAATAAAATTACAAATATTTTATGGGCCATATTCAATGAATATTAAAATCTCCTAGAGTACTCATTTTCATATGACACAACTATGGTGAAGACTTGGACTGACACCTTCATAATCTACAACATCTTGAATGACTAGGCTGAGAAACTAGATACCAAGTGAGTAAGTAAGGAAGACACCAATGCATACATTATTTGAACTTTAAATGAAGATATCCATGTTCATATGATTCTACTAAAATAATTTTTCAATGCCTTAGAAAACATAAACGTCAACATCTTGTGGGTGTCCCTACTCTACATGATTATGAATGGCTCCCAAATCCCCCACCTATGAGGGGTGGTTAATTTAAACATAGTTAAAGTAATAATATATGCCTAATTAAGTAAGGATTTCTACATGATGAGTTACCTCATAGGCACAATATATGGGATGCTCACCTTTAAGGCATCTACTTTCCTTATGTGGATTGCTAAAGGCTCGATGCTCCATGTGTTCTTTTTCAAGTTGTATAGACACCACTATGGGAATCATATTAAGGATATCTATGAATATTTATACCTAGTGGTGTACAATATAATCAATGAGGCCCCTATGCCTCATCTATTAAAGGAAATTAGAGACTACCTTGTTACCATTGGAAACTACTAGTATTACCAAGAGGATACTGTAATTAAAATAATAGGTATTCTCAAAGATCCCCTCGACTTGCCCTACCATGTCCTAGACTACCTTGTAGAGTCAAAAATCACATAATAGCTAATGGATGGTGTCTTAAGGTACTATATTGGTCACCATCAGAAGGCCTACCTTCATCTCCTAATTATCATTTGATACCATATGTATTAAGCCTTCCCTCCCTTATAGAATATGGTAGCCATGTAAGACTCCTTGGCCTTGAGGAGATCCAAGCCATAATATTGGGACATATGGGTGTGATCAAGGCCTAGTTGGATAGATACTCAACTCACCTAAATATTAATTATGGCCATCAACTTGAGTATGATTATGAGTTATACTTAAACATGATGGATGACCAAGAAGTGATTAATCAAATTGAAGACTGTAAAAATAATAAGGGTAAGAAGGTTCAACCCAAGATGCCTATGGCCCCCTCTACATCAACTCAATTAGATGAATACATTGATTCAACTCCTCCCCAACTTTCAAAGATAATTCTATAGGTTATTCTAATACATTATCCCCCTTGAGATATTATTGCTCATCCCATGGCTCAACCTCTTCCACCTTTGGTGACTCAAGCAACTTAGTCCAACCAATTTAAACCTAGGTGACTCAACAACAAGTGGATCAATCTCAAGTAGCTTGACCCCAAATCACACAAGCTCTAAGGTTTAATGGTATTAGTATCCTAGAGATGAACCTAGGGCATAACCAATAATCAGCATTGATATAAGTCCCTTCTCTCACTCCTTCCACACTCTTATAGCCTCTTATGGCACCACCTAACTTTGCATCCCCTAAATAGTCCACTTAGGTTGTACTTCCTCTCTTCCCCATTTCACCCCCTCCACTATTCACTCAAGTGCCTTTCGACTTGACCATGTATAGTGTCCTCACTTCTTCATTTCCATCTGCCTCATGCATTCCCCAACTTAGGACTTCCTTAATACCCCTATTGATCATTCCTCAAGTTTTAGTGTCTATAAGCACCCTAATTTCACCAATTATTTCATCATCTCTAGTGTTAAGTACACTTATGTACACATATAAATTAGTATGGACCATCCTAATGACTACTTCTATAGCTCAACAACCTCCTTAATTAGCATCCCCAACCACTTCTACCTCTATTCTTTCCACTACTACATCTAGAGTAGATCTGGGAGAAAGACCAAGGAAGAATTAGAAGGTGGCTCATGCTTGGCCTTAGATATAGGTACCTATCACTCCAACTTATCCCACTTAGTAGGTTTTTAATACCCCTATGGTTCCAACCCTAGTGTCTCCTTGTATTACTTCATAGCCTCCCTTTTACCTCACCTTAGGCACCTAGGGATTCAACTTTAATCATATAATCTCTTCCCTTTTTCTAAATGACTCTCTCCCTAGAGTCATTTCCACTTAATTTGGTGTGACTTAAAATCAATGATAGACATAGATGTTTCTTTAGGCCTCCCCATTTGTCTTTCCTCCACACACCCCCATACCTCCTCCTCTTCTATAAATTTCCTCATTCACCCCTTTTTCTTCATTCATACACCCTCCATCTCATCCTCCACCTATCACTACCATCTCTACCACCCCATCAACCCCTCCCTAAACCTTTATAATGGTTAAAGTGTATTAATCATTGGATATGATAATATAAGGTAATGTGGATGTGTAATGGGATTTTAATCACACTATGGGGAGTATGTAAAGGATCCCCATGCAAAAATTTATACAAGAGGAGAACCCTATGGTCTGGTAGGCCCAATAGTATATTTTATCCCTCAACAAGGTAGATAATTTTATAGGGGAGAAGGTGGTTGAGGATCCAATCTCAGTTCTCCTAGCTACCCATGACATGTTATAAAAACTCCTAGAATACATGTAGAAGTAGGTTCAAACCCTAGAAGTGAAAGTGAATAAATCCTTCCCTACTGAGCTGATTGGACATGTCAAGGATGCCCCAAAATAACTTTTCTTAACCTTGGTAAAGGTGTTAGGTACTCTAGTAGATATTCAAGTTTTCATCTAATAGACACAGGCCTATTTAGAGATAATTATTCTAGTTGAGAGAAAATTCATGATATTACTAGTTATATTACACAAGGGCATGTTCCTAAAGTTGAAGTTGATGCCCACTTTAGACTTGAGATTATACCATACATACACTGGGAGTATGAGAACCATGATGGAGGAATGGATAGGTTTGGACCAAGCTATGATAAACCCCCTAGAAGATGGTAAGAGGAATATATTGGCATACTTTAAGGAGGTCAACATATTATTTTTATTTCATCCAGATGGCATTCAATTAGATAAGGTTGAATTTGGGGTTCACCTGGGTCAATTTGACCAGGTTATTCATAATAAGGTGGCCAAGGCAAATAAAGTTAAACCTTATGTAGTTCTTAAGATCTCAATCCAATCCATGACAAGCATTATCCAAGTGTCCAAACTAAAGGTGTCTATGGAGGCCCCCCTCTAGGTTTACAAAAAGCTAGTGGCCTAGTTAGATATGATCTTTAGAGAGCCTCCAATGAACCTCATCAAAATAGATTGAGAATTTGACCTCATGATAGTAGCATTGGAAGCTAGGGAAGAAAAGTCCAAGAAATTAATAACCAACCAATCTATCCCTCCTATATGTATTGGTTAAGTGTGCCCTTGTAGATATTTTGAATTGAGAAAAGAGGATATTCTCCCTTTTTTGAAATATGAATTTGTAATAACTAAGAGAGGTTGTCATAGAAAATGATAGGAATCTCATGCTACTTGGAGGTGACACCCATCCTCATCTATAAATATGTAGTTATATTGAGATTTTAGGGTCATAAATTCTTAGATTCATAGTTTTGTTGGAATTAATTTAGGATTTCACCTTATTTATCCTTTTCCCTTTTTGATTGTGAATAGTTATCCATGATTGATATTTTATAAATGAAACTTACTTTTTAATGAGTGAAATCTTAATTTTTTTGCAAAATGCATGATCTATATGTCAAAGTATCTATCATCTCCAATTTTTAATGAATGATAGTGTTAAAAAAGTTTTTAAAAAAAAAAAAAACTATGTCACTTAATGAATTAAAGTTACAATGTGATCATATACTATAACCTCTTTATTAACCCTTTTCATTCTCCTTGTAATATTTATAATCTATGTGTTAATCTTGTAGGTTGTTTTGGAAGTCTATATTTTATGCATTATGGGATTTTGAATATTGATACTTAGTAATGGTTTAATAAATTAAGCATTCTTTCATGTTTCCTCAAAATCTTCCCATTGTGTAGTATTAGGTTAAAAACTCTAGTGAAACTCAAGGCACAGCGGTATAACTATGTCAAATGTACTTGGCTCAATTGTTGAAGCATTAACTTCATTTCAACCTAGACATACTCTTTCTTACCTTACCCTCCCTTACCTTTTATGTTTGTTTTAAAACTAAATTACATTCCCCTAATTTTAATAAAGGGTAAAGTGAAACCAAATAACATTGTCAATAGAACTAAAGAAATTAACTCATATCTCAAACAATCAACATTGAATCTCTGGTGGTGGTACCACATTTCTTAGAGACTATTCCATGTAGGATATATTAAGAATCCAAATACCTAAAACTATAGTCTAGGTTTATCTCACATAATTAATAAAATATATAATGAAGATACATAATTTTATCCAATTTTATCTTTTAAAACACTCAAGCTAGCACTAGCAGGAGGACCTATCAATGTTTTACATATCGAGTGTTTATTTATTTGAGGTTATGTTAGTTGATGGTAACATACTAACTATTGATTGTCTATGAAGAACCCTATAATACACTACAACTATCACCATATCTATTTCCCATCATATATAACTATTTTTTTCACCCTTATATTCCCATAAGAGACATATACTTGATAAACCTAGTCCTAGAACTACAATAGTTCTTGTTGATAATTTTACCACCAGTAGTCAAAGTTACTTATGTGTAGGTTTTAAAGAAGAATCCATTCATCTATTAAAGGTAAAAAAAAATATTAAAATAATAATAAAATATTCATAAGTCCAAAATAATTCTCATTAGAAACACACAAGTCCAAATGTTGACAAAGGTTTCTTTTATTCCTCTAACTAGTTATTTGTAAGCTAATGAAAGCAATTTTTGAATGCTCAGTACATGAAGGTAAAGAGGATTTGGATTTAAATGTATTAGGGTAATTTTTTTTACCATATTACCTAAATATTTCATGAATTTTTTTTAGTTTAAATTTTTTCAACTTTATGAACAATTGTTAATAAGAACAAGTGCTCTAAAACCTTTCTTAAACCCTCATTTGCTTGGTTTTAAGTAGTATGTTTGCATTTTTTAGTCCTTTGTTAAAAAATTAAGTTTTTGTAATAAATTATGGGTCATATATTATATTTATACATATTCATCAATCAAAATTTCATGTAAAATTATGGATAAATGAAAGGATCAAGCATTTGGGTTTTAAACAAGCAAGAGAGATAGACATAAAAAGTAATTTTTGAGAGGTTTAAGTGATTGTTTGAGAACATAAATTATTTTAATTATATTATTGGTTATTAATATTAATAATTTAATAATAATTATGTCTTTAATAATCATTAAACTCAATAAAATGGCAAAACATAGACCTACAGGCGTTCATAAATAAAATTATGCAAGCTAGTCAACACCAAAAAGTGCATGTTTTGAGTTTTATTAAATGAAAATTATTGAAATTTTATATTGGGGTATTTTTTATGTTATTTAATGTCTATAATTGTTTCAATGTATTTAATATACCTTAATATAGATAAAATTATAATATACAGGTCTAATCATGAAAGGAATGAAGGTTTCTTCACTTTTTTACTCATAAATGGAGTTGGAAATGGGTGTTTTAGATCCCTCCAATAGAAAAAAATTATCTAATAGTGTAAAAAATTAATTTAAATATATAAATTAATTATCATTAAATTAAAAAAAATCAAAATAGGCTCATCTCATTGAAAAACATCTTTAGGTCATCCCCAGGGCAGCAAGTATGCACTTTTTTGTGAATTTTTCTCAGAGATTTTGATGAATATTTTTTCAAATTTTAAAAATTTTATAGATATTACCCATTGATACATATCCAAAAATAATATTAGTGTTTTTTCAGTCCTGTAACTCATTTTACACCCCCTAATCCAAATCAGGGTTTCTTGAGAATAAGAGAGCATCATATAGCATAAAATGGTGTTTTTTGGAGTTGTACATGAAGTTTGGAGATGAAATTTTATTTTAAGGTATTTTAAACCATATTTATTAGGTTTAAATAATATTTTTTCTCATTATATATTCTAATTATTAATATCCATAATGTTTATGGCTCTCACAGTGCAATCAACAAGCTTATCAAAGTTGTAAGTCAAGATAAGTGAAGTTCAAAACATGAAAAAATAGATAAGTTGAGTTAGAGTTTTGATAAATATTTTATGAAATATTTTTATAAAAAATAATTATTATAACATCTTAATTCAATTATTCTCTTACTATTCCCCCATTTGAGCTAAATTTATAAAAGTCAAAAAGTCAAGTTGCATGCAAGTTGTAAATCAAGATAAGTGAAGTTGAACTCCAAATTTGAAGTCAAGATAATTTCAGTCAACTCAAAATGAAAGTAGAGGTAAATAAATTATAAATTTAATATTAATTAAATAAAATTAGGATTTAAATACAAAAAATATTTAATTAAAGAAGATCAAAAGTTATATGTAAGATCACAATAAGTTAACTCAAGATTCAAGATGCATGAAGAGCCTTTGACTTTTAAAACATGAAATAATAGCATCCATATATAATAACATGACATATTCCATGAAATAATTTTTAAAATTAAATGATACATATGATAATATGTGGGAAAAAGTGGAGTTGAAGGTGGAGTTCAATTTTGAGTTGAATTTTCAGTTGAAGCAAGAGTGAACTAGGACTTGTATGTGGACTCATCTAGAACTTATTGTCTTCTCTATATCTTATTATTTTATATATGTACATTAATTTTTAATTATTTTAAGGATATTATTATTTTATATTATATAAAATCTTATAAAATTTTATACTACATCACCTTTGAAGAAATAAAAAGCTAAATTTTCCTCCATTCTTAGGCTTTCATGAAGTGTGTGTTTATTATTAATTGATAGAACTTGGTAAATTAATATATTTCCTATGTTTATGTATTAATAATTCAAATTTATGAAAAAAATTATAAATATTTTAGGTTTTATAAAGTTTTTAAGTCAAGTTTTTACCTAATCTAGAAGTGAATTCAACCATTATTTATTCATTCCTAACTAGTGTGAGTGTTTTCCAAGACCTCTATGTGAAATATTGATGAAAGAGTAATTATATGAGAATGAAGTGAATTTTTGTAAGTTTATTTATATTTTAAATTTTTTTATTTATCTTTAAAATTTATCCCAACATTGGTGCATCACCCTAACTTTTAGTTTTTTTCTTTCTATTTTCAGCTTTAGCATTGCTCCTTATACCCTTCTCCTGGTCAAGAAAGCACATAATTAGATAGTTTAAATAAAATTAATTGAGTTTAAAAAATGTAAACAACCATTCATAAAAATATTCTATCAAATTATAAGTTCCAACACCTTGGAGAGTTTCCATTGTATCAATAGAATTGAGAATAGGCACATGTCCTTAGCAACAGTGCACTTTTGAGTGATAATAGTTCCCACTAGCTCATCCTCTCAATATTCACTAAATAAATTTCCTATAATGGCTCTCCAAAAAACATGGTTATTTGGGTTATCCATTAACATTCATGGAGTTATCCATGATTTACCTAGAAACCTAGAAAGATACTTCCCTCATTTCACTCCTGGTGTAGGATGAACTACTGAAGAGTATGTGACTTCCTAAAAGACCACCCTAAGGCTTATAAATATGTAACATGAGGATGTGGTGTGTAATATTTTCCCCTTATCATGTATGGACTCAATCTCTTATTTTTTCCTTAACCTCCTAGATAACTCAATCACAAGTTGGGACCTATTTAGTAGCACCTTCCTAACCTAGTTTGGACAAGTTATAAATCCTAGTGTCTTTTACCAATAGTTCACTTGTATTAAATGGTAGCCCAATGAACCTATTAGGAACTTTAATTATATATTTTATAAATTGTATAGTTGAGTCACTTTTCTCTACCAATCCAACTCCTAACTGCCTAAAATGTATAAAAATTCCTTGGACCCTTAGATGACTATGTTTCTGAGGTGAGACTTAGAAATAATGGAGTTACCCTTAGCTTATCCAAAATGCATAAAGGTATATATTTTTTTTAACCATTAAGGTTATATTATGGATTCCATTCTTAATATGTTGTAATATATACCCATGTTGAACCTCTTTCCCAATGCTAATCAAAATATCCCAATGCTTCAGTTGCTTCCCATAATAAATCAACTCCCTCTGAGTTGCATTGCACCAAACAAATACTTAGGTTTATTTAAATGAGTGAACCATGAGATATCTCCTTAGTTTCAACACTAGGTGACATTGGGATCATCTAAAAACACCTATACCATACCCTATGAGTCCATAAATAAATAATTGGATTCCATCTAATGAATGGTGCAAAAACTTAGTAATGACTTCCTTGGATTACAAAGGTAGATGAACATCTCCAATATAGAGAGTTCAAATAATAAATTTATGTATAAAATATGGAATAATAACTAAAACCACACCCATAATCATCTAGAACCCTCACCTAATAGGCTACCTAAGTTAACATTTGTGAGATATCCCTACCCAACTAGTTTTGAGTACATAACATGGCTTCCCATGGGGAACTTGACTGTACAAAGTTCTGTAGTGGTTTTGATATCTTCCAAATGTAAATGGAAGATTACGAGGTGTTATAAAATCATTTAAAACCATCTAACTCAAGTAGACCCCCTAGCATGACCATGGTGTTGGAAACCATGGATTTTCCTATCTAAGAAGAGAATGAACTAGAGGAAATTACTAGTGAGGTTCACACATTCCAATAGTTCTAAAGAAGCAAATATTACCTAAGGAACAAACAATCATAATAACCCTTCACTACCTCAACTCCTCTAAATAATGGTGCCACCCCACTTGACCATAATTTTAGGAATGACCCCCACCTACAAAACCTCAAGAACCAAGATCTCCTATAAAATCCCTACTAATCCAAATTAAATGAGGTTATAATATAGTATCTTACATTAAAAAGATAAAATCCATCATCATGCTTCATGAATTTACTTAGATCACTAAGTAACATGATCTTCTATTAAATTCCTTGATTGAGAAGTCAGCTCATCCAACCCACACAAAGCCAAAAGTAGATTAGACCAACATGTGCATTCACAAAAACAAGATTGAAGTGTTTTATTTCCTCTCAACCATCAGATTATTTTGGAATAACTTACATAACTGCCTAGTAGATTTAGAGGCCTTAACCAATGCAATACCAGTAGGCATCTATGAGAAGCTAGGGTTAATCCCTATCAATTTAGATAATGTAGTGTTTCAATTGGATAAATCTAAATTTAAGGTGGTGGGTGAGCTTCTGAATATCCACATACATCTAGAATTTGAGCCTAAGATTCAACATTTTATATACATTCAAGAGGTTGATATTCATAATACCTATGGCATGATCCTCAATAAGGACTAGTATAAATCCCTAAATGGGTATATGTCTACAAATTTATCTCACATGTGACTACTTTGTAGAGGTGTATCCAATCAAATTAGGGTGGATAGGGATCCCTACATGAAACACAAGATAACTAAATATAGCTTAATTAATGAGAGAGTGAATCTAGCATGCTTGGACTTAGGAATATATATGTTAAGCATGAATTCTACCAAAGATAAATCTATTAATCCACTAGTCTTACCAAGCCTATGGTCCCTTTATGTCAACAAGGCTCGCTCTAAAAAAGGTAATGGGGCTAATGTTATTATAATAGATCCCCAAGGGAGGAACATCTAACATCTTATTTTTTTCCTATATAAAATATATAGTAGAGTATGAACCATTAATCATAGGATTGTAATTTGAATTGAAACACAAGGCAAATTAACTAAGATTATTCATTGATTTTGAATTGGTGATCAACCAGGTCAAGATAAAATTTCAATGTAATCTATCATATCTTAAATGATATAAACATAGAGCCTAGGAATTGATAAAAAATTTTAATGTGTTTAATGTTATCCATATCCCTAGGGAAGAAAACCAAGTTTTTGACTCATTATCATCTACATCAATAAATATAAACCCCCTAGATGAGACAAAGTTACAATAATTATTTGTGTAACTAGTCCCTTGTCCTTTTATCCTAGATAATGTGATGAACTTCCAAGTATTCAAAGATGACCAATAGATTATCCATTTTCTTAATAATATGGGGGTATTATAAAATTACATAATTGATAAGGTAAATAGGTAAAATCCTATATTTGAGATAGACAAAGATGGGATCCTTAATATTCATGGGAATCAAATCCCAAAGGGGATTTCTTTGGAAAGGGTGTTTGATACTTTAGACCCCACATTCCAAAAAAAACAAAGTTTGAGAGCTAAAAATTCCAAATCATCAACCTTATCCCTATGTAAAACCCTCATACTATTAATGTAGGTCTTGATTGGATAGACTTCTAACTAGAGCAATTATGAAAATCACTATTGAGATACAAAGATGTAGAGACCTCAAAGTTTTTGACCTAAGAGTGATCACTCACACTCTCCCACTAAAACTAGGTTATAAACCATTTAGGTAGAGATAAAGGTTGGTAAACCCAATCATGGAACCCTTAATACATAAAGAGGTCCATTAGTTACTCTCTATTGGGATAATTTTCTTGATTTGCCACTCTACCTAGGTGGCTAACCTAGTACCCATGCAAAAGAATAATGGAGAGATTTGCATATGTGTAGACTTTCAAAACTTGAAATGAGACTCAGATAAATACATTTACCCATCACCCTCCCTTAACAAAGTAATTCAAATTATGAGTGGATACTAGATGATGTCCGTTATGGATAAATTTTTGGGATACAACCAAGTCTTGGTTAATTCAGAAGACCAGGTTAAAACCATGTTCACCACCAAATGGAACACATTCACCTAAAAATGAATACCCTTTAGGTTGATCAATTTTATATCAGCCTTTTAGAGTGTGATGGATTTGCCTTTTAAGGGACTAATTATTAAGTGTTTAATAATTTATATGGATGACTTGATGGTGTTTTCAAAATATAAGTCAGATCACATATGCCACTTGGATAAAATATTATAAAGATGAAAGAGGTATGGAATTTACCTAAACCCAAAGAAGAGTGTGTTCAGTGCCATTGAAGGTAATCTTATTGATCATATTATCACCAAAGAAGGCATTGTTATCAATCTAGAGAAAATTGATGTGATTTCTAAATTACATTTACCTAATATCAACAATGAATTGAATTCTTTTGAGAAAATCAACTTTGTTCACAAATTCATTTATGTATTTGTTTAAATTATAAAACCCCTTAATGATATGTTGAAATAGGATGTGAAAGTGTAATCGCATGCAAAATTGATGAAATATTTTCAAGATATAAAAGACATTATCATGTAAGCCTCAATGTTTATCAAAAGAGACCATATGCAAGATTTATATGTTTACCCATTTGCTTCTAAGCACACCATCATCACTTAACTCACCCAAAGATTAGATGGGAAGGAACATCCCATTTCTTTCATTAGCACCAACCTCAAGGACATAGAACTAAGATATTCTAATTTGGACAAACATGCTTATGTCCTTATTAAGGATATGAATAATTTTCAACACTACATTCTTAGGAACAAGGTGCATACAATTATCGTGAACCTAGCCATCAATAAAATGTTGTGGTATAATGAATTATTAAAATGCAAAGGCTAATAGATGACAAAGTTACATGAGTATTAATTGGATATTAAACCTACCAAGTTGGTCAAGGGACAAGGTCTTATTGAAATGATAATAAAAATAGACCTAAGGATAACTATACACCAATTATACTAAAATCCAATGTTATAACTAGACTGGTATTCCCTAATCATGCATTACATTCTCTATGAAAATACACCTCTTAGACTCAACCAACACTAAAAAAGATCCCTCTAATTAAATGTTTCACAATTAATGTTGAAGAAGGGAATTCTCTTCAGAAATAATCATGATGGAGTCTAACTCAAATGTTTGTCATAGGATGAGGCTAGGGAAGTGATGGTGAATTTTAATGAAATATTCAGAGTTGGTCACCCTGTAGAAAATGCCATGATGCATAAAACATTTTGTGCATGATACTATTGGCTTGGCCTATTTAAATATGTTCATGATCATATTTGGTTTTACCATTAGTTTCAAACTTTTGCTAAAATATAAATCCATACATCAATGTCATTGTATCCCATGGTGAAAACAACATCATTTACCCAATGGGAGATGAATTTAATTGAGGTCATCAACCCTAATTCATAAATTGGCCATAATTTAATTTTCATGAACACTAATTATTTCACAAGATTTATAAAGGAATTTTCAATGAATAAAAACACTTTTGTTGAAATCAAGTTCATAACCACCTAGTTTGGGGTCTTGGTTTCCTTGGTATGTGATATTGGTTCTACCTGTCAATCTAAAAATTTTATATAATGGTCTTAAGACAATGGAATCATGTTTAGGTTCTTGTCTAATCACTATCCATAAGGAAACACATTGGTATAATTAACCAATAAGAATATAGTAGATGTCATCAAGAATTCCTTAGGAAATAAACCTTAGGAATGGCATTCATTTCCAAAGTTTTATTTATGGGCAAACCACACTAGGTATAAATAAGTAATTAAGATATCTAATTTAATTCTATTTTATGTATTAAATTCAATCATACCAATCATGTTTAGGCTTCCAACTTATAAGTTCATGCAACAATTTATGGAACCAAATAATAAAGTAAAGTCCAGGCTCTTGTACATCATTCATTTAGAAGAATCCTAAGATGAAGCCCTATTGAGATTTAGAAAAAATTGAGGTACTATAAAATCATGGTTTGCTAAATGGGCTAAGGTAAAAAAATTAGAATCTCTAATTTGGTATTAATGTGATGCAAGGCTCATGAAAATAAGGGCCAACACTCCAAGTTTGATCCTCTCTAGATTGATCCCTACTAGATAGTTGTTATCTTGGCCAAAACACCTTTCATTTAAATATCCTAGAAGGTAATGAATAACCACTACCAATGAATGGATAGTTCCTAAAT
Source organism: Torreya grandis (assembly GCA_037957365.1). Lineage (NCBI taxonomy): Eukaryota > Viridiplantae > Streptophyta > Pinopsida > Cupressales > Taxaceae > Torreya > Torreya grandis. The sequence continues at coordinate 1,606,573 of JARHVA010002651.1, forward strand.
CACTACTTCTTGGATTCCCCTTCCAACATAATTTCAAAATAACCTTGTCAAGGGTGGTAATGTATATATTAGGCTAGTTTTCTATAGTTGTGTGTTTATTTTTCTTTATCTATGTTTGTGTTTGATGCTTTTTTTTTTGTTTTATTTTTTGTTGAATTCCTATAGTGTCTATCCTCATAGCTAACCTTTCCCTTATCTAGTATTAGGTTGAAGTTAGATAAGCAAACCCCTCTAAGAGGAATCCTCTAGAGAAGTCAAATCCAGTAGCCACTCCAAACCATGACCAAAGCTTGGAAGGTATTATTGTGTTAAAAAGTACCAAGGTTGAGCCTTTTCTTCAATTAAATTAGATATGGTAAGTGGGTATTTTACATTTCATATCTCAAATTCCAATGATTATCAATAAATCAAGTGGATTTTAGAATAGTTCAAGTTGTAATAAAAGCCATAAAACTACACTTATTAATATCTTAATGAAAAATAGAAATCACTAAACTAATCTAAGATCAACTAGGTATTTCGAGCTTCCTAAACATCCTATCACCCTTTGCTTGTCCTAAACCCTCAATGTACAGGACTACCAAATATATTCACAATAAACCTTGAAACAAGACTATAAAATCATGTAGGATTTTTATTCTAAGTCTTCCTCAAAAGGATTATTTAGGCAACCTCCATCGCAAGCTTTCTAACTTGGCTAAAAATGGAGCAAGGCCTTGAAAGGGAAGATTATCATCTCTATCAGAGCTATAAACTCCTAAATGATAAAATCACAATTCCCATGTCATTCCCTTCTAAGCCATGAAACTATTAATGCCTCAATAAATCTAATGCCCAACTTGACCTTAGTTGCTTGAGTGGAATCTAGAATCGAATAAATCCATTGAAAATCACTTCTCACATACTTCTAGCCTTCTATGGGATAAAATTTCAATATGTCACTTTCATTACATGACTTTAGCACCTTATTTTTGTAGTATGTCTAAATATTTCTCTTACAATCTATGTTTTGTGTAGGATTAAAGGATAAATAGCTTGGGTTCTAAGTGTTTGACACCACTTTCCCCATGAAATTCATCTTTTATTGTGGCCAACACACCCATTTTTTTGTAGAATGGGGGACCCATCTTTAAAAGCAATGTGGTTTGAAGTTCTTGGACCTTTTATCTCACTCTAGCTATCTTTGTCTAAGGTGAATCTTTAAAATCTTGTTTTGACCTAGTTATCCCAAGCATGTGGTACATTTTTAATGTATAATTAACCCAAGTTGGGAACGTTAAAAACTTATAAAAATAACCATGTTGAGTCCTATTAATACTTTGAAAATAACCCAAAATCTTTTTTACTTAGGGGATTTAACATGCTAAATTTTGCAAGATCATCCTCACTTAGCAATTCCCAAAGTCTTAGTCTATTCCTAGAGTATCAAGCCCTAGATTCTCATGTGGCACCTTAGCTAGAAGCCAAACAAGCATTTAATTGGTCATGCTTCTTTTCTTTTCACTTGGTCATTTTTAGGATTTTTCATAGAGGAAAATGTTAGAATGAAAAGATGCCACATAGCCATGGTTAGAATCTATCATGACTCTAACCAATCAGCCCATGCCAAAGTTACAAAGGTTAGTCTCCTAATATTGATATAAATGTTAAATCTTGGGAGAGACCCAACTTAATGAGGAGATACCATGTCAACTAAGGATAGACTAGTCAGTCTCCTAGATCTGATAAAAATGTGAGATTCTAGGAGAGCCCAACCAAATGGAAAGACACCATGTGTCATAAACGTTAGAGGTGCCTAGATCTAACTAATGATCTCACCATGTTTCTAGAGTTGTTAATATTTGTAAACTAATAGAGGTGTTAGAGCCTAGTAAATTTCAATGTATCACATCATACCATGTGGAATATTTGTGCATACTAGTAGGTGGGGCTTAAAGGCACCTAGATAGTGAAAATAAAGTATAGGTGTAATTGTATTGTCTAATAAAATGATGCATATCATAAAGTAAGATCTTCTTTGGAATATTTCTAAATTATGTAGTTATGTTCTTACCAAACTTTAGGCATTAATGAAATGGGAAATTGGCGCCTGATTGGATAATTTGAAACATGACATCGCCATTTTTAGATCTCACATGTGGTGTATGATCATGGGCTCTAAATTTAAGTCCAAATCAATAAATGAAGGGGAATATTGAGCCACTAACTCAAATTTGAATACAAAAGAGTGTGCCTCAAAACACCTTTAAAACATGGGGATGAATGTGATTTTGTATAAGTATCCTAAGGAAAATGAATTAATTATCATCATTCTCAGACTCCAAAAATTGAATCCTTGCTTTTTTATCTAATCAAATACCATTTATACCTTACCCTATACTCAATACTCTTTCATAAAATTACATCCTAATACAATTGTCACCTCATCCTCAAATACCAAGGTTGAGCCAAAATATTGAGACACTCTTTTTTAGGATGGCTTAACTCAATTCAAGCACTATAATGATATATTTAAGGCTATCAATTAAGTACCCAAATAATTTGGTAGTGATAATGAAGAGGAATTAGAATTCAAAGATGCCTTATGAAATTATGAAAAGTGTGGGTTATAGAAATATATGACCAAGCTGGAAGTGTTCTCCTGTATTGACTTATTTGAAAAGCTACTTCTCATAGATAGGTAGGTAAAAAATGACATTCATGACATGGTCTGCTCAACCACTTATAATAATCATATTAAAAACATCTTAGTGTCTACTTTTAAGGCCTATTATAATATCCTAGAGTTATTTTCATATGACATAGCCATGGTGAAGACCTAGATTGATACCTTCCCAATCCATAACATCTTGAAGGACTAGGCCAAGAACCTAGATGCCAAGTGGGTAAATAAGGAGTATTTAAATGCATAAACAGTCCATACCTTCAAGGACGAGATCCATGTTGGTATGATTCTACCAAACTAATTGTTTAGAACCTTAGATTACATAAATGTCAACATCATATGGGTACCCCTACTCCACATGGTTTTGCATGGCTCCCATATCCCTAACCTAGGAGGGGTGATTAATTTTAACATGGTTAAATCAATAGTAGATTCCTAAGCAAGTAAAGTTTTTTACATGATGAGTTACCTCATAGATGTAATCTAAGGGATGCTCACCTTTATGCCATTTATTTTCCCTACATGGATTCCTAGAGGCTTGATGGTTCATGTGGTCTTTTACAAGTTGTATAACCACCAATATAGGAATCATATTCAGTATATCTATGAATATTTATACCTATTACTTATATCATAATGAATGAGGCCCTTATGCATCATCTATCAAATTAAATTAGAGAATCCCTTACTTCTATTAGATATTACTAGTATTACTAAGAAGATATTATAATTTGAGTCACATGCATTCTTAAATATCCCCTCCACTTTCCCTACCATGTCTTGAACTGCCTTGCAAAGAAAGAAATCATGTACCAACTAGTGGAGGGTATCTTTGGGTACTATATTAGTTACTAGAAGAAGGCTTGTCTACCTCTCTTGATTACCATTTTATACCATGTGTATCAAGCCTTCCTTGCCCTATAGAATATCAAGGCCAAGGAGACTTTTTGGCCTTACAAAGAGTTGATCCATGAGATTGGGACCCATAGGGCATGATCAAGTCCCACTTGGAGAGATACTCATCTCACCTCAATATTAATTATGGATACCATCTTGAGGATGATGATGAGGTATACTTGAACATGATGGATGACTAATAAGTGTTCACTCAAATTTAATCTCATAAAAATAATAAGGGCCATAAGGTTCAACTTGGGCCACCTACAACTCCCTCTACATCAACTTAGTTAGGAGAAGACATTAAAGCAACTCCTCCCCATCTTTCAAGGAAAATTATGTAGGGTATCCTAGTGGATTATCCCCTTCAATCTCTTATTGCTCATCTCATGGCTCCACCTCTGGTGACTCGTATATCAAACAATCAACATTGAATCTCTAGTGGTCATACCACATCTCTTAAAGACTATTCCATGTAGTCTATATAAATAATCCATATAATTGTAATCATGCCTTTTGAGTAAGATTTTGGGGACTTCCTTCTTTAATGGCATGTAAATTTCTAAATATGATTATGGGACCCCATTTGACTATATTTTATGCTTGAATATCAATTTTAGGCTCTGAAACTCAAATGAATACCTTATGAAAACTTGTAACCTCTTGTCATTCTCCATGTTTGAGGGATTTCATGATTTGTGCTACCTACAAAGACATCAAAAATTCTTGGTACACCTTGTAAGTTATTGAAGGAAAGTTTTTATATCTTTATCCCATGCATAGAAATTTTACACCTTCTGTATCTTGACAAGCCCAAAACCTACAATTCTCTAGACCTATAACCTCATTAATAGCTTATTTATTTGTAATCTTACTTGAAACTTATTATTTCTTTCATGAATGAACATTTATTTCATTTGTGGACTTGAAACCTATTTTGAAGGATGTGCCTTATTTTAAACATGATGTTTTCTCCATTGTAATCTCAAGAAACCTACAAAAATGAATGACTGTAACTTCATACTTGAAGCAATAGGCCTTGAAATCATGAGGAAGCCTTGACTTTGGTGGTTTATCTTTGATATTATCTTTAATAGACCTATAAAATACATTTTAAATAATGAAACTTCATGAATATGTTTGGAGATGGATAATGATTTAGTGATGGTCATGTACACTCTCCTCACGTTGAGGGAATTAAATGAAAAAAATTGAGGGAAACCAACTGAATTCAACACATTTTAATCATTTATATTTATTGTAGGGTTGGTAATGAGATTTTAAACATTAAAATTAATTTATGAGACATTTAGGTAACATTTTACCCTCTAAAAATGACTTAATGGGTGAAACAAGACCTTTTGACCCCTTATGAAATTATGAATGCCTTATTAGGACTTTTATTTTATTTCATATTAAGAAGCACTTAATAAACATATAAAAGACTAGTATGATGTTAACAAATGACTTAAACTTTTTTAAAATTCACTTACCCTTGAAAAAAAATTCACATCTCCAATTATCAAATAGGCTTCACTTGGCCATCATGACCTTAAGATGAATTATTAGACCTTCCAACAAAATATTACATTGGGGATCAACTTGAATGATTTTAGGAATTAAATGAGGCCTAAAAAGGTTAACAAGACCCTAATAAGACCTTAGACACACATTATTACACTAATAACCAACACAATAATCCTTCTATATGACTAATACCAACTCATGGCCTTAGAGAATGATTGTTAACATCAACTAATAAAGAACCATATTCAATGAAACTATCAATGACATTTACATACATTTCTTTGGTTTGACACATCATCATGGGGGTGATTAAAAGGAGTACACTTAGTTGGTTTTGGCATAAAATGGTCCATCCCTATGTAAATTAGGTGTTAAGAGACACAAGGTGGCTAGAATAGTCAATAGGGCCCACACAAAAATATTTACAGAGTGATGGGTATTTCCTTATGGTAGACTACATACCATGATGGAGTAATGCATTATTCTAGACATGTTGAATTTGGATCAGATTATATGGGATATGTATAGGATATTTTTTGGGTGGCCTAAGGATGTGCATGAGTTGTAGAGGGCCTGAATCAGAATGTGGTTAGTTGACCAATTTTTTGGTGTGTATGAGTTATTTCAGTATGACTATGTTTTGTGATAGTTTAGTATATATTAGGGAGTGCTATCAGCACCTTACCCTTGGTAGAAGATAACACAAAGTGGGCATAGACCCCATGATAGGCCAACACCCATAACTATAGATATAGATATGTGTCTTGTTGATGAGACAGATCTTGTGGTTCCCCTAGTTATGGGAAATGTTACAGGATGCACAGATGGTTATATAAAATAGTGGGAGAGAGATTAGTGGCCATTATTATTCCCTATTGTATTTTCCCCCCATGTGCCATTCTTGTAGCACAAGGGGATGTAAGAGGAGATGTAGGTAGAGATGCAGTTGATAGTGGCATGTGGGACTAGCACTAGTAGATGAGGTGGCCATTAGATCCACATGTGAGTACCATAGTTTTAAATTTGGCATTTGATTTGGGTATAGTATTAAATAAAGTATTTTATTCCATATATTTAGATAATTGGTATTGTATATCTTGTGTCTTCATATAATTAAGAGTGGGTGATTATGTTAGACCATATGATACAATCCCTCACATGTAGCATACCCATAAATATAGTTAAGGAGGGTTTTATTGAGAGGTTATTTTATATTTCAAGTGCCTATGTATCTTTATTTTATCTTATACTAAGTTTTGTGGTATAATATCATACTATTGTAACCAAAAATGAAGAATTGTGTGTTGAGTTAGATAGATGGGACATCCCATAATGTAATACCATAGATATCATGTAGGTTATGATTAATTGATATGACACTCTGTAACATGAGAATGAGGATATGATGTGAGATTAGTATCCTATGAGGAGAGAGTACACCAGCTTTTCCCATGCATTCAAGCCCTACTTGGATCTTGATACAGATAGTTACAAGGAGTATACACCTGTTGATATACCCCTAATATATGATTGATGTTTTTATTTGTATAAACTTTATATCATTTGATATATATGTGACATTATTCACATGGTTTATTTTATGTTAAATGAATGTATGACATATATCATTTTATATTTGGTTTTTATATTTATTTCTACAATGTATGATTAGATGTTTGTAAATTATATAACTAATATTTATGTTTAATGATATGTATACACTTTACTGATACTAGATTAATCATCATATGAAATGGAATCTAGTAGGAAATAAGAATGTTTGACTATAATAATCATGGGATTATGGAATCATTGATTTTAATTTTGTAGAAAGCATTGTTGTGTCTATAAAATGACATGTGAGTTTGTAGGTACCAGTTTGGGCACCCAAATATATTATGTATGTGCATCCCCTCCATGTGCCCCTCTATTTTATACATAATAAACTAATTATATCCTTATTAGGATCAATGTGGGAGTGATCAATCTTGGTAGAGAGTATACTAGGAGATGGACTTCTACTAGTGGTCATCTTATACGAAGGTCTATGGACCATGTGTTCCTCATAAGGAGTAGCATGGGATGGATCAACCCTCTTAGACAAGCCTCTATGATAAGTATATGGAAGATTTCTAGATATGTCTTTTGGATATACAATAATTCCCCAATCAACTAACTGTGTAAGCTTTTCCTCAAGAGTAAAAGACTCATTATCTCCATGTCTATTAATACCATGGTAAGTACAAAAGTGTTTTCCTTTTCCCATTTAAAATTGGTGTGGTGTATAATGTGAATTATTAATAATAATTATCATTTATTTATCTAACAAAAATTTTAATATATCATGTGGTTTATCTCGGTACCAATCGAACTGAAGAGGTTGTCCTTTGGTAGAGGTATATGGTCTAACTATGGGAGATACTATGTAATCATGTTCCTTTCCTTTTTTTAACACTTTTTTATTTTGTTTTTTCACATATGTTTTTTTATTTATAATTTGTTTTAATTGCTTCATGATCTTTTGTAACTTGTTTATTTACCTTGGAAACATGATTCTTATCTTGCATTATTTTTAGTGAAGATATAGTCAACTTGGTTTGAGTATTAATTAGAGTGCATGCATATTTGTGTACATCCCAATATAAGGTTTTGAATGAATCAAAATCTTATTCAACTCTCTTTATATAGGTGGATAAATAAGACCTATACTAAATATAAATTGTACTTCCAAATATGAGGGTATATAATTTAAGGAATACAAAACATCCTTAAATCGAATAACATAGTCATGTATATACTCATTTTCTATTTGTGTAAATGCTTGAAAATATTCCAATTATAACTTAGGTAAGGTATAATGATGAAAATATGATATAAATAAATCTTCAATTTTTTTTTTAAGTTGATAAGGAACCATTTGGAAGACTATAAAACCAATTCAAAGCCCTTTGGGTTAAGCTATGATGAAAATCCTTTAAGAGTAAGCTTCCATTTTGGGACCAATGTTCAAAGGAGTGTATATATTTTTTTAAATTAATATAATGATCCCCTTGACCTTTAAATGAGTATAACTTAGGCATAATAAATCTTGAAGGATAACGATGCTCAAATATGTCCTTAGCAATAAGTTGTTCTACTAATATATTCTCCTCAAAAATAGCCTCATGAGAAGAAGTTTGTATCTTAAGAGTGTTTAATTATTTTTGTAAATCTCCCATGGTATTCATAGTAGATAACTTATCACAAGAAGAGGTTGATGTTTTTTTTAGTGGCTATAAATTACCATGCACATAGAACATAGGAATAATTGAATCTTTTCCACTATCAAGGGGAGGATCATCACATGGTTTTACAACATTTTTTAAAGTGGTATCCATGGTTAAAGAGGTTATTATATCATGTTGGATATCATGAAGGTTGGTATTATTGTCATTACAAGGTGATATGTTATTTAAAATATTGTGACATTCAACAAGAGTAGAGGAAAAAACTTCACTTGTAAACATTTACTCTTTTTTACCATGAAATTCAAAGGAGGGAAGAAAAGAAACATTTTTATATTTCATTTGTAACATCATGAGAGGGAATAATATAATGTTAATTTTTGGTTTTACTTTTTAAAAGAGGGAGAGAATATGTAATGCTAGTTTTGATTTTCTTTGACTTACATGACTTGATCTTTGAAAATGATGCATGAAATTTACTTGGGACTTTACTTGTGTCCCCAAAAAATGATTTTTTTTAATTCATTTCCTTATGATTTTAAAATATGATCTCATTTTTCCCTTCAATAAAGATGATGGGAAACATAGGACATGCATTTTACTCACCACAAACTAAAGGGGGAGAACAAATTTGACTATTTTCATTTGAATCACCCAAAGAAGTAATATAATTTTAAACATTAGTATTACTTGGAGAATAAGGAACACACTTGATTTCATAAACATTTACATCATGATAGATAGAGGAGGAACATTTAATTTCTTCAATAGTTGCATCATTGGAAAGGGAAGAAGCACACACACTTTTTGAACTAAATAATGTATGCATGCAACATTTTGATTCTCAACATTATGAATGATACCATTTGGAACATATATTAAATCATCTTTTACAAAGGATTGACATGCATCTTTGTTAACTCTTGAAACCCTTCATTGTCAAAAAGCAGAGGAATGGAATAAATCGCATATCCAAGAAGGATATTGTCACACTCATAACCAAAAGTAGAAATGTCATGATCACTACCTTTCTCATTTATATTTGCATTTTTATCATTAGTTATTTCATTATCATAGGTGTAAATAAAATGGAATTTATCCTATTTCTAATGTTTTATAAGATCTTCATATGTAATACATTGATCATCAGGTACATTGAAGAAATAATCAAAATAATGAAGCTCCCTTGTATGACCTTTTATTAGTGACTTTGTAAGGATTTTAAATTTTAATAAATTTATGAAGCACCCAACCAGTAGTCAAAGAAATAATGTAACTAAACATTCCTAAACTATGCCCATACAAGTAGGAGAGAAAAAATTAGATCTAAAAATAAAATAAATATATCTAAAATGAAATTATCTTGAAGGATAAAACCCTTCATGAAAACTAGGGTTTTGGATCAACAATGTAGAACGGGTTCACCAAACATTTTATGGTTCTTGGTTATTTTTTAGAAGACACTCAAACTGGTAAACTATTTGAAAGGAATGATAATATTCATATTTACACTAAAATATAGTCAATAATATAGATTTTCCTAATTTATCATGTGTAATAAATATAACAATTATAGAGTATCTAAGGGATAAAAGAGAACATATCTTATTTGATATTTTGTTCTGAGCTATGATAGTGATCAAGAGTCATCATAGGGTTACATTAGAGATTTTGACCTTGTTCATTTTGTGTTTTGACTATTTTTTTCCATCAAATGCTTTCATCAAATAGGGACAGTAATGTCGATGCAAGTGTCTGCCTTTGACATGGGTATCTAATTAAAGATAAATAAATGGATTAAAATTTTTACCAAGTCTACATTGTCACTTGTATAACTACCCTATGCCTTAAATTATATCTCTTTGTGTACCAAATCCAACCAACAAACAAAACCTTAGATATTTTGCATTGGACCTCTTATAAATTGGTAAAAAGGGGTTAACACATGATTTGAGATAATCATAGTGACCCTAATTGTTTCTAAATTATGCCTACTACATAGTCAATACTCCAAATAGAGCCTTAGACTCACATATAGTTTTCCCTCCTAGGCATGTGTGTGTAATTGTAATTGTGCAACAATATGCTCTTTCTCTTAGTAACCATTGGTATAAGTAATGTAGTAGTATATATGACCTTTTGAATACTTTATATATTTGATTCATTGTTGTAGTGAAGTTTGTTATCTCAAAATATATAGTATTTTCTAATTATATAGTTCCCAAATCAATTTTTTAGGTTCTATAATTAGACTATAGCCTTTCTATATATATGTATCTCTTGATTTTGAATGAGGACCTAGTGATGCATGAAAATCCGATAATATAATGGAAAAAGAGGGTTAAATAAATGGTCACAAAGAGAAATATATAGAAAAAGACAAAAATATAACCCTGGACACCTATGTCTTAGTTAAATACTAGTGTCAATGTAAGTATCAAAAATAGATGCATGTGTCTAAGGGATAAAACTCATAGATAACAGAAAATAAAAGGTAAAGATACTTGGTATACATTGGATGAAATAAATAAAATAACATACAAGCCATAAGGGTTAGGTAAATCAAGTGAAATAACATTTAACTGAAGAGGTACACAAGAGGCCACATCATTAGATATATAATCCTTAGTCAAGAGATGTATATATGCAAAAGAGGATATAAAAACATGTGAAATTATTCTTGTACCAAATATGGGTGTCTACATAAAAATATAAAAAAATGAATTAATTCCAACTATAATCAAACAAACATTGATCTTTTGGTGGTAAAAACTACTACTCTTTGATTAAAATAAGGTTAAACTACTTAGTCCTTATGAACCATCATCAATCCTAAAATTAATGAGGGATATCTTAATCCCATGAATTATCCCCCACATTTCTCTATAGAACAATCAACCTCATGATTACTTTTAAACCAAAGTATTTGGGTTGAACAATAGTTGATTCTAGAAGGAGGGTTATTTGAATGAGTAATACAATTATTAATTTGTCATTTAGTAAACTATTAGCCCCTCCACCTTTTTTTATTTTATCTATTTCACAAAACGATAGTTGGTGCTAGAAAGAAGAAAATTGAGATTAATTATTAGTAAAAATATTCGCCTTGAAATAATATTTTATTTAGTTCATATTTTTCCCCCTCCTTTATGCTTTATCCATTGTTATGTGATTCAAATACACACAACAATAGTTGACACTATAAAGGGCCAATTGAGTTGTAGTTTAATCTTTGATTGAGCACTAGAATAGTTATAAACTATTGAAAGTTGTTAATAATTAGTTAAAATTTATTATAGGCTTTATAATTCACTAAATTTTAGCTTTCTTGATTCTAATCTTACTTTTCCATCTTTTAGTAAGCTTAAACACATGTAGTAGTTGGCCCAAGAAGAGTAGTTATGATTGAATTATGCATGGTAAACCAAGTTAGATCCTAGTGTGCACATTACCTGGTCCCAATTTATTTATGGGAGGTTGATTATATTTCCATTACAAATCTATAAAATATTTTAAACTACCAGAGGTAGACCTAATCCTTTAGTTACCCCTATTGGCTCAATCTCTCAAATCACACAGAATCAACATATACTCACAATGTTACTAATGGCTTGGATTTTTGGGTCTATCATAAATGTACCTAGGGTTATCCATGACATTCCTATGATTCTATAAATATACTTTCCAAGATTAAATCCTAGTTTAGGAAGTATTATAGATGAGCACATAACATCCTATAAAATTACTCTGATATTTCTCAATTTTGAACATGAAAACATGGCTTGCATATTATTCCCCTTCATGCATATGAAAACATTATATGATTGGTTTATAAACCTTCTCAAGGATTCCATTACAAACTAGGAATGATTTAGTAGTATTTTCTTAACCCAATTTTGGAATTTTATAGACCTAAGCATCTTATATCAATAATTCACATGTATTAAATGAGAACCAAATGAGCCCATTAGGAATTTCAATGCCCATTTCCAAAAGATGTATACCTAAGTCACAAACCTTTATAAAATTTGTGTTCATCTAGAAATAGAAATGTAAAAAAATGTATTGGACCCATTTATGTATGAGAATCCAAAGACTTGAGAAATATTGCATCTAAATGTAATCACCTAAAAGTGGTATTTGAGTGTTAAGAGTTCTAATTGAGACAACATATTCCTAGCTTAGCCCTAGAGCTATCCTAAAGCCTATTATCACACTTTTATAGCTTTTGTGTGTACCATATACATCCCTATTCAACTTAAATTTAGTCTTGGACCCTCATTTCCTAATCATGTCCCTTCATGCCAAGAATATTACTAGCTAGACATTAGTGCCACATTAAGGACACTAGATCTATGTGGTGCTAGTGTCCCCAAAATGGCATTAATGTCCTTTACCCTATATTTCCTAAAGAAATGTATTTTAAAATGTAAACCCCTCCTAAGGTTATCTTAAACATATTTTATTATCTATAAAATCTACAAAACATTATAAATAAATAACTTTTAGACCTGATAGGGATTAGATGCAAAATACCTATCAAACACAATAATTTGAAAAAAATCAAGGTTATTAATCCATATTTTGTCCTACTTTTGCATAATACCATCTAAATTTTACCTAAGCTTAGATTTTCCATATTTCCAATCTAAACACACTCAAGGCATTCAAGACCACTATCATTCTAGAATCACTTGCACTTGTACCAACACTTAGGTTGGGAGAACTACATTGAGCTTGATCTCTCAGATTATTTGTATGTAGGTATCTCTCTTCACTATGGGGTGTTGAGGATGTCTAGACTATCCTAATAATGAACACACTTCTCATATCATGCCTTAATTGTAAGGAGGATTAGGGTTTGCATCATAAATTAGCTATTATAGGCACAATATAGAGTTTCAAACTTCATGGATGTAGTAACAAAACATATAAACATAGATGTAGGTACATCAAGAAGTTTGGAGCAGTCCTACATAGAGGACATTAGCACCATTTTTAGGATACTAAATCTACATGGTTCCACTATCTAAATGTGTCACTACTATCCAGGAGGGGTTTTGATACATGGATATAGTTGATGATACTAAGACCTATTCATATATCATTTTTTAGCACTCAAATCTTCTGTATCAGGGGTTTTCTAGATAAGTCTTTATTTGTACATATTTATTACTATTTTTAGAAAGCTAAAGATATTCAAAATATGTAACAAATCGATAGTTATTATATGCATATTATTTCACTGATTTAGACTAATCACCCCTTTAATCTAACATAAGATTTACATTAAATAAAACCTTAAAAATTTAAAACATTTGGTGAACCTGACTTACTTTAAATATTTATCAAACCCTAACCCTATATGCCCTTAGGGTTTGTATCCTTATTTTTCCTATTTTCATTATCTACATTAAATTTTTTAAATTTCATATATTTTATTTTAGTATCTCTATTCTAATTTGTTTACTATATGCCATATAAAAAAACTATCTCTTTCTCATTAATAAGATGTGATAGACTAGGTGGTAATCTTATAGAGTATATTTATATTCCTACTATTTTATCCTATAACATGGATAAGGGACCTATTATAACTCTAGTTATTCATCCTTCATATCCTAATTATGTGGATTCAAATGATAATGCATCTGAAGATTAATAATAATAATAATAGGATGATATACAAATTGAAATTAGGACACTCTCCCTCCACTTAACAATGATAACATGATTATCAAAAAAGATGAGATATTACATAGCTTCAGAGATAGAATTTGGGAACAACCCCTTGATCATGCACAAATCCTACAATCCATATTATAAATAAAGAACAAAACAAACAATTAACAATATTCAATTCCCCCATCTATTAACATTTTTACATCTCCAATGGGTCCAACTCAGCTAGCACAAACTAAAATTATAATTCAAAAACCTTCAATGATAACTACACCTCTTATGGTTGGTTCCTCCACTCCAACTATACAATCCCTTATGCACAAGGTTCACACTCTGTAGGTTAAGTTGTTACATCTTAAGAAGGGAGCCACTTGGCCATCACATTTCTTGGATTATAATATTATTACATACACTTTTGGTACATCACATAGCAGCAAATCCCTTGCCATCCAGATTCATGGCACCTAATCTTACATCATATGATGGTAAGGGTGACCTAGAGCACCATCTCAAAGTTTTTCATGTAATATGTTTCCACTATGTGTCTAATGATTGGCTTCTCATGAACTTGTTTCCATGGAGTCTAATGAATTATTCCCTATAGTGGTTTTATGACTTACCAAATCAATGTATCATAGCATTTAATCCTTTGGAAAAAATGATGTTATCACACTTATCCATCAATATCCATGACAAGATATCATATGCCCAAGTTGCACAGTTGAAACAAAAGTCAAATGAACCTATTATAGAATATGTCTTACGATAAAATATTATCTTAGCTAAATTAACTAGCCCCATGGCATACAAAGAGATTCAAGACATTTTCAAACAAAGTCTTTTACTAGAATTACATGAAGCTATCTTATTTAATAAGTTTCCTGCATTCATAGATTTATGCCACATGATAAAAAAAAGAGAAGTCAAGATTTTATTAATGGGAAAACTAAAGTATACCAATGGATTAGAATAAACTATTAAGAGTTAAAATAAGCCTCCATACAAGGTAATGGCCACCAAGAAAAAGAGTGATAAAAATTACATAGTGCGGCTTTTGAGCCATCTTTTAAATTGGTTTTATCTGCTCCTTAGCATCGAATCTTCACTAACCTTTTAGAGTCACCAGCACATGTTTTAAAAAATCTCTTAAAATGAAATGTCATTATCTCCCTCAAATTAAATAGGTTTATATGACACAACCTCTTCCAAATAACTATTATTATAATGCATTCTACAAGTATCATAAGGCACCATGCCATACAAAAAATAGATGCATAAGCCTAAAACATAAGATACAATATTTGATTGAGGCTAACATTATTGATATAGGCACACCCATAGAGGCACTGAAAGTATAGAAAATGGAAGCTAAGTCATTAAATATATTCTTATATCTATTTCCAAAGCACATAAAAAATGAGGTAGGGAGCACATCAGGTGTTCACTACACATTTTAGGCACAGCCACCACCAAATTCATATCATACTATTATAAAGGAAAAACACCCATTTTACAACAGCATTGGCATGTACCACACTATATTTTTAGCTAGACCACTCATCACCTTATCAAAATAGGACATTATTGATGATGATATATATTTACATGCATTCTTTATATGAGCATATATAGATCATCATCCTATCTAGAGTGTTATGTTTGCAATAGGTTAAGCATTAACAGTTGCACTATGACACTTTTACATCATTTGGGATATTCATATCAGGATATATTCCCTAAAGACATAGTTATTTTTTTTTTAGTGTTCATGTTCAGAGCTCCATCAAGGAGATTGTCATATATATTGTAGGCATGTTTAACGTGTTACTAGGTAGGCCATCACATATAGCCATTTAGCTCTAAGTCATCTATAGTGTAAGCATGTTTAACCTGTTACTAGGTAGGCCATGGTTATATAAAATATTATCCATCCCATCCATATGAAAATATTCCTAAAATATATAAATACAAATCAAGTGGTTAAATTTGAGTGTCCCTCATATGAGTATCCTCTACCTATTCCATAGGTAGTTACAACACAGTCACCAATTGTAGTTCTAACACTGTTAATAGATATAGCACAAATATGATTTATAGCTTAGAGTATAGTTAATATGGATACATCATAAAATTCAATAGAGCCACTAGGTTAGGTGAGGTCTATCCCTATATTATTGATGCATATGCATACTTTCCCATGAATACCATTATTAGAGAGACCCCTACATTAAAGATATGTCACATATTCTAGAGGTCCTTCCTCCACTCAATTTATGTCTAGATTAGTATTATTGGTTTCTAAAGGTTCTTCGTATAGGGCACCTATGTCACCTATAGCTTATTCTACCCGATGGGTTCCTAAGTTAAATATAGTTCACAAGACACCATAGTCAGTGCCATAGATTCCTAACACCACTACACAGGTAGATATAAATATAGATTGCTCATTATAATAGATTATGGGATCTTAGTTTCATTTTTACACATCACACATGATCACAATTCCCTTATTTGACATAGGTCATAGTGATAGTGAGTCTCTCATGAGACCAATAGTTAGTATGGTTCCTACCCTCTTATACATACTTTCCTTCTCTCTTAATCTTTATACATAGTTCAATTTCATGTTTTTGGTAAATATCTTCTATATAAAAAATCCAAAAATAATGTAACATGTCAAAAACACAAAAAATCAAATATTACTTAGTAAACACAAACATTATAAATTGTATGCATTGTCATGTTTATATTTCTTATATTTTCTAGAGACTACATATGTTAGTTATCTTGGTATAGTTGATTTTATCATACATACATGCTTTACTTGTTCTTTTTGAGTGCTTGTAGATTACTTATGGGACTCAAGTCAACTACCCTAATCCATATTTGCTATTAACTACCCAAAAGGAGAATGTACATCAATTCATGGTTATTCATTTGACATATTCACCCATTTAGGGGCATCTTATACATATTTTATATTATCAGGTTCTATCCTTCTATACTCTACATTCCAGTTTAACATTGTTATATCTTGATAGTAATCACTACTACTCATACTCATATTTTTTTCTAGATATTACCACTTTAAACTCATCATATGTGCATCTTAGTTATTAAACATATTTGTACTACATTCATGCATGCTTTCATTTATAGCTTTCATAGTTTATACTTGATTATATTTTCTATACTTTTTATATTCAAGACATTTGAATATGTCATTGTTATTTAGCTCTATGCCACTTATATTCATAGTATTTATGCCTTGGGCATGTGCCTATGTCCCTTACATGTGCTTTCCTGATTATGTATGTGAACATTTGAACATTTCCTTCTATGTGTCTCTAGGACAACTTGTTTTTTGATTACGTGTGTGTACATTTGAACATTTCCTTGCATATCTTCTTTTCTCAGATTTAGTGATATGTGCCCATGTCCTTTATATTATGTCCCATTAGCCTAATTTTAATGCCTCATATGTTTTTTATGTATCCTTTATCGTATGTGTCATGGCCATGACACTTATCTTTTATTGTTACACACACTAATTTTTTATGCCATGAGGGACCTCATGCATCTACCCTTCTTATTTGGGTGTCATGATGGACATCATGCCCCATACCCCTAGGTAGCTACTTATTTCTACTCAAATTTTTGTTATATATATTGATGACATCTATCTTGACACCCTTTTACAATATTAGACATGACATACATCCTCCATTTCTTACTTATGTTCATATTCTCTTACATTTCAATGTTATGTTTGCACATTGTATTGGATTATCATGAAATTATTATATATTTATTTCTTAACACACATTTTATAGAGCTATTTATTTTGAGTATAGTTCTTGCATAAGTTTTAAAACTACCCTCAAAATAAGGATAATTTATAGGGTTTTATCATAGAGATCAGACTCTTATATTACATTCACACAACATTTTTTAGCACATAGGCTCAAGTTAATAAAAGTAAACACAAGAAAAGATAGTGACTCAAAAAGTAGTATAGTGACACAAAGTTTATAATAGATAGAAATTAACACCTAAATAGGGACACTAAAATTACATGGTACTAATATCTAAGATGTGGCACTATTATCTAGTAGCCCTAGTTTTAAGATAGTTCAAATTGGCCATAATAGTACACCAAGTATAGTATAGGTTTGCATAGATCTAATTACATGTTTGATAGTTATGCTTAGATTTTTCTCATATTCATAATAGTTCAATGTAGATTTGTATCAGTTACTAAGATTTTGGGCATCATGCATGTAATTATAATTCACATATTCACTTTAAATCTAAGATACATTTATTATAACCCAGTCCAAAATTAGTATACTTATATATCAATTTGGGGGTATGTGTATGACACATTGTTTCCATATACTCAATTACACATAGGTTGATTAGATGGAATGTCAAACTCCATGTCATTATTTACATTATATACACTTGACATCATATTCCAAGTTATTACTAGTTTCATGCCTTATTCCATCTATAATGGTTGGCATTCCCAAATGGCCTAGAGATACCTAATGTACCCAAGTGAACATGAAGCTAACATACATAGTTAGATATACCTGGTTAGATATTTTTATCACTTGACATTGTTTAGTTGTATATGCATCTACTACACATGGGTGGGAAATGATGGAGTCATAATTTACTTGAGTTTTTGAGCCACCCACATGAGAGGGTTGGACATACTTTTAGTCCAATCTAGGCTATTCACAATTCATGATCCACCAAGTAGAGGTGGACAATGATGGAGTCAAAACTGGATTGAATTCTTTAGCCACCCATAGATTAGGATTGAGAAAGCTCTCAACTTAGTCTAATATATTTAATAATTGATCACTATATACATGCACATACATAATTTATCACCAAGTTCATACATTAGTTTTCATACCCAATGAGATGTGTTCATTCCTTTCCTCTTTCCCATCTCTTTACTCAATTTTACTCAGTTACTTCTTTAATCATCATAGTCTTTTACATTTTTATATCTCTTAAGTATGGACTAATTTATGCACATTTCATTTATAGGTCATGATTTAGATCATGCTTCATATACACATACCCAACTTCACATACTCAGACTCAACTTCATGGGATTCACTTCATAGGTAAGTCTACATACATTTTTTGATTTAATAGTAGTCATTTCACTCTACTTTATTTCTAACATAAAGGGGGGGGGATATGTAATTAACTAAAAGTGGTATTTGAGTAATAACAGTTCTACTTGAGATAGCTTATTCCTAGCTTAGCCTTATACCTATCTTAGAGCCTATTATCTCACTTTTATAGCCTTTGTGTAGACCATAGATGTCCCTAGTCGACTTAAATGTAGTCTTAGCCCCTAATTTCTTGATCTTGGCCCTTTGTGCCTCATAGTCTATCAACTTTACATTAGCACCACATTAAGGACATTAGAGGCACATGGCGTTAGTATCCCCAAACTAATATATTAATGTTTTTTACCCTATATTTCCCAAATTAATATATTTTCAAAGGTAAAACCCTCCTAAGATTAGCCTAAGCATCTTTTCTTGTCCACACAAACTATAGAACATTATAAACACATGGCTTATAAACCACTATCCACTAGATGGAGATTAGATGAAAAATACATATTCAAACATGAAATAATTTGAGAAAAATCAAGGTTACTAATCCCTATTCTACCCTACTTATACATACTACCATCTACAACTATCCTAAACTTAGATTTTCTAGATTTCTAATCTCAAACACTCTCAAGGCATTGAGGACCACTATCATTCTAGCATCACTTGCACTTGCACTAGCACTTATCTAGGGAGAATTAAATTAGGCTCAATCCCTCCTTAGAGTATTAATATGTAATAAACTCTCTTCACATTGGGGTGTTGATGATGTCTAGCCTATCCTATTAATGATCACAATTTTTAAGTCATGTCTTATTTGTAAGGAGGAATAATGTTTACATAATAAATCAGCTATTATAGGCATAATATATAATTTCATACATCATGTGCATAGGAACTAAACCTAAAAACATATAAATAGGTGCACCTAGATGTTTAGAGTAGTCCTACATAGAGGACACTAGTGCCATTTTTAGGACTCTAGAGCCACATGGAACTATTGTCCAAATGTAACACTATTGTCTAAGAAGGGTTATAATATAGGGATATATTTGATGATACTTAGACCTATTTATATCCAATTTTCCAACACTCAATAATTCTATATTATGTGTTTTCTAGATAAGTCGTTATTTGCACATATTTATTACTATGTTTATAAAGTCAAAGCTAGTCAAAATCTATTACAAATCAATATTTATGTTATGCATATTATTTCATTGATTTAGACTACTCAACCCTTTAATCAAACATAGGATTTACATTAAGTAAAACCCTAAAAGGTTAAAACAAATTTCCAAAAATAGATTATGCATTCATCTTTTCATTCTTTTTTTATTTTGTTTTGGTTTTTGGTGTGTTGGTGTGTTTCAAGAAGTTTCTTGGGTTCTATGCCAGTCCTAATCTTTATTGGCATGTTATTTGGTGTTTCACACTTGTACTTGTAACTATCATCTATCATAGGATTAGGTACCTTAGATATATGTATTATAGACTTCATCTTTTGTATTGAAAACCTTGATCTATAGATGTTGAATTGGTCTTGGATAGACAAAAGTTATGTTGCAATTAAAATTGGGCATCTTTCCCTAGTTTGGTATTTACACACATTGGTTGACTTTATAGTTATATTAGAACTTGGTGAGTGGTTGATTCATGATTATAGTAGTGATTGGGAAACCAAAATATGATCAAGTATTCATTTCATACAAATAGTTCTCAGTATATTTTAAGAACACTTAAAAAATAATTGCATTCTATGTTAATTGATAAACTCTGACTCGATTGGGTCTCTTTCTATTTTATTTGATGCTCACCTTCACTTCCAAAGATTTATTCACAAATTAGGACTATCTCAAATACAAATCATGTGTTTCAAATTACTATGCATTAGAATGGTAACAAGATTTCATTAGGATTAAGTTTCTTGAATAAGCCATAACATGAAATGTATTGGTATATGCTCAGACTTGTGGAACAAAGTAAGAGTGTTGTAGTTATATTCAAAATCTTAATGACAATTTTCTCTATGATTTCATTGATCAGAATGAAAATTTTAAATCTGGGTCTATTTAGAGTTAATAATGATCTAACTATCTTCTTTAGTTCAATTAGAACCACCTATAGATGCATGCTCAAGTTTTCATTTTCTTTTCTAATATTTAGAAAGAGAAACATCGAGGACAGGTGGAAAGTGCACTCAGGGTCATTTAGGTCTTGTTATTATTTTAAAATTGTTTTATCATTATGAAAATTATATCCTAGTAGAAGAGATATATGAAATGCATTCTATTATGATGTTGGCTTATTAATAGAAGCCTAAATACTTCCTTTATAGCTAGATAAACTTGTTTTATCTTTTCTTGAGTTGTTGGAATTTGAAAAGCCTATGATAGATAATAAAATGCTTGGATAAAGAGAATGAGGTGTTAGAAAAGATCTGAGGTTTTGACCAATATGTCTACCATATCAAAAAGGGGGCCTCAATTGGTAAGTAAAGTTTAGGACCAAAATTTTTCTTATTTTGTAATTCTCTTGGTTTGCAAGTTAGTTTTAGACTTCCATTTGAAGACAAATGTCTACATGTAGACCTATAGGTGTAGTGATTTTTTTTCCTTGTTATTGTATACAAATAATCCAATTTTTTGAATGAATCAGATTGGATTTATGTTATGTATTCATGGGTATGTGCATAGAGTTGGGGGACAAATCTATGGACATAACCCTTAATGTGTATTCATAGTAACATAATGCATACATGTTATTGTTATAATGTGTACATTTTATGGCTTAGGATTCCTTAGCCATAACATGTACATGTTATAACAATATAGTGCACGTGTTATGTTAAGTTATAGAAATATGTATGTGTTCCTATAACTTAACATAACATGTACACATTCTTCAAACTATAAAATAAAAAACCCTCATCCTATTTCATTATTTCCTTCTTATTCATGTTTTGGTGCTTCCCATTCATATTTTGGCCTGCAAGATTGTGTTTTACCCTTAAGCTCTTATTTTGGCCTATAAATCTTCATTTTGCCCTCCATTTTCTAGATCAACAATGCCACTGTGAAGAAGAGGTATTTTTTCATATATTAAATCAACTTTTTTGATCTTTTTTGAATTTTTTGTGAATGTGAATTGCATCTAGTTTATTTTTTATTTTTATATAATAGGTTTGCATGCTTCACCTAACCATCCACCTAACCTTCTGCCTAACCCTCCTAACTATCCTAACCCTCCACCTAACCTTTTTCCTAACCCTATTAACTATCCTAACCCTCCACTTAACCCTCTACCTAACCCTCCTATATTTCCCCTAGATCCCACAAGCACCCAAGAGGATATAGTTGCTCACATAGTGGAAAACAAAATTGAAACTAAGCAGATAATTAAGAGAATGAGGGAGCCCACTTCCATGAACACCCATCACACTTATTTGGCCAATAACCTAGAGTTAATATTAGGTCAAGTTGCTTGTATAACAAGTGAAATTGATAGATGGAGGTCATATAGGGATAGATGTAGGGATTACTATCCTAAAAAAATATTATCTAAGGTAAAGAACAAAAATATAAAAAAAGATCAAATTTTTACATTATTTATATATTTGACCACCAATTCCCCATTTCCCATAATGACCAAATGTTTCCCAATCCACCGATGATAACATGATTTGATTAAGGCCAATTTTTGAGAGTGATAATGGATGGTGTTTGACTATCCCCTTGTAATAATCATGAGTTCCCATTGTAATTTTTGAGGAAACTCTATTGATATTTTGTCCTCAATCAAATTCTAAACTAATTTGACTATGGTGAGTTTTAGGGTCAAGGGAAAGGCTCTAAGTAGGATTGACTAGGTACACGTCATGCACCTAATCAACCTATAAGGATACCTACATAAAATCCACTTCATTTAGAGATGTCCTCTATGGTGATAGAGGTTATGGAGATAGACACTTTGTATCTACTTAGTGCACTTACTGATATACTCATTCATCATATGAGTAGACTTTGAGAGATAGATGCTTGAGATACTCCAGCTAGTGATTGTACCTAACCCACCCATGTAGATGTTGTGGTGTTATATGCACTAGACCTTCAGATGATGATGGTGGCACTTCAGGGGGCTTGGAGGATATGGTCTTGACTAATTATTTATTAGCACACACATTTGGTTTGGATACATTGAGAGTTTCTACACACATGCAAGTATCTTTTATATAAATTTAATGTTAAATTTTTAAGTTATATTTACAAATTAAAAAGGTAAAAATTAATTTACACATTTAAATTGAATTATATATATATATATATATATATATATATTGAGATGAGATATGTCCTTTGACATCACAACTAGGTAGTGGGCCAACCCAGGCTACTACATCTATATATGTCAGTATGACACCATATACATTTATAGAGGTAAAATTTCAAGTGAATCTTATACACTCTAGGTGTACATTCATACACCTTAATTGCATCTTTCATATATTTTGCATAAGAAAATATAAAATAACTAATATAATTTTGTTGGACTTTTTATTATTTGATGTATTAACATGGATTGGCGTAACTTATTAGAAACTCATCCTATATCTCAACTATGTTTTCAAAAACCAAAATATCAAGTTGAAGATTTGCTTGATATCCCATTATATGTAGTTCCCATAGTGAGTCAATCCTAATCAATAGGATTGGATATATATATATATATATATATATATATATATATATATATATATATATATATATATATATATATATATATATAATTCATTTGATAAAAGGTTTTTGGTACAATATATTTCTATCAATTTCTAAATCGAGCATATCATGTCTTCATCAATATGCACACCACTCCTTTATTTTAAATACTAGCCTCATATCCAAGCACTTGATTCCTTATTATCCTAATCACATATAGAATTTAAATCTCTATTATAGATATCTAAAATGGTCATATCTATCAATTCAATTCCCATCTTGATTCCATTTTAGCATAATAATTTCATCTCTATCTATAGAGTTATAAATTTAGATGGTATAGCCTCTTGATCTCATTGTTCCTATTCAATTCTATTGGTTTTTTAGGAGAGTGTCCATTAGATCCCATTAGTTTTTTTGGAGAGTGTCGACTATAAAATATAGCTTATATGTATATGGCATAAGCCTTGTGACCATATACAAATAGGGGACCTCAACCCCATATAGATAGATGGGGTTGAGTAGTTTGTTACCACCACCTACTTAGGAGGCCCAAAGACCTACCATATCTAGTTAGGGGATAGGTCATATCTATATCCATACACTTTCATCACTAGTGACATGCTGACTCTATAAGACTATAACACCTTTCATCAATAAAGTCCCCCTAAAATTAATATTGAGTATTGACAAGACTATAGAACCCTTTGTTGACCTCAACCTACTTTTACTGTATATATATACCTTATTTTATAAAAATTAAGGGAAATATAAGGATATGAATTCAACCTAATTTCACCTATAGGGAAACCAAAATCATGCACTTGTAAAGGATATTGTCCACTCATTCTTATCTCTATAATATTCAATTTTATTTTTTATATCTTTCTTTACATTTTAATGAGACCTATTTTATAAGGTTCTAAACACTCTTAAAAGGCTCAAGTATAGATGTTCTCCATAAAATCAACCTATCACTCTAGGTGTTATAACCTAATTAAAACTCAATTTACAAGATTCTCAATAAACACATATATAGGTTACTTGTCTTATCACAATGACTATTTCTAAGGGATTTTTGATCACACCAATACTCAGGATTTTCTTCAAATATACCAAGTCATTGCCTTAAGAAATTTATTCCTAATGACCAAGTAATTAAGTAAAAATAACAAATTCACCTCAACAAAGCTATATAAGCATCCAAACTATTATATATAGGTACATATCAAGGATGTTTCAACTCCTAACTCGCACTCAATGACTCAATTTGACCAAATTCACTCAAAAATCCTCCCTCATTGTCTTGTCATTCTCCCTCATGAAACTGACATTTCTTGGCTTTAGTGTGGTGTTATAAATCACATGTTGCACATATCCACTTGTCACATTCATGCTTCTTATGACCTCATTATATTTTTTCATATCTTATGCTAGACTAAGTTTGTTAGCAACTTGTTTAATCAATGAATTTCCTAAGTTATTAATTATTAGGTTATTTTTTTAGTTGATGACTAGGGTGGACACACCTCCATCATTGTGAGTCAAGACAAACTCGATCATTATTATTATAATTTCATATACATAGGTACTCACTAAGGTATGTATATTCACTTGTAATTTTGAATTGTAATCTAGTATTTTTGTTTTTATAATTTTATAATATACTTTGGCAAATATAACTTATATGCATGAACGTATTGTGTATGTAAGGTTGTCATATGACATTTAATAGTCTAATTCAGATGACTAATATGATATATCCTCATGTTTATTTATCATTTGAAACGCATGTTTGTGTAGTTTAATTAGGCACTAACCTAATCAAATTTCAATGTCAAATTGAGGAGGACCATGAGATTGTGGTAAGTGCATGTTTAAATGATTTTTTTATTATAGTTTAAAACATGAGTTTCTTAACTTAGTTTCATGTATACTTGTTAATTTTATAATAATTTTTGTATTTGAAAAGGCTTGGCTACAAGTGAACTATGAGCATAATACCCGCAGTTGAACCTTTGAGCAATCCAAGGCATTCAAGATATCTCCATCTACAAGCAGGGCATCCCAAGGAGAGTCTTCTTCAAAAAAGGCAAAGAGAGGGAGACTATTTGATGATTAGGATGTTGTAGATGATGTAATTTTTTGTATGCCTATAGGGAAATGTATGCATTTTTTTCATTGTTCATGTGTATATGATGTATTCACTTAAAATTAGATACTATATTTTAGACAAGATGTATTTTTCTTATGCCTATATGGTAATGCATGTATTTTTGACATTGTATGAGTATATATGGAATTCATAAATGGAATTATTATTTTGTACATGAAAATTTAAAAAAACTAATGAAATAAATCTTGTTTAAATCACTTATTTTTAGAGTATTATAAATGATTGGTTTTGAAGTATTCTTAAGGATTACAAATGTTATGAGATCGAGAATAGCTTGTTAAGATAATATTGCAAATCAGACCCTTATAATAAATTAATAATATCAGTGATTGAATTTGAATTATATTTGTATACCAATGTAGACGTATGGAGGAGAAGTCTATAAAAACATCATTAGCTAGTTATAAACCCAACTGATGACATTCACTTGCTATGGTTTGATTTGAATCTTTGTTCACATGCTAGCTCCTCTTTTGACTCTTTAGACTTAATTTAGCTTCTTAAACCTAGTACTTATTCCTTGTACTCTTAGTATCACCTCCTTGATGTAATTTACCTCTATCCATACATCCTTTACCTCATTCCATTCATGTTTCATTCACGAATTTCCTCTCAATTTCTTTCTAGTTTCTTCTTAGGCACCTTCTCTAGGTCTCAAGGACCAAATCTTGGTCTATGTTTCAAGAGATCAACCTATTTTCATGTATGGTCTTATATGATCACAAAATACCTAGTATAACCCCCTTTAAGTACTCAAACAATAGCATACTCTCATGCCACACCTTATGGACATAATGCTCTCTCAAGGCTTGTAGCCTTTTTTTATAGTATTTTTCCTTATATAAAATTTTTATGATTTATAATTATATTATAAATTAATTTATAGGTACACTCTATTCCTTTTCATTTCTATGTCAAATTTCATAGCCCAAATCCACCTCTAACTATCACTTCCTTCATTAGCCTACCCTCATTTAGGCCTAATTAGCCCTATTCCAAGCCCTCAGTCATAGAATCCACACAAATCCATAAAATATTGGGTTAAAACATTTTTATTCACCTTTTAAATGTATAGGGGAGAAAAATTACAAAGTTTCATTAATTTCCCATGGTTAAATCTCTCAAAAATGGTCAAAGCTTGCTAATCTAGGGTTTTCCATGCCTTGCACATACTCTCCAAAGGACAAATTTAACCTTCCCACTAATATTATTTTGTTTAAAACATAATCATGACATCTAAAACCTCTCATAACACCTTTATAATGATCAAAAAACCAACTTTGCCTTTATGCCTTTGAGACTGCCTGTGGGGATTTAAGCCTACCTATGGGGATTGCATGAAGTTTGGAGTTTGAACACCATTGAAAGGTTTTTAATAGTTTTAAAACCATATTACCATACTTATAAAATAATTATATAAGATTTTCACCCTCAAACACACCTTAAAACTCCAAAAATTATGCATGCATGAATAATGACCATTATGAGACATGGAGGGGACTATGACAAAATAGTGAGCACTTTTACTTGTCATATTACCTTACCAATATTATATATGGATATATTATGTCATTAATACAAATATTACCAATTTTAAAGTCATTTGGATATGTACTTTGTCTTGTAGACCCTTTTTACCACAAACCTTGAGTTGCCTACATGCTTCCTTCATGCCAAAACTTGTCTTTATTCAAAATTTTGCATGAAAAACATGAATTTTATCACTTATATAGGTAAATATAGTTATAAAACATCATATTATATGGTTTTAAGATACTCCAAGGCCTAAAATTCTTCTTGGCATCCAAAACCGATTAAACTTCTAGAAATCTCTAATGGTTGTCTTCTTGACTGCAAGAAGATTGTGTCAAAACAACATGAATTTCAATATTTATAAGATATTTATGATTAAATTTGATGTTTTTTAGGTAATTTA
Organism: Torreya grandis; assembly: GCA_037957365.1. Lineage (NCBI taxonomy): Eukaryota > Viridiplantae > Streptophyta > Pinopsida > Cupressales > Taxaceae > Torreya > Torreya grandis. The sequence goes on from JARHVA010002651.1 coordinate 1,634,545, forward strand.
TACCATTATTACCAAGTTTTGTGCTTTGACTCAACCTATAGGTACCCCAAACTGACCAATTTCTCCAAGGTAGGCTCCAATGTTGACCATGATTTGACAAGGGCTGACTTTATTAAAATAGTGAATATTTTCCATTATTAAAAATAAAAATATATATATTTAATGGGTGTATTATGTCATTATTATACTCTCCAAAAAATTTTGTGATTAGATTCAGCATATTTGGGCCTGTAAGCCCAATTTGGCAAAAGCTAGTGACATGTCTTCTTCGTCAAATTTCACAAATGATTAATCATCCTATTTTGACTTGGTTTTTGATGTATATAATTTATTATAAGTCTAAAAATATTTTTTCCAGCTTGTTTCAATGTACTTTATGACTTAATGCTTGTAGTCTCTTCACTAGTTTTGACTAGGCACAACCCCTTGGTTCCAAGGACCAAATCTCACTTTAGGTTTCAAGAGTATAATCATAATGCTTAAATGGTATTAAATGTTTAAAAAATGCTTTCACAAACCTATTTTAAATTTCCAAACCTACTTCACCTTTAAATACTTCTCCTAAGGTGTTCACTATCCTTCACACTATGTACCCCATTAGGTCTCTAGGACCATTCCTTGGTTTAAGCTACTAAGAATAAAATTCATTACATTGATGGTCTTAAGTGATCATTATGTACTTGTCTAAACCATTCTCAATTTTTGTCAACACTTTGTTCAATTCCTGATACACCTCAAATTGACAATACTCTATCTAGGTTATAGCCCTATTTTCACTATTTTTCCCTTAGTTTGATTAACATGTGTCCTTTATTGAATATGTAAGAATATTTTAGGGCACCCTCTATCACCCTTTAACTCCTCACAAATTTACAACACTTTACTCTTCTCCTAGTTATCACTTGTTTTGATAGAAACCCCCAAACTAGGCCTAATTAGACTTCTTCTAACCAAAAGTTCTATATCTTGAATGAGCAGTCACCTATCAAGGTTTAACTCACTCTAAAACCTCCACTCTCCTCTTCAAATCAATCTTTTCTCACTCTCTCAATGCACCTTCTAGTCTTGTCTAGGCCTATTATCATCTACCTTATCTATATACACTCAAAGTCAAATATAATGGCTTTCAACCTCCTACTATATCCTCAAACATGCCAACCAACCTTCATTGAAGGCCCTAAGTCTTCCTTGTACCTATTTCCCACTTTTGCCCAAGTAGGACTATAAGGCCTAGTAAGCCTAATTCATGTTCTTAAAGATTATTTATTCCCCTGTGATTTTATTTCTCACTCTTGACCCCACTCTCACACTTATAATACTTATTTAAATATTAAACAACTATTTTCAAAAGCTTATACATCCACTCTTCCAAATTATCCACTTATTGTCCCTTGTTAGCTTCAAAGACTAGGCCTAACAACTACACTCTATTATAAACTTATCCCACTAGGGTTTTAGGATTCTTTGGGACTGATGTTTGGCCATAGCTCCACCCATAAACTTTCCCCAACCTCCAAACCACCTTCAACACTTGAAGTAGGGAAGCCATACATTTAGTTATCATAATTGTCATTGCATTATGTTAGATTTATATGTTGTGTGCAAAGAGGGTTTATGGTACAGTTCAATGGATTGGCATAATTGATTCATATTTCCACTCCTTGACCTAATTTGGATGATTAATGGCATTAAAACTTCATTTCAGTTCTAACTCCACAAAAAATCCCATCCTTTAAATAATTTAAAATATTACAACATTTCAAAGGCTCAAATCCTCACCAAAAGTGTTGTTATAATATCCTCTACCTATAATGAGCAACTTTGCCTCTAGGACTGGTAAGTGCAAATCCACCACTTTTAGCACATCTATATAGGCAAATTACATGTTTTCCAATAACTGTGACACTCACTTCCACCCACAAGTGCATTTTTACTACTATTCTAGAGCACAGAAACACTGACAACAAATGTCATCAAAGTTTAACCTACAGGCCAAGAACTCAATTTTTGGTGCTTGTTGGCTAAAACTTGGTACTTCTAACATGTCTATATGGGTGAATAACATCTAGTACCAGGTTCTTGGCCTCCCATCTAGCCTGAATGACAAACCCACCACCCATTTTGGGCTCAAGAATGCCCTTCCTAATACAAGAAAGATGTTAATTTTTAGCCTAACTTAGGGCACACATAAAACTAAAAATATAAGTTGTATGGAGGATCCATAGGACTCCTTGTGTTCATAGGATAATCTTATAATTACACCCTAAATTTAGTCTAAATAACCTCTAAGAGCAATCCATGGTAGAAGTTGTAGTAAAGGGTCCTAAAATGCAACTTTTTGGTAGTGAAGAGACAACTTCTTGACCTCCAACTAGAAAATTTTCCTCTAGGATATGAAATTTTAAATACACCACTTTTAATGTGTATATATAGTCAAATTACACATGTTCCAACAACTTTGACACCCACTTGCACCCACAAGTACATTTTCACTACTATTTTAGAGCATGAAAACACTAACAACAAATGCTGTCAAAGTTGAATCTACAGTCTGAGAACTCAATTTATGATGTTTTTTGGTTGAAAACTTGCACCACCAACACATAAAAATGGGTTAATAACATCTATTACCAAGTTATTGGCCTCCCATATAGCCTATATGAGAAACCCGCCACCCATTCTAGGCTCAAGAATGCACTTCCCAATACAAGAAAGATGTTGATTTTTAGCCTAACTTTAGGCAGGCATAAGACAAAAAATATAAGTCATATGTAATAACCATAAGATCCCTCATTTTCATGGTAAATTCCTATAATTTCACCCCAAATATATTCTAAATCACCTCTAATATCAATCTATGGCATAAGATTCAGTAAAGGGTCCTAAAATGCAACTTTTTGGCAGTGAAGAGACTTCTTCTTGACTTCCAACTAGTAGCTTTGCCTTTGGTATTGGTAGGTGTAAATACACCACTTTTAATAAATATATATAGTAAAATTACATGTTTTTCAACAAACATGACATCCACTTCCACCTACAAGTGCATTTTCACTATTGTTCTAGAGCATGGAAACACTGACAATAAATGTTGTCAAAGTTGAAGCTACGATCTGAGAACTCAATTTTTGCTTATTTTTGGCTAAAAATTGGAACTACCAACATATATGGAGGGGTGAATAACATCCAATACTAGGATTTTGGCCTCCCATATAGCTTTAATGATAAACCCACCACCCATTTTGGGCTCAAGAATGCCATTCCTAATACAAGAAAGATGTTGATTTTTAGTCTAACTTCAAACATGCATAAAACCAAAAAAATAAGTCATATGGAGGAACCATAAGATCCCTCATGTGTATGTTAAAGTATTATAATTTCACCTGTAATATATTTTGAATCACCTCTAATAGAAATATATGGTATAATTTGCAATAAAGGGTCCTAAAATATAACTTTTTGGCAATGAAGAGACAACTTCTTGACCTCCAACTAGAAACTTTATCTCCAAAACTGGCAGGTGCAAATCCACCACTTCAAATTCATCTATATAGGTAAATTACATGTGTTCCAAAAACTATGACACCCATGATGAGTGTCTTCTATCTCCTCATTTAATCAATATTAAATTGATGTCTTATCAACCAGGGCTGGTGTCCAAAGCTATCTGTAGTAAGGTATGGGATGGTAGATCTAGAAGGCTAATTATGGGAGTGATTGTTGATCCTATTCTAACTTTGACTAAAGAAAGGAATGTTCCTAAACTATGTGATTCATGCTTTTTCTGAAAAAATAAATAAATCAAATCAATCCACTCTTTTACTGGAAGTAAAAGATCACACTCCTATTTTATGTTTGTAGGGAAAGTAAATTCACCCTCCTACTTACGAAAGGAAATTTGCTTCACACTTTTGCTGTAAAAGAAAACATACTTTGCGTAGAAAAGAAATGAAATAAGAAAATGCTCTTTAAACTATGAATTTTTTTTATGTTTTTATAAATAAATGCAAATAGTAACAAGATTCTAATTAATTATAATAATGAATTAATAAAATAGAACATAAATACCATACACAATTCCTGGTTCCAAGGAGAGTGGGCCCTTACTCCTATCAGACTCAGGAACAAAAATTAATTAGTGTTGGAAATTGAAGTATTAATTCATATAAATGAAATTATTACAATCTAGTTGAAACCTATATGATTTTATAATATTTGATTCTTGATTCTCTATTTTCTCTATATCTTCTATTATATTCATAGTCAAAAGTCTTACACTTTATACTAATACAATCAACTCAAAATAGGATGCAAAAGAATAGGACTCCTTAGTCGATCCCTTCATCCAAAGATAGGAGATTATATTTTCAAGAGATCCAATTATTTTGATGAAATAAATATCCTATCCTATAATAGTCCTAAAATCTAATTACATACAAATTTATCAAAAGCAAGTCCTTCAAAATAGTAGGCAGTTATTTTCCTTATTTGATTCTAGCTAGAATGGTTCTTTATTATCCTATCTAGCCTTCAACTTCTCATTTGTGGCTTTGTCCTTACAAAAATTTTGGAATTGACCCTACAGATTCAGGAGGAATGAGCCTATGGAGTCTATAGAAATGACCCTGTGGAGTCCATAAAAATAAGCCTACGGAGTCCGTAGAAACAAGCCTGTAGAGTCCATAGAAACAAGTTTGTAGAGTCCATAGAAACAAGCCTATAGAGTCTGTAGAAACAAGCCTATGTCTTTTTCCTGAGCATTCTTCACACCAACTATCACTACAACATGTTATGTATTAGACATTAATGACAAAGTAAAGGTTTAGTCTTTGGTTCAATATAAACAAGACAAATATCTATTTTCCATGTAATTGTTAATTAAGAATATTAAGATTTGCATAAGATAATATCCTTTGAGAGATGGATTGAGGGAAATATTATGCCAATAATGAGCCATATTCTGAGCTCATCATCTCCCCCAAGCTTTACCTTTTGCAATTCCCATTGCAAACATTTATTAGCATTCATAACTCTAGCTTCTGCTTTCCATACTCTAAATCAAGTCATATTCATAAAATTCATCTATTATATATCTATTTGAATTGTTTGTAAATATTTGATGTGTTTGAATTATTTGTTTCCATACCTTGAATTACTCTTCTGATTGTAGATCCTAACTCTGCCATCCTAGAATAGGTATGATCAGTAAAGGGGGTTTATATCTCATGCCAATCCATTTCTATTCTCCCCTAGAGTTGATTACCTCTATTAAAATTTCTATAATTGAGGATGCTCTCCTCATACTCCATCTTAAGTTATTTGGGGACATGACCTCTCACCTTTTAAGAGGCACTAAAAGTTGGTCCCATTTGTTTACACTTTTAGCCACTACTGAATCAAAACTTTGTCTTGAAAATAAATTAAAATAAATAGCACAAACATATAGAGCCTATAAATAATGTGTTTTAACCTCATCACTTAACAAAGCATAGTTAAAAGTCTATTTGATCAATCTGGGAATAGAAAAGGCTCGTCTGACACACAATCCTATAGTCTTATCATGATTTATATAGTCCTCAAATCTGCCTTTTCATGTTATATGACTTTTGAATGTAGAATGAAATGCTCTCAATTCAACTTCTCCTATATGAATATTTATCAAAAAATTATTGCGCTCATGATCTCCTAGAATCAAGTCATGCAAATAAAATTCATAAAGTAAATCCTACTAATCAGGTTCAACACTATAGAAAATTTCTAAAAATATTGTTGGCTACAAAATTTTGTAAGGAAGATGACATGAGATCCGTAGAAGCTGCCATCTATAAAATTGTTCAAATAAAAACAAATTTTATGTAGGAGAAGGATTCCTACATGCCAAAAGAGTTTTCCCTAATTTGCATTCATCCTAAAAAATTTCTTCTAACTCTTGGACTTTATCTTTTAGTTCTTTCTTTTCATTTTCCAAGAGTTTGTTTGAAGAAGTTACATCTTTATTTTTTTATTTAAGTACAGAATATTCTTCTTCTATTTCATATAGTATTTGCAAGGGAGGAATACTTGGATCACTTGTTTGACAACCATGGTCAAAAAATACCTGAGGAGAAGAAGGTGCAACAACAAGTGTTTCGAAAGAGTTTACCAAATTCTATAATCTCCTATTTTCCTTCTTCATACTTTTTACATATATCCAAAGATCTATCTGTTCAAGTTCATGTTCTTTTATTATTTCTTCTAACTTTAGGGTTTTGAGACCTTATGATTCTTCTTAAAGAAGAAGAAGAAGAAGGATTTTCTATTGGGACTGTAGTTTGTGATTTATTCCTTGGTGTTGTTTTCTTAGTTGATACAGTAGGTGGAGATGAACATTTTTGTGGTGAATTTGGGGTTTCTTATGCAGGAAAATCTAAAATTTATTGTGCTATACTATTCTAAAATTCCTCCCAAACCTCTTAACCTTGTTGAAGGAAATGATGTTGGATAATAAGTTGAATAAGGCCATGATGCCTAAGAGCAGCATTAGGGGTTGTATACATAACTTGCAAAGCAACATATAAGAAATATGGGAGGTTAATTTTGTACTGAGGGTTTTGTCTCCCATGCTTAAAAATGTATTAACATTTTCATGGCGTCTCCCCCTAAAAAATTGTGTTGCCCTTCACAAATGATATATTCAAGTACCTACTTAGCTACAGATTTCTAAGGTTCAAGAAGTGAATTTATTTTAATCCTTTATAATTTTCCCTTAGAATCTACTAGACATGAAGTTCCAGTCTGCTCATTACCATAAACTAACTAATTAAATCACTAAATAAAACTCTGCTTGTAGCTCTCATTCCCTCTTTTGGAACTTGTATAATTTAGCTTATAATTTGAGTTGTAATAGGAATAACAATGCCTTTCACAATCAAAAATTTATGGGTAAGATTGGTAATGAATTCTCTTACCATTGTTTCATTGAAACCTTGAAACTTTTCAATGAAAGGTAGCTAGCCATTGGCTCTAAACACTATTATAAAAGCTTTATCTTTATGAAACTTTGTTGGATCCTTCGGCTTTGATCTTGTCTTCTATCCCATTTCTATGTAGAGTTATAGTCATCTCGATTCCTTTAACTCCAATTATGGTGTAGACAAATCTTTTGTTAAAGTTGATAGGCAATAGTCACTGAGGATTGGTAGACTAGCTTCTATTGAAGTCTGTAGAAAGGAAATGGTTCATTTGAAATGTTACAACTGCATGAGTCTGTAGTTTGGTATGATGATTTGATATAGTTAAGTGACACACATTTCTACAGTGTGCCAACCATTTTGTCTCATCAATACAAGTTATGTGAAATGATGATGTGTCATATTGATGGTGACAACAATTCATTATTTCATTTAAAACTCCTTTTTATGATGTCCCATCATTACGATACTTGATGACTCAATTGATGATATCAAAGTTGCACACTTATCCATACACCTTTGGTAGCTTGATTGCATGATTTTTCATTATGGCATGTGTCATTCCATTTTGGAAGATTCAAATTTGGGTCATCTCCAGAGAATAGTGTCTTAATCAAATCAAAGATAATTAGTTAACTAAACATAGATAAATAAAATATATGTCTTACTTACTTTAACCTTAGACATTATCCTTTGCTCACCATGTGTCCTGCACAAATAGGTTTGCATGGATTAGTTTATTGCATGGAGATGACCAATCATAGTGTCATGATGAGATTTTCTTATAAATTTTTGTTTTTTCCTAGTTTTCTAGCCAAAGCCATTTTTTTGCAATGCATAGCCAACCAGCAAGCTATTTTTATAGGCATGCATTGTCAATAGCATCCTTGGAAGGATTTTCACTATTGATGAATTTTTTTTACTAGACTATATGATTATCAAGGAACATGTTCACTGGAAGAAGCATAGTTTTCCAGAATAGCTACTTGATCCTTTACTTTTTGAATAAATTCATCTTTATTGAGATTTTTCTGATAGAGCTTCAATCTATGTCCATTGACTAATAGAGCTCTTTTACTATCATCAATAGGTATCAACTTAATAGAACCATTTTCATAGACCTATTCAATCTTATAAGGTCCCAACCATCTTGTTTGTAGTTTTCCTTTGAATTGTTGAAATTTAGAATCAAACAACAGTGTGCCCAATCTCCTTTTTGAAACTTCCATTTCTTGATTTGTGCATCATGCTATACTTTTCTTTGATGTTGTACCAGTTTAGTTCTTTGTAGTGCTTCCATCCTCATTTCATCAAGTTGATTAAGTTTTAGGAGTCTTTCTTTCTATATTTATTCTAATTCAATTCCTACTTCTATACTTGTTTTTAAAGTTTGTAATTCAAATTCAATAGAGAATAAAGGATTCTTACCATAAAACAATTTATAAGGTAAAAATCTAGTTGTTATTTTCTAAGTAGTATTATAGGCCTAAACAGCTTCTGATACCTTATCTACCTAATTCTTTCTGATAGAATTAACAACCTTGGTTAAAATGGTTTCTAATTCTCTGTTGGTGACTTCAACTTGTCCATTAGCCTATGGATGGTATGGAGATGTTTTTTTGTGTTCAATTTGATACACTTTCATGAAATGCTTTATCATGTTTGACATGAACTATGGTCCTTGATCTGAGACTATCTCTCTTAGAGCACCAAATCTTTGCATGATTTTAAAATATAAGAAATTAGCTACCATTTCCTCTCTTGTATGAGTTAATGCTTCCATTTCTGCCCACTTGGTCACGTAGTTTGTACATACTAGGAGATATTTTTTCCTCTGTAAGGAGGATCCACTTGATCGATAAAATCAATTCCCCATTTCTCATATGGTTTTAAAACTAATTGAGGATGAGGGTGCAGAGGCATCTCTATTGAAAGAGTAGGCTATCCAATTCACTGACAAGCATCTCAATGTCTGACATATCTTTTTACTTTCTGATGAAGATGAGGCCAATAATATCCTGCTCCCATGATTTTATGTATGATTCTTTGAGTTGAGTAAAGACCTCCTCCTAGTTCATCATGACAAGCTCTGATGATATCATAAGTTTCACCATTTATCACACACCTATGAAACACATGATCAAGTCCAATTTTAAATAACATTCCATTAATCTATTTAAAAGAAGAACTTTTTTTTATTAAATGTTTCTTTTCTTTTTGTGAAAAGTGTAAAGAAAACTTCACTATGGTGAGGTAATTGGCTATATCAGCAAACCATAGAGATTGTGCTAAAATAGAAAATAATTGTTCATCTGGAAAGTCATCTTCCACTGGTTCCTCATCACCTGTAGTGTTCATTCTTGACAAAAAATCAGCAACCACATTAAACTTCCCTAGTTTGTCTATAATAGTAACATCAAATTCTTGTAAGAATAATAGCCATCTAATAATCCTACCTCCCACAATTGGTTTGTTTATAAGATATCTAATAGTTTAATGGTATGTATATACAAATACCTTGTAGCCTATTATGTAGTGTATGAATTTGTTAATTGCATAAATTATAACTAAGAATTACCTCTCAATTGTGATGTAATTTCTTTCAACAGGTGTCATGTTTTTGCTAATATAATATATAGCATACATGTTACCCTCTTCATCCTTTTGTCCAAGAACTACTCCTAGTGTTGTATTAGAAGTATCCATGTATATATGGAATGGCTTAGTCTAATTTGGTCCTCTCAATACTAGAGCAATAACAAGTTTAACTTTGATGGTCTCAATGGCCTACTAACAACTATCACTCCATTTGAATGTAATGTCTTTTGTAAGCAAGGCAAATATTTGGCTAAACTTATTTATGAAGCATCTGTAGTAACCAGCGTGTCCCAAAAAACTCTTAAATTTAGTTTGTGTTTGTGAAATGGGTAAATTAAAGATTATTTCAACTTTCTTTGGATCTACTTAAATGCCTTTTGTTAAAATATGGTGTCCCAGGACTATTCCTTCATCCATCATCAACAAATATTTCTCATGGCTCAAAGGTAATTGATGTTCCTCACATCTGATTATTAATCTTTTCAAGTTGGTAAGAGCTTCTTCATAAGTTTTACTATAAACAGTGAAATCATCCATATATACCTCAACACAATCATTTGTAAGGTCAGAGAATATTGCCAGAATTGTTTTTTGAAAGGTTGCTAGAGCATTACAGAGTCCAAATGGGAGTACACGATAAGTAAAAGTTTCCTAATGGAAGGTAAACATGGTTTTATCTTGATCTTTAGCTGCTATCATTATCTGATTATACCCACTAAACCCATCTAGGAAATAAAAATATTTCTTTCCTGCCAAGTTATCAAGAACTTGATCAATGAAAGGTAAAGGAAAGTAATCTCTTAATGTTGCTTTGTTTAGTTCTCTATAATCTACACATACTCTTAGCTTTCCATTTTTCTTGGGCACAATTACCAAAGGTGACACCCACTGGCTGTCTGAGATGGGGTAAATAAACCCAACTTCTAGAAACTTTTGGATTTCAATTTTGACTATTTCCTTTAATGTTGGGTTTATTCTTCTTTATGGTTGTCTGACTGTTTTGATAGATTCTGTGTAAATGTGATGAGTATATATGTTGGGTTGAATTCCTTTCATGTTGGTATAATTCCAAGAAAAATACTTGGTATGTCTTTCCAATACTTCAAAGAGTTGATCTTCTTCTTCATTTGTTAACCAACTATTGATGTTCAAAATATTTCTAGGTAATACCATGATTGGTTTTGTATCTAGGTAGTTGGATTCTATTTAATTAAACTCACTAATTAATGAGTTTAGAGGACATGGATGAGGAAGTAGCTTATGCAACATAGTTACATTATCAACAAACTCTTTTCCAAGAGGAATCAATCTTGCTAAGGAATAATGAAATGCATCTAAGAAATAAGTTTGCTACTGTTATGCCAATTTCTACACACTTTCCTAAATCAATCTATGATTAAATGATGAAGTACTAGAAGAAGTAGAAGTGGAGGTTTCAAAATATTATATTTGACCCAAGAATCTTGAACTAAGGTAGACCATTATTTCTTGACTGGCTGAGTCCGTAGCTTTCAAACTAGTAGAATCCATAGCTTTCAGTCTAGGAGAGTCCATAGTTTCTAGACTGGCAAAGTGTATAGATTCTAGGTATATGTCTTCATTCAATTCTTTCAAGTTTTTTTTAACTATGATCATGGTTAAGGAGTAAATTTTGTTTAATGTGTTGTTTGATTCATCCACCCAAAGTTCTTGTATGCAATTTTTTGATGGTTTTGTAGGAGGATACAAGGAGATAAATTTAGATTTTAACCCTTTAGAAATGGTCATGTCTCCTGACCTGCAATCAATTAATGCTGTTAAAGTAGCCAACCATAGTCTACCTAGGATTATAGGATATCCTAGATTCTTTATTTTGGGTTGCAAGACCATGAAATCTACTAGATATTCCCAAGATTCTATTAACACTTCAACATTTTCTATAGTCCCCTCTAGTTTTGTTACCAACTAGTCCACCATTTTAAGAATGGTAGTTGTGGGTTGCATTTTCATAAGAGATAATGTATGCAGAGTATCAGTTATCATGACATTGATTGCTACTCCCAAATCTACCAAGATGTTAGGAATTTCTTTTCCTCTGATTATAACTGTGATCATTGGGCTTCCCAAATCTGCATATTTTGGAACTAATAGTTTTTTGATAATAAATCAGCAACTTTTCCATCAACATAAATGGTTCCAGGATATTTTACATTCCTCCCAGGTGTCTTAATATAAAGGTTTTTGATGATATTATTTAATTTAGGTATATCCCTAATAGATTTTAGAAGGGGTACCTCAATATTGATCTTTTACAACTCATGGACCAAGTTTGAGTCTGGTTTAATATCAGTTTCTCTTAATCTTTTAGAAAAAGGAACTACTAGTGTAGTAGTGTTTCCTTTGTTTACTTCAGGGCTCATTTTGATTTCAACTTCTCTAGTGCTTAATTGAGATGATTCTATCTTTTTGTTTTCATCAGGTATCTTAGAAATGATAACTGAAGGTTTTTGTATAATTTTCCCTGATCTCAAATGTATGTCTAAACACTCAATAGCTCCAACATTGATTATTTCTTCCTGTTCATTAACATAAACATGTGCTAGTTATTTATTTTTTGGATTTTCTATTGGTTGTGCAAGCATTTAAGGCTAATTGATTTGTCTTTATTGCTGAATAACTGGGGGTGGCATAATGATTTGATGTTGAAGTGGTCTTCTTGGTTGGGTGAATTGTGACTATGGGTTCCACTGCTAATTTTATTGTTGATATGGTTGTGGCATCCATTGTTGTTGTGGTACCCATTGTTATTGTGGTTGTGGCACCATTTATGGAGGTGTTGGCATCCAATCTTGTTCTTCCCATGGATTTTGAATTGATGGAATTTGGGGTTGATTCCAAAATGGTGAAGGAATTAAAACATTCCTTGGTGCCATCCATGGATTAACTAGATTTTTTGCATTAAACTATCCTTGAGCCTAGTTTTGTAGGGCAAATTTTTGTATTTGAATATAATTTACTTCTTCAGTGGATTGGACTTGTGTTTTTATTTGATTATTTAAAATAAGTAGAAGGGTGCAATATTTGGTATCATGATCTATTGCATCACAGATCCCACATGATGAAACATTGGTTCTATCTAGGGGTAGTCTCTAAGGGTGTGTTTCTGTCTGCACTTAGGATAGTAGATTGATAAGGGTTCTATTGCATTTTCTTTAACTTAAAGGACATCCAAAGTACTATTTAGTGTAACTAGGATATATGTCTTTATATTAGCAAATTCTTCCATTAATTTACCCACTTCATTAGATTTCCCCACCTTTCCTTTCCTAATTTTAGGTTTCATTCAAGATTAATTGGTATAAAGCTCAAAAATCTGATCAAAAGCCAACTTATTTATATTTTCTCCACCCATCAAATTTAAGGCATCTCTAGTATCTTCATCTAGTCCTTTCAAGAAAACTAATTTTTGAATGTCTTCAATGAGTTGATAATTGCTTCTTTTATGAGTGAAAATGAATCTATCCAAATAATCCTCTAAAGATTCATCCTCATTCTATTTGATTTTGAAGAAATCATCTTCTCTTTCTCGCACTCGATAGTAATCTTGGTATTTATTCAATAATTTTTTTTCCATGTCATCCCATGTTCTAATAGAATTTCCAACTAAACTCATGAACCATCTCATAGATACATATTTAAGTGTAGAGGAAAATAGTTTTAATTTCTAGCTATCAGTTGTGTAATCATAGTTTTGACATAGCACCTTAAACTCATACAAGAATTGATCAGGATCTTTAGTAGATTATCCCTAGAAATTTGGTAGATTAGCTAGTGAAATATTTTTCATATGGGTTTGATCATTAGGATCTGCAACAATAGGAAAGTAAAAAGTCCTTCCTAGTTGTGTGAATTGTTGATTTTGTTGGAGAGCCATTTCTTCTTTTGATGATATTTCAAAGCCAGGATGATCTTCCCACTGAATGTTTTTGGTCTCAGTTATGGGTTGTTCCAAGTTCTCAAAATTTTATTCAGATATGGATCTTTGAAATGCTTCTTCTAAGTCTTTATAAATCTCTAAATAATGTCTTCCTGTAAGATATTGATCTTGAATAATTTGTCTTATGGGGTTTGCATGTGGCAATGGCTTGGTTTCTATCCTAGTTTCAGAAGATTCTTGCAAATAGGTTTCACTTGTATCTTTTGGTTCACTACTCAAAGATGTTAAAGAAGTGTCCACTTGTGTTCTTGGTAGAAACTTTGGAATAAATCATCCTTTATAATCTCTAGGATGGTACATCAATTTATTGACTATTTTGAGATTTTTTTTTTTTACAATTTTTCTATTTTTCACTCTAGACCAATAATTATTACCTTAATAACACCTTGTGTTCCCTGACAACAGCACCAAAAATGATGAGTGTCATCTATCTCCTCATTTGATCAATATTCAATTGATGTCTTATCAACCAGAGCTGGTGTCCAAAGCTATCTGTAGTAAGGTATGGGATGGTAGATCTAGAAGGCTACTTATGGGGGTGCTTGTTGATCCTATTCTAACTTTGACTAAAGAAATGAATGTGTCCTAAACTACATGATTAACACTTTTTCTAAAAAAGAAATAAATCAAATCAATCCACTCTTTTTCTGGAAGTAAAAGATCACACTCCTATTTTACGTTTGTAGGGAAAGTAAATTCACACTCCTACTTACGAAAGGAAATTTGCTTCACACTTTTGTTGTAAAAGAAAACATACTTTGCGTATAAAATAAATGAAATAAGAAAAAGCTCTTTTTAAACTATGAATTTTTTTTGATGTTTTTATAAATAAATGCAAACAATAACAAGATTTTAATTAATTATAACAATGAATTAATAAAATAGAATATAAATACTGTACATAGTTCTTGGTTCCAAGGAGAGTGGGCCCTTGCTCCTCTCAGACTCAGGAACAAAGATTAATCAGTGATGGAAATTGAAGTATTAATTCATAGAAATGAAATGATTACAATCTAGTTAAAACTTGTATGCTTTTATAATATCTGATTCTTGATTCTCTATTTTCTCTATATCTTCTATTATATTCATAGTCAAAAGTCTTACACTTTATACTAATACGATCAACTCAAAATAGGATGTAAAAGAATAGGAATCCTTGGTCAATCCCTTCATCTAAATATAGGAGATATTATTTCTAAGAGATCCAATTATTTTGATGAAATAAATATCCTATCATATAATAGTCTTAAAATCTGATTACATACAAGTTTATCAAAAGCAAGTCTTTCAAAACAACAAGCGGTTATTTTCCTTATTTGATTCTAGCTAGAATGGTTCTTTCTTATCCTATCTATCCTTTGGTTTCCCATTTATGTATTTATCCTTAAAAATTTCTTGGAATTGACCCTACAGAGTCGGGAGGAATGAGCCTGCAGAGTTCATAGAAATGAGCCTACGAAGTCTGTAGAAATAAGCCTGCGGAGTCTGTAGAAACAAGCCTGTAGAGTCCGTAGAAACAAGCCTATAGAGTCCATAGAAATAAGCCTATAGATTCCATTAAAATAATCTTGTGTCTTTTTATTGAACATTATTCACACCACATATCACTAAAACATGCTATGTATTAGACATTAATGGCAAAGTAAAGGTTTAGTCTTTGGTTCAATATAAACAAGACAAATATCTATTTTCCATGTAATAACTATCTAAGAATATAAGATTTGCATAAGATAATATCCTTTGAGAGATGGATTGAGTGAAATATTATGTCAATAATGATCCATATTCTAATCTCATCAACCCACTTCCACCCACAAGTGTATTTTCACTACTATTTTAGAGCATGAAAACACTGACAATAAATATTGTCAAAATTGAAGTTATGATCCAAAAACTCAATTTTTGGTGCTTGTTGGCTAAAAAATGGCACTAATAACATGTTAAAATTGGTGAATAATGTCTAGGACCAGGTTATTTTCCTCCCATATGGCCTAGATTCCAAACCCACCACCCATTTTAGACTCAAGAATGCCCTTCCCAATACAAGAAAAATGTTGACTTTTAACCTAACTTTAGGCATACATAAAACCAAAACTATGAGTCATATAGAGGAATTTTAAGATGCCTCATTTGAATATTAAACTCCTCTAATTTAATCATGAATCTATTTTGAATCACCTTTGAGAGTAATTTATGGTAGAAGTTGCAGTGAAGGGTCTTAAAATGTAACTTTTTGGTAGTGAAGAGACAACTTCTTGACCTCCAACTAGCAACTTTGCCTTCAAGACTAACAGGTACAAATATACCACTTAAAACACATCTATATAGTCAAATTACATGTTTTTAAATAAAACATGACATCCACTTCCACCTACAAGTTCATTTTCACTATTGTTTTAGAGCATGGAAACATTGATAATAAATGTTGTCAAAGTTGAAGCTATGGTTTGAGAACTCAATTTCCAATGCTTGTTGGCTAAAAAATGGCACTATCAACATGTATATATGGGTGAATAATGTCAAAAACCAAGTTATTATCCTCCCATATGGCTCAAATGACAAACCACCACCCATTTTGGGCTCAAGAATGCCCTTCCCAATACAAGAAAGATGTTGATTTTTAGCCTAACTTTAGGCATGCATAAAACCAAAATTGTAAGTCATATGGAAAAATTGTAAGATCACTCATGTTCATGGGAAAGTCCTCTAATTTCACCTTTAATATATTATAAATAACCTCTAATATAAATCCATGGTAGAAGTTGTAGTAAAGGGTCCTAAAATGCAACTTTTTGGTAGTGAAGAGACAACATCTTGACCTCCAACTAGCAACTTTGACTTCAAGACCGATAAGTGAAAATACACCATTGCAAACACGTCTATATAGGCAAATTACACATGTTACAATAACTATGACACCCACTGCCACCCATAAGTGCATTTTCACTACTATTCCAGAGCACAAAAACACTGACAACAAATATGTTTAGAAGGCTACAAGGAGAAATAAACTTATCATGAGCAATTGTTTAGGAGTGTGTAAAAACCAAGTAATTTTAGTAAGCTTCTCTTGTCTTCAATAATATTAAATTCTTTACTAATAGTGCCAACCATGTGAAGGTGTAAGTTGATTTGGCACCACTAACCTATAAAAAAATATTAGTACGTAATTAAAGATGAAATTTATGCATGTACTACCTACAAAATCAAAAACATTTAGTAAAATTGATTGCATCTACAATTTAAATCTAATGAACCACTTTTATATGTTCTAATATTGATATTATCAATAATAACTTCATGGTCTAACTCATGAACTTTCCATAGATTCTTATTTCTTGGCCTCCCATGATATTTTTATAATTGAATATTCATTGTAAGAACAAAATTTGAATACTATAAAATCTTCATATGATTTTTAAAGTATTCAAACAACCATACATTTGAATTTTTTATAGGATATCATCAAAGCCAAGCTCCAATGACTACCATAGACCTAAAGGGATAATCAATGTTTTCTCTATCTACGATCGGGGAAGTCAATTTTTTATTTCTATCTACACAGTTACATAAGTAGTAATCTATTCCCTCTTCATTTTCCTCATCTACAATAACTATAAAATCATGGCTTGCATCATAAAAAACAATTTTTAATTACATTATGAAGATATATTACAAGAATAAATAGTACATAAAGATTAATCTTCTACCTGGCTATATTAGATCAGATATATGGTCAAATTCATGTGAGGATGTCATGTCAATAAGTTACAATGCTAGTGGAACCTGATATGTGTTGATTGGAATTAGAGGTTTGGAACTCCAATCATTCACCCACTCTTGTGACTCACACTCATTCTAAACAAATTCCATGCATGTAGAAAAAATCATGTCAAGTGTCACATATGAATAGTCTAAGAACTTGAATTTGAGATAAAAAATGAGTTGAGCTCACTTGAACCTATTAGATTCATACAATCCTCATAGTTTTCCAAGTCTTTTTCCTTCATTAACCAAAATGTATACAAATAGTATAACTTGCTTCAGCACCATGACATATGTTTTCATTACACTAGTCAACCATAGTTTTTGTGTCAATCAAATTAGCAACATTTTCATATTTTAACTCCTCCCTTACAATGTTCTTTTTACACATGCTCCAACACCATCATGCTCCCATTTTCCATGGCCAACCTTGGTGAACTCCAAATATGTTCTAGACTAGTGGTAATGTGCATCCTAATCAACCAATAAAACATTCATGCATTCTTAAATTATGATGTGAAATTATCTGACCAAATGTAATTTCATTTGAAATTAATGTTCTTCTAAGTCAAATATCCATAAAACTTATCAAAACAACCTTGCACATACTCTATATAATGTGATCGGTCATCACTGATATAGAAATGGTACTCCCTTAATATTTTTTGATATTCCTCTATACTATCAAGTGCATGCATGAATATTATATGCATGAATTTGGTAATTTGTGTTGAGTTGTAATACTATGATTGAACTTCCATTTATGGTTTAAATGTGTAATTTTTTGCAAATTTGGCTACTAAAATAATAAAATCAAGTGGGAATGTGTCCTTTATTAGCTTGAAATATTCTTCCAGCCATTTATCCCTATGTGTGTCTTGCATACTCATAAACAAATTTTTTCATGTATTTAACCATAAATTTTGAAACAAGTATCTCTTTCATAACAAGCTCACACCTTTTAGATTATTTTCCATCTTTTACTTGATAAGTCATAGATTTGTATTTACTCAAACAAACTAATTCCTATCCAATTGCACTTGTACACTCCTCATAGATACATTTTTTAAATTTTGGCAATCCACCACAAATGCTCCAATTTCCATCCAAACATGCTTTCTTATAAAAGAACTATCTATCTGGTCTTTCACAAAAAATATTTGAACAAAATTCCCTAGTTGATTTTAGCGTAACTTCTATTCCACACTCCTAAAAAATGTTAGTAGTATGAAAATTACAATGAATATGTCAAAAGACATCATAGTGCATTGAAAATTCAACATGTTGCCTACAACAATAAGTGGTGCATGTGTGATTTATTTTTACATAAAAAAATTTGGCCATCTCAAAAAATATTTGACTAATAGAAATTTGTGGATTTTTTTTCCAAAAACTTAGAGTACAGTTATTTTTGAGTCATATCCAAGAAACTTTTTGGATGTGGTTCATGATTACGAGAACCAACTCTTATTATCACTACATCGCTTGCATTGGGTGAAACTCTTGTATTATCTTTCCAAAATTATGAAAGTAAGTCTTTCAAAGCATAAGCTATAACATTATCCTTTCATGGAATTCTACTAGAGAATGCCTAGAGTTCTTTCATATTAGGTTCATTAAGTCTTTAATGTCTTGCAATTGTTTTCATTAATTTTTTTCTATTTATATCAAGTTTTTGACTTGTTTTTGAAATCAATCAATTTTTCCCATTTCAGCACTTACTGCACAAGTTGTCATTATACATCAAGCAGCATTAAAATCTTTGTTGCATGATTTTAGGCCTATAATATGATATGCATCATGTAGATTTTCAATAATTTCATCATTTTCATTATTTTCATTATCCATGTTAGATGTTTTTAATCCTAATGTGTATATTATAGGTCTCGTCTTAAGCAATTTCATCAACAAAATAAATAATTGACATCTTTGACTATCATACTCCAATCTATGAAAGAAACTATCCCAAATTTCTTCAGCCACTATTCTTAAATGGTAGTCAGACATTTTGTTATGCATTGGTTTCAAAATATTTTGACCAAATTTAATTAATTACTTATGTTTTCTATGCACAATTATTGGAGGTGTTGTTATTGGTGGAATCCATTCAGAGGGTGTTTCAAAATAATTATATGTTTCCATGAAATTTTATTCATTATATGTTTCCATGAAATTTTCTTCATTGTCAATTTCATCATTATTTGAGTCCATTAAATTTTTTTCATTATTTGTGGGTAAAGTATCATGCATATGCTCTCCATCAACATAATCAAAAACTTTAAACTTTGAATGTGAATTTCCAACATTATTTAATTTTTTATTGTCAATTTCATCATAATTCAATTCATTATTATAAATTTCATCATTAGTAAATTTATTATTATTAATTACCTCATTATCTAAGGCATTTAGCTCATTAGGCTTAATGTTTATAACTTATATGAAATGAATTAATTGCATTCATACCTTATTTTTTTCTCTCAACTCTTCTAATTGCTTTGATGTTTTCTTATTCAAATTATTCCTCCACCTTGAATGTGAACTGGGGCTCATTTTTATAAAATCAACCAAGAAAATACTTCAAATGTGGGGTCCAAAAAAAATTTCAACCAAGAAAATATGCAGAGTACGTAGGGAATGTCTATGAAGACAGTAATCTCGATTAGGGATAAAAATATATGTTGAAAAGGGATTTTTTGTTTTTAATTTAAGGAATATGTATATGTTATAGGAATGTGTATTCATTATAATAACACGTACATTCCTATAATATGTACGTGTTCCTTGAAGTATAGGCATATAGTATACAAACAAGCAAAAAGGCTCAACAAGACTATAATACTACAATATGATGCATAACACTCATTTTTTCCACTATAATACTATAATATGATGCAATAACACTCAATAAGACTGTAATATGATGTAATAAGACTATCAGATGTTGTAATAATGCTATCATATCATACAATAAGGCTCAATATAATGTAATAAGGCTCAATATAATATAATAAGACTATCATACAATGCAATAAGACTATCATACAATGCAATAAGACTATCATGTGATGTAATAAGACTATCATATGATGTAATAAGACTATCTATGATGCAAGAAATCTCTAATATGATTCAATTAGGCTAACATATGATGCAATGAGGCTCAATATGATGCAATTAGGCTATCATGTGATGCAATAAGGCTCAATATGATGCATAAATCTCAAATTCATCATGAAATAATACTCTTGATAAGACTTTGAATCAATAAGACTAATGAATGGTGTAATAAGGCTCAATATGTAAGATAAAATGAGCTAATTTTTCCCAAAAGTCCATCATAGGTCCTTACAAAACTAGGTGAATAATAGGTTCAAAAATTGGCACTAATCATATTCATGAATTTATGCATTTGTGATGAAATCAAGGAGCTTAGGGGTTGTGATTATTATAAAATTAGGATTTAGGTTTAGGGTTTTAGTGTAAAGGGTTTATACATGTGTATATGTCATGAAATTAGGGTTTAGGGGAATTGTACATGTTCAAGTGATAAAATTAGGCTTTAAGATCAACATGTCATGAAACGTAACCTAATTTAGCCCTTTCAATCACATCTTAGACTCCAATTTAGGTTTAATGGGTTGAAATTGGCCATATTTGTATTCGTATTTATATTTCTAATTAAATTAGGGTCAGTTAAGTCATACATGTTACATCTAGATTATAAAATTGAATGGGCCATAAATTTGGTTTAGGGGCTCAATTTTGCCTAAATCATGTCCCTAATTGAACCAATCAACTAATTGGCTCAATTTATGATAGATAGAATCATACTTAATTTTGTCCCAAATCATATATCATGATCTTATAGTTATGTCAAGAAGGGGTTCCAATTGGCCTCCCATGCCTCCTCAATTGAATTGCCCCTATAATTGAACCTTATTATGAAATGTGTGTACCTCATACACCCAAAAGTGTTAAAGTTATCAGAGATAAATTACATCTTGGAAGTTTTAGAGTTGATAATTCCATAAGAGGCCAAATATAATTACATATCACCACATGTACCTCAAACATGCTCAAAAGTGTCAACACTATTAGAGGTGTTAGGTCCTAAAAGTATTAAATATCTTTATCAGATCCTTGTGGGGCCTAATCCAATTAGATACATGCATGTTTATATCTTGTACACACATATATTTGTGTTATAGATCTACTGCCACTTATCTTAGAAGAATAAATTTTTTCAAAGCCTTAGGATGCACAATCCAATCAAATATTTCCACATGTGTAGGTCTAGTACACCTGGAGAAGTGTTAGAGTTGTTAGATATGAATTAAATGTTGTTAGCTTTCTACATGTATGTATTCAAATTATTTATATCCCTCTACCTTGAATTAACTCTAGAGATCCTAAAACTTAGATTCATATTAAGTCCTACACATATGAGAGAACACAATTCATCAATGGATGAGCCTCAACCTCAAATCCAAAGTTGAAGCAAGAATTATGAGACATGTACCACTTTTTTTTAGTCTACATCATAAGGTTTAAGCTCATTAAAATGAAATATGAACAAGATGATTGAAGATATATGTATAAAATATATATAATATTAAAACCATTGATAAGGGGGGTACACGCTGATATTCAATTCTGATCAACCATCTATATGAGGTAAGTAGTTGATCATCCACATGAATAATTTTTGGGCCTCTTTACTCGGCATCATCCTTGAGGGGAAGCAAGTCTCAGATTTAGGGGACATTGTCATAGGTTTAATGTATCTTGAATAAGTTCAATAGAGTTTAAGATAGGGTAACTTATACATATGTTGTACTTGGTCAATGATAGGTATACACCATCCCTTAATTATTTCAAATAAATTCCCTAGTGCATTTAGATATTTTCTAATCTATGCATTCATAATTATAGGCATGACATATTAAAACCACATCATCACTAATGGATACATATGACCATTTCAAGTTTACTGAGCTCAAAACTACATCTTATACAAAACAAAATGTGTACCCAACTTGACCAAAATATTTAAGAATTTAACATGAACATAAATAGTAGGTCCATCATCTTACTTCCATATCTTACCATCCTAATTACATAGTAAGGTATACAACTCTATAGTATTGATAAGCATCAAGTGTTGTCCAACTTGTTTTTGAGATTATAATTATTGTATTCATGGTGTGGCTAAGACTATTCCCATGTCAAAGACACACTCTTTAAATGACATGGGAATAGATGGAGTGGTTGATGGTTGTCCCATGTGTGATGGAGGAGTAGATGAAGGAGGTGCATAGAATGGAAGATTAACCATATTTTCACAAGAGATCTTAATTTTAGGCAAAATTTGAATAATGTATTTGAATACATTAGGGGAATCAAACTTGAATAATTGTAATAATGTAATACTCTTTCTATAATTGTAATTAGGGCCTCAAAATGCACTATTGAATTAGATGCACACTAAGTGACCTTAGAGGAAACTTAAGGGATTTTATTAAACACATTTAGGAATGTTTTTGGGACAATCCAAGGCATGATTCACAAGTATTGGGCTCCATTAGATAGCATTCTTGAAATAGATATCCAAGATATGCATTGTTACACCAAGGGATCAATTATTCTTTCTACTTACACAAGATTATCTATACTACATAGTCCAATTCAACAGGTTTGCCACTTAAATAAATTACATAAAATTTATAAATAAAGGGTTTTGGTTAAATATATCTAAGAAAAAACAAAAGGGTAAGATAGGATTTTAGGAAAGTAAGATAATATCAATAAGAAACACAAAATTTAAGGGCAAGTAATATCTTAGGTAAGTAAGGTGGTAAGTTATATCCTTGCCCTACTAGGGGAAAGATCCAAATAGATGTGCATGTTTCACTTGATAAACAAGGCTTTTGTTAACATGTGTTATATTGATGAAACATATTGGTGCATATAAATATTAAAGTACATAAAAAGTTGAGCATGTAATATCTAATACTTGTTCAACATTTATTCTATAAAATTAAAAGTAACCAATCACATCTTGACAAGTAAGAGTCAAGTATTGATACTCTAATGCACAATGATTGGTACATTAAAGGTTAAGTTTTTATCATAGGTTTAAAAAATGCATTTTATGACTTCTCATGATAAAACCAATTATATTTTCAAATGTATAATTTGTTAGGCCTTAAAACCTTAGTTTTAAGTAGTTAAGATGACATATTGAAATGGGTAAAAATTTTGAAGTCTAATGCGATGTTATGGCACCTTAATTCACTATCCAAAGCTAATGGGACATTTCCCCTATAAGGATGCATGACTAATGGGACCTTTCCCCCATAAAAAACATGAAATTTATTTGTTTCATTTTATGTCAAATAAATGTGTATGTGTTATATAATGCATACACATTCTTTATTATGTTATATAATGTGTACATGTTATATAACACGTATGCATTTTTTCAATTTGAATTTAAAATTGAGCCTTTAGGATCAAAAATGGATTGGATTTCTAAGCTAAAGGCTTGGGACTGTGCATTTATAGCTGAGACTGAGATTTTTAGGAAAAACTAATAAATTTAAACTTCAATCACCAAATATTCTATGAATTTTAACATCAAAATTCAAAAACTTATTATTGTTATGATGAGCATGTTATCCTCTTTCTAAATTTATGATTTTTATAATTTTTGGGATATTTTAAGGGTTTAAAGTATATTTATTTATAACACCTTTTCTAGGTCACTACATACCTCACCCATACATGCCTATTCATGTTTATCTAATTTGTTCTTCATTTATCTAAATGCAAAATAAATTATATGGTAACAAACTAGGCCTAATTCTACACACATTCAAAAAAATCAATTTTCATTTTTTTTAGGTAGTTAGGGTGGGTTTCATGGAGGGTTATAATTTTTTTTTTAGTTTTTAGGATATACTTAATTTCAAAATTAATCAAAAAATATTAAAAAAAATTCGTAACACACTAGAAGATCTAATATAAATATTCATCAAAGGGTTTCTAATAATATTGAATGATGCTCAAAAAATGGTGGGTCACACGGAATGGTACAATTCAAATTTTCTTAAAAAAATAATAGGTCTTATTAAAATTTTAGATGTTTGACCTATTTATACTTAACCATTTTTCAAAAAAAATAGTTTTTGGAAACTAGACTCAAAATTCTACATTTCATGTTTTTATACCATCTTCAAATTTTAAGTATAGCCATGTCTAATTATCTATAGAAGTTCACATTTTTGAAATTTTAGAAAAATCATGTCCACAAGTAGGCCCTTTTTTGTTCCCCATGTTGGTGTACTTACCCTCATGTGAATTAAATCTATGTTTTGAATAAATTCAAATCATTAACAAAATTCCTACATGTGACCATTATGTTTGTGAACCCTATAACACAGGAATTAATGGTTATCCTTAATTATAACTCCTTGTCTCATTCTTACACCAAGTGGTATCAAAACAAGGTAGTGTCCTTATGATTGTTAAAAATCCTCAGTGTGTATGGTAGGCTATGAGAGAGAGGTCTACTTCTAGTTGTAAATTTTTAAGGGACACTTGCATAGGGTGTTGTAGTTATGTGAATTCTTTAAATATTGATGGAGTTTGTGAGAGACTCAGTTTGGATTCTATTACAAGTTATGAAAGAGGAGCCTGCTAAGTTTTGGAGAGATATGGTTGACAAAAGAGGGGCATGTGAGATGGGTAAGTTGATAAAGATGATGAAATTTTTCCAGGCAAGACTGGACATGATGGATAGAACTATACAAGGTGATGAAGTTGTAACTAAGTGTGATTTTAATGTATAAGAGTTTATGGTGGGGTTGTTGTCCCTAAAAGAGAAGAAGAATGCTTTGGATAAAGGCCAAACGAGTGAAGGAAAAGAGGCCAACATATGAAAGATACCGATTGAGGTTGTGGTAGATAAAATATGTAAATCTTTGAATGATATTTCTTTATTTTGTGGACAAGAAAATTTAGAACTCATGACTTGGATAGTTGAGATAGAAATGTATTTTGAGCATGAGAATATTTTTTACCCCATGAGGGTGAAGGCTAAATGTAAGATATTAAGTGGATTTGTATTAGTGTATTATAAATATCTCCAAATGAGGAGATAAGATAAAGGTAAAAGGAAAATTTATAAGTGGGAACATATGGTTTCCAATATATTGGGGTATTTTGTGCACCCAAAATTACAGTTAGTATGGTTGAAGAATATTCATGTGAAGAGACTTGAGAGAAAATATGACAAGCATATTACTATGAGGGCCAATATGAATAGGGATTTGTCTTTTGAGAATCCTAAGAGTAATTCAATAAGTAACATGTATTTGTATAGGTACGCCAAAGAGGAATAAGTTGTATTTAAAGTCAATATTGAGAGGCTTTTTATGTATATCCTAGTTTTAATTTTTAGAAAAATGGTGTAGAAATTAGTTGTGAGTAGTCTATAGATGGAAAAATCTATGTGAAGGGTGATGGACAGATATTATATTGTCCACTAAAAGTTGGAGACCCATTGTGTGATGATGTACAAGTGGTTAAGAATTCCCATGAGTGGTCAAGTGTTGATTGGTCTTTGGTTTGTAATGATAATAATCTTGTCAATTTTCTTTTAGATGGTATTAAGGTTGAGGACAACCAAGGCATGAATGTTTCTATGAATTAAATAATGGATTTGAAATAAATTTGCATCCATGTAGAGTTATATGTAGAGGGAAAGAGTATCCAAGAAGAGTTTCATGTTTCTTTTGAAGAAGCATTGGATGAGGTTGTTGTGAAAGCTAATACACACAAGGATATATGTGTAGATAATGTTCAGCCATGTGATGAATATAAAATTATAAATTTAGAGGATTAGAAAATATCCATGAGATTTTTTGTGAATGGGTCATTGGTAGACCATAGTGAGAGTGAAACACGTGAGCAACATGTAATCATTGAGGAGGATTTGGACAACATGTTCTTGGGGCATGGTGGAGTGGTGAATGAGGAGATTGAGGGAGCTTTTTTTTCTCCTAATGTGTTTATTCAATGTGCTATTCCATTTATGAATATAGTACCTAAGAAGAGGAATAAGTGTGGTGCATTCTATCATGCTCATTTGTATGTGAGGTAGATTATTTAAGCTGACCAAGGGAGTGATATGGTAGTACTGGATGGAGAGATGGTTGGTGTTGATGTTCCATCTAATGTGGAGTGTCTTCAAGCTAAAATGGAGATAAGAGAGAGTGGTGAAGCATGGGAACATGTTTTTTCTCAAGGGTATATGTAGGTTGGGGCTCAATTTTATCCAATGTGAGAAAGAGATTTGTGCAATGAATAGTTAAATAATGGTGAAGGATTTGAGAAGCCAAAGGTTGACATGGATAAAGCATGTATCATGGTGAGGGATGAGGGGGTGTAGTTGAGTTTGATATCATCCATAGTATGTGTGGAAGAACTTGATGTTATAGGTATGGAGAGTGAGTTTCTTGAGCTCACTAATTTGAATAATGAGTTTTTAATGTGTATGGCATCCTAAGCATGTGAAGAGGGTGTGGATGCATAAGCAGAGATGGAGAGATTAATTTCTATAGAAATATGGATATCAAAGGATCAGAAGGTCAGGACTTTCCTCGAGGTAATATTAGATGATATGGGATATCAGTTAAATTCCCAATTATATGTTGATTCATTTATGTTGAGATTGAGTGAGAGGTGATATTTCAGCCATGTTAGAGTAGCTAAAAATAGTTGTATGTGATGGTGGGATTGATATAATGGTTGGTTGGATAAAGTGTGAATAAATCCAATAAGGCTTTAGGTGGAAGTGGATGTATAATAGTGGGTTTGGAACCACATGGGAGAGTAAGGTACATAATAGATAATTTTGGTAGTGGTGGAGAGATGATATTGGGTTTTAACCCACATGTGAGTTGATTGAGATATGGTTATGCCTTTATCAAATGAGGATAGTGTATGGTGGGTAAAATCCCACAAAGGAGATAAATTATGGTTATTCAAAATAGCATAATCAAAATGAGATAGAGTAGGGATGTGAAGATAAGAGAAGAAAAACTAGCATGAAGGATTTGGAAATGGCACAGGAAAAATAAGAGCATTCAATTGAGATACTTGGTATATTGTAAAGGGATGCCATGGTCACTTTGCCTCATGACTAAAAGAATATATTTGTTACTTATACCATCCATGTGAGTTAAATCTCACATTTATGAACCTCAGGTGTCTGATGTAGGAGCATCCAAGGACTTGAGCAATCTTGTATCACCAAAAATAGAGTGTGCATTCATATTTTCATTCTTTTATTTTCTTTGTTTTGGTTTTTCATGTGTTGGTGTGTTGGAAAAATTTTATTGGGTTCTATGCAAGTCCTTTTTCTTGGCACATTATTTGGTGGCTCATGCTTGTACTTTTAACTTTCATATAACAAAGGATCAATTACCTTAGAGCTATGCATGCTAGACTTCATCCTTTATAAGTTTGTTGAACTACTATTGAAAATATATTTCTATAGATCTTGATTTGGTCTTAGATAGATGTAAGTTATGTTGTAGTTAAAATTAAGTATCTTTCCCTAGTTTGGTCTTTGCACACATTGGATTGACTTTGTAGTTATATTAGAACTTGGTAAATGATTGATTCATGACTATAGTAGTGATTGGGAAACCAAAAGTTGATCAAATATTCATTGTATATGAGCAATTCTTAGTATATTTTAGGAATACTTAAAAAACAATTGCATTTTATGTTAATCAAACAACTCTAACTCGATTAGTTCTCTTCCTATTCCATTCAATTTTTCCCTTCACTTTCTAGGATTTCTTTATTGAGTGGGACTAGATCGAATAAAAATCACTTATTTCAAAATTTTATGCATTGGAATGGCAACAAGTGTTCATTGGGATTAAGTTTCCTGAATAATCAATAACATGAAAAATATTGGTATGTGCTCAAACTTATGGAATGAAGTAAGGGTGTTACAATTGTATGTGGAATCTTAATGCTAATTTGGTTGGTGAGTTCATTGATCATAATGAGCAAGTGAAAATTAAGTCTATAAAGAGTTAATAATGTTCTAGTTATCCTCTTCAATTTGAATAGAACCACTTGTAGATGCATGCTCAAGTTTTCATTTTCTTTGTTGCTGTTTAGAAAGAGAAATGTCGATGACAAGTGGAAAGTGCACTCAGGACCATTTCGATCTTGTTATTATTTTAAAATATTTTTATTGCTATGAAAATTCTATCCAAGTATTATATATAAATTAAATGCATTCTATTATGATGTTGGCTTATCAATAAAAACTTGAATACATCCCCTGTAGTTAGATAAACTTGTTTTGTATTTTTTGAACCATTGGAATTTGAAAAACCTATGTTAAATAATAAAATTCTTGGATAAAGAGTAAGAGGAATTACATAAGATTTGAGGACACCCCTTTCCACCTATTTTTGGACAATATTTCTTCCATTTCAAAAAGTGGGGCTCGAACGGTAATTGGAGTTTAAGACCAAAATTTGTCCTATTTTATAATTCTCTTGGTCTGCAACTTAGTTTTCAACTACCATTTAAAGACAAAGGTCTATGTGTAGACCTATAAGTGTAGTGAGTTATTTCCTCCTTGTTATTTTATAAAAATAAGCCAATTTTGTGGCATGAATCAAGTTGGATTTCAGTTGTGTATTTAAGTGAATTAAATCTCTTTTTTGAATGAAGTTGATTATTTAACAAAATTCCTATGTGACCATTATGTTTATGAACCTTCAAACATAAACATCAATGGTTATCCTTAAATATACCTCCTTTTCTTGTGCTTGAACCACCCATGGACTATGATGTTCTTGAGATGAGACCCTACGATAATAAATTTACCTCTAGCATATGTTGAAGCTATCAAGGTTAATAGACAACTCAACCTATAAGGTTAAATGATGGTTCCCATCCCTAACGCATTACCAAACATACCAACCTTGAACCTCATTCCTAATACAAACCAAAATTTTCCTCTATCTCAACCATTACTAATAACTAACTAGCTCCCTTTGAGACATGTTATTCTAAATCATCACTTGGGTTTTCTTAACCTAGTGAATAATGAGATATTTCCCTAGTTGTAATACCAAATGATGTTATCCACTAATAATAACATCCAAACCATACCCCAAGAGTCTATGAAAAATGAGTTGTATGTTATCCAATGGATGATGCAAAGATTAAGTAATAACTTCCTCAGTTTGTAGAAGAAAATGGGTAATTTTAGTACTAATATTTCAAACAAGAACTTTAGTTACCAGAGGCAAAAAAAACTACAATCATCCCCATAATTAGCCAAAACCTTCTCCCAATAAGCTAACTAAAATTAACATTTTCAAAATTTCCCTTTTTAATTGGAGTTATGTGCATAACACGGCCCAATATGGAGAACTTGATTACATTGAATTTTGTAATGCCTTACATATTTTCTAAAGGGAAATGGAAGAGTATGAGGTAATTTTGAATCAACCTAAATCAGATAATGTTAGTAAGCTTCCTAGCACAACCATGGTGTTAAAAACCATGGATTTTCCTAGCCAAGAAGAGAATTAACCAAAATAGAGTGTTATTTAAGTGAATGTTTTGCAACAATTTTAAAGAAGCAATATTCCCTTAGGAACTGATAGTAATAATATCCCCTCACTACCTCAACTCCTCCAAATAATGTTAGAACTCCTCCTAATCATAATGCTAGGATTAACCCTCCACCTCCAAATCCTAATGAACCCAAAGTCCATGTGGAAACTTAGCCATCTAAATATATATATATATATATATATATATATATATATATATATATATATATATATATATATATATATATATATATATATTATCATGAAAGATATGAAAAAGATCAAAGCCAACATCATGTTGCATGAGCTTACTCAAATCACTAGGCAATGTGATATTTTTTTCAAGTTACTAAAAAAATAGTTGACACCAATGTGTTGATCCATAAAAATAATATTTAAGTCCTTCCCTTTCTCTTAACTATTATATTATTTAGTAATAAATCACATAACTACTTAGTAGATTTAGGGACTTTGGTAAAAGTAACGCATGTAAGTATTTGTGAGAAATTAGGCTGTCTTCATTAACTCAAACAAGGTCATGATCCAAGTACAGAAGCCCAAGGTCAGATTGGTAGGTGAGCTAATAAATGTACACATGAATTTATAATCAAAACTTAGAATCCATCAATACATATATATTTAAGTGGTAGACATCCCTAAATTATATCGAATTCTACTTAGCAGAGATTGGTCTAAATCTTTGAATGGATACATGGCCACTAACTTTTATCACATGTGGCTATCTTTGAGGGGTGTTTCCAACCAAATAAGAGTGGATAGAAAGTATAAGATGAAGCACATGATCATGAAATATAACATGATCAATGGGAAGATAAACCTAATGAATTTTGATTTAGGAATTTATACTTTGGAAACAAAGCTTGATAAAGGCAAGAATGATAACAACATTGATGTGTTTGGGTTGTGGTTATTACAAGTGGATGGAGATCTCTTTAAATAAAGTTCTAGAAATACAATCTTGTTTATTGATCATAAAGGTAAGAAACATTTATTTGTTTACATATTGTAATTTTCATGCACTAACAACTTATTATAATATTAGGCATTAATTTTGGGACTATAATTTGTATTAAGGCATAAAGCTAGAGAGCTGAAATTATTAAATGATTCATAGCTTGGCATCAATGATTAGAGTTATTATGAATGAATTAATTTTATTTTCAAAAAAATTTAGACACCACTTAGGCTCATCATTAGCACAAATATTATGCCTTGAAGACTTGGTATATTTTAATAACATAAATATCACTAACCCTAAAATATTCACAACATAGCTGACTAACCCTTTTTAATGATTGGTAGCCAAGAGTGATTAATAAATAAGCCATCATCCCTATTCAAATAATTATTAATTTTAATTATTTTGATGGCTTCTTTTATTCATCTTTAGACTATTTATCAATGTTATCCAATATTTTTGTGTCAAAAAGGTTAATTGGATTCTTAGTATTCATGTAATGTTCTACCAAAGCTAATTTATGAGTTCTACTATGTCAAAGGTCTAACCCATGCTCTTTAGTTTGTGTGACAATTGATCTACCAGTTTTTACAATATATGGTTTTCCACATGCACATGTAATTTGATATACTACTTTAAGTGAATCAGGGTCAATGGGATCTTTTACTAATTTGAATATTTTTTTGAGACTCTTTGGAGGAGAGAAAATAGTAATAATATTTTAATTTTTTAGTTTTTTGTGATTTTATCCATAACACATTGGATGTAAAGAGGAACACCTTATGATTTCCATTGTATTCTTCTTTTTCTCATGTTTTCCTTTGATTTCTTTCCACTTTTTTGAAATCCTTATTGATTTTCAATGTGGAATACTCATTACTCATAAATAATTGTTGTAGATGCTTCATTTCTTGTTTAATATGGTCACTATACAATTTTTTCATGGCTCTAGTTATTAAAGAGTTTAACACGCCCATTTTCTAACTTTGATGGTGATGAGAATCTGCTTATAGATACTGATTGGTATGCATTTTATTTCTATACACTTTATGGATAATTTTACCATCTTTCTTCTTAATTATCATTACATCCAAAAATGGTATGGAGTTATTTTCCTCAATTTCCATGGTGAATTTTATTTAATCCAATTGGTTGTTGAGGTGTTTAAAAAATTTATCAAGTTACTCTATACTGTGAGGAAAAATCACATGAGTATCATCTACAAACTTGGTCTATTTATTTGGATGCAAAGGGGTGAAGTTGAGTGTTTTATTTTAAATTTATCCATGTACAAATTAGTGATGATAGGAGAGATGGGTGAGCCCATTGCTACACCACTAGTTTGTTCATAAATACCTCTTGAAAATTAAAAAAATGTAGATTTAAGGCAAATGTTGACTAATCTTGTAGTTTCTAGATTTGTTAAATCTTTAATTACCAGTATAACTTCCTCTATGGGATCATTGTGAAGAGAAATTCAACACCAAGGTATAAACTAATGTATTTTTCATTTAAATACAAGTTCTTGATCCTTTTTATTAATAATGCAACATCTTTGACATAGGAATCTAAATTTTCAACCAATGGTTTTAAGTGGTGGCTCAAAACATTGACAACAAAATGAATTCAATCATATAAACTCCAATCATTGATGCCAATTTTATTCACTGCCAATTCTCAGCTAATAATATAAGATTCAAAGCTTATTGTGAACAAGGTAAGTAATAATTTTAGTGTAAATTATCATACCTTAGAAAGTATAGGCATAGAAGATGGGATGTAATTGAACTTTGTAATGCATTCAACATCATACCTATCCCTAGGGAAGAAAATTATATTTTTGACTCATTAGCATCCTTGTTGGGTTTTTATTCCCTTAATCACATTTTTTTAGGCACTATATTATATCCCCAACAAGATTGTATGCTAAATTTTCACCAAGACTAAGGTCTTTCATGCTTACCCAAAGCATGCAGCAAAAGATTAGTTCCTGTGGGTTATGTTTCTCAATAACACACTATTCATATACTTGGCTTTATTCATATATCTGATTAGTAATTACATAGAAAAATAAATACACTATTGTAGACCTTGACTCATCAATCACAACCACCAAGAATACAAAGATAAATGCCATGAATTTCAAGGGATTGTCTACACAAAATCATATAACACATGTTCTATAAATCCCATTATGAAAGATAAGCAATAGAATTAGTCAATTCAACCCACTATTCATACTCAAATATCAATTTAACAAAAACACACAACACCTAGACTAATTGTGATATCCACAAGTTTATATTATATAGTCATAATATTCTATCCATTATCAGTCACCTTACATGTTTCCACACAGGGGTATTTATACTTTTTTTCCCTACCCAAATAGTTACATAATAAATGGCAGCATGGGTGATTGGCCAATGAACTCTTAAATATTAAGAGTTATGGTAGTATTTCAATTATTCTCTCCTAAAGACCCAGGGTTTTATGCACCTTATATTCTTATTCATTACTAGATCCTTACTTCCAAATGTCCTCCTCTTCACAAGCTAGTGTGAAACTCATGATGGTTAGATTCAAGATGGTCATTAATAATTGTTCTTCAATCATCTCCCACTTCCCACACATTCTCCAAGTCTTTCATTGTTGCTCTGAGTCTTATGCTCTAAGATTATTCCTAGTTATGTTTCATCTTTGATTGGGCCTTCTCACATTGATAACTTTTATTCCCTTATCCTCTCATGCCTCATTGGTTTTGCACCAAGTTCTTCTTAGGCCATGCTAGTTTTTCATAACGGTCTTCTTATGCCATGCTAGTTATGTGCCATGGTCTTCTTTCACTATGTTCCTCTCACATTATGTCAGTTTTATGCCAAAAAACCAAAATACTTAGTCAAAATTTCCGGTCCAACATCACCCCATATTACACTCTTAATCCATCCTAGACTAAGTCTCAGTTTTGACCTTAGCTAAAAACTCAAGCCCAATTTATTTAATATGATTCCTAACACTATCCCAATGTGGTAAAGTGTTGAGTAGTTTGGATGTTATTTCTTCTATGGCCACCTTTAACATCTTCATCTCCTCAGGTTGGTCAGGACATTCAGTGGCCTTATTAACCAATTTGTCTAGGGATACACTAACATCTTTATGAACCTCTTCAAGTGTGGTGACCTCAATGACAACTTATCTTTGGAGAGTTATAAAATTGGCATTAAGTTACTACCAATACATGTTGATTGTTTCCTCCATAGATTCAACATATTTAAGTTCATTTGTGCACTCAGTGTGGTGTTTTATTAGAAGTGAAACATATTCCAAATACTACCGTTGAGACTCTTCTACATTGATTCAATCCTCCAAAACTTTATTAAGATGCACCAATTTTTCAAAAATCCCATCCAAGATGGGGATCACTTCCTTAACTCTTTCGAGGGCATGTTTATAGACTTTTATGGCCTTGATAGTTTGCTCAACCTCCCATAATTCTTTATTTATTGGCATGTTTTGTTACTTGTATCATTTCAATAGGATATTTACTAGGGTCTCTAATTTATCCACAACTTATCCATCTAGAGGCACTCCATCTACCAATGTCAGCTCTTGGCCCAAAATAGATTTACACAAATTTAAAGAGTTTACATTGGCCTCTGTGACTTTATTCATTTATTGTTTTAATGAGACCTCTTCTTCTTTGAGTGCCTTATAAGTGGAAACCTCTTTCTCGTACATTTCCATTGCTTTTCCATGTTTCTTCTTAACATCATGCATGTCAAATTTTGAAAGTATATTTTGGTGCATGACTTCAAAAGCTATTTTCAAAAATGCAATGCTAGATTACAGAGGGGATATATTTTGGGTATAAACCCATAGTGGATTTGGTAGTGATAGTGCTTGAGAATATAATAGGAGGTTGTTTATAGGAATCTCAAAATGGCACTCTTTGTTATACATATCCAAGAGGAAGGACATATGTCACCTCGTGTCAATAGTTACATCTTGGGGAAGTAAATGCAGCCATAAATAAAGCATCACATTTGGGATTCCTATTTTATATTAAAAATGCAAGTTGGTATATTCATAAATCAAATTTTGTTGTTATTCAAAAATGGTAGGCTCCTTTCCTTTGTTGGGGTCATGCTCAAGGATTTTGACCTTTGTATATATATCCAAATAAGTACTACTGATGGCCATTTCACTTATCTACTGAGTATCAAAACCATCCCCCTCTTCTCCAAATGGACCCCCAATGTCAAATTATGTGTCATCAAAGGTGGTATCATCATTTTGTGTTGGGGAGGGTGTCTTTTTAGAGTCATATTCCTTCATTTCTTCCTTATGACCTTCAAGTTCTTCTTGCACTAGTTTCATAGGGGGTAATGGTAATTACCCCTTAGGTTATTTATCTTATGTATCTTATGGGTTATCCCCTGATGGTGGAACCCTTAGAATGTATGCCTTTTATGGATAAGTTATTGGAAGTGAATCCATGGGTGGAAAAGCCCATGGGGGTGAAGATCTAGGTGGATAAGCTCATAGAGGTGAAGATCTTAATGGAGAATCCCATGGAGGTAAATCTCTAGATGTTAGTGCCTAGGTAGTCCACTACCATTTTATAAGATCATGCCATGAAATTATGTTGGCATCATGTTGATCCCACTTATTTTTAACAAGTTTTGGTACCGGTGGAAGTTTCTATCTTTCATGCTCCACACCTTTTGAAGATTTCTTCTTGGGACACAACATGTAAAATAGATTATGTACTTTATCTCTAACCATGGTTTGTTTGACCTTGATTTCATTCTAATCAATCTCCCACTTCTCTTTATAGGCCTTCTTTATAGGATAGATGTATTTCTTCTAGAGAGTTTGAATCTCCAAATCAATTCGGTCCACTTCTAGGGTGAAAGGTTATACATCAAAAATGTGATTCACCAAATCGATGAAGTACCAAATTATAAAAGCATAATGTAGCTTAAATAAAGCTATAATTTCCCTCAAAAATAACATCTTGATGTGTAGTAGAGAGAAATGGTGCTTTATGGTAAACTAGGCTTGCTTGCCAACCTAAATAGGCAAGTCTTTAGAAATGTGCCATTCATTCCCAAAGGCCTCCTTCATACTATCATACCATGACTTCATCTTCTTATTATATTTAGAGGTGATATGAATAAGGCATGTGAATTCATTATAATTCTTAGTAGGGGACTTTTATTCAAGTGGTTATGCCCACTTTAGTTCATATGAGGTGTAGTCTAGGACACCAATCTAATCAAATACCATCAACAATAAAAATACCCCCCATGAAAACCTATGGCCTGGTATCTAATGGGTCTTCTCAACATTTTCTATGATCTTGTGGTAAAAATACATTTCCCAATTTTATTTTAGGTCCTCAGTCACCTAGTAAGAGATGTAGAGGTAAGCCATATCCACCTCTTTCCAATAATCAGTGCCACCAATCTTGGTCATGAAGATGCATACAACTACCCAAAGGGTAGGATCTTGTAGGTTTTTGATGTACATAGCATGGCCCTACTTTTGGTACATGAGCACCATTATTAATTTCCCTATTTCATCTAATTCTTCTAAGTCAAACTCCATATCCATGTTAGAGCATTGCAGTCCTAACACCTTTTTTATTCTCTCAGGTGTAATCTTCATATTATGCCCAACAAAGTAGAGGTATTCCTTATGGATGCATGAGAGTATAAACTTAATTGTTTTCATAGTTTTTCCAAAGTATGGAAGGTTAAATGACTAAAATATCCCTACTACATCCAAGGCATTAAATTTTTTGAGGTTATTCACCAATTATTTTTTGGTGTTCTAGCACTCAACCTGGTAATTATTTTATAACTCAAATTCATTCCCTGGTTGATGGTGGATGTAATTGAATATAGTATAAGAGGGTAATTTTGATACCTAATTTTCCATTCATAGTACCATCTCTAGATATTGCATCTCTTCTATCATCAACAATGGGGTTGGAGGCGTTTATGCCTTCTTTGCTTATCCTACCATCCTAGATTTTTTGCCTTACTTGCACTATATTTGTTCTTTGAGTGTTTATTACCTGATTGGCACTGGTTCCCCCAAAGTGATACTTCCTCTTCAAGTATGGTTGGTAATGGATCACTTCTTAAGGCCTTCTTCTTAAGTTTCATCACCCTATATGAATCCTAAAGGTTGAGGCATGGTTGTCCAACATTCCCAAATGAATATGTGATTGTGGTGTAGATGACTCAAATTTTCTTACTTCATCACCTTTTAATGGTGGGTGTCTACCTCTACAACCTATAACTACCAGTTCTCTCTATCATAAGTCATGTTTCAAGGTTAGCTTTATATTTGATTACTTATTTAATATCCTCCTTTAGTATCTATTCATGAGATTTTAAAGCTCTAAACTTACACTTGTGATGCAGAGGGAATATAACACTTGTCTATTTAGATATAAAAATGAGCCAAAATAGATAGACTTTACCTTTGCTCCAATATCAATCACTCTTTTTGACTTGTTTCCAAAATTACTCCTTTAACAATGGCATATGGATTCAATATGCATTCCATGATTTTTGAGGTTAATGAATATGTTTCTAGTTCTTAACACCTTTTAAAAGATTATTACAACCTTTTAGTACCTAATCAATCAATGTACACACCTATCAAGTCACTCTTTAGACACAAATAAAAAGATTCATAATATTTTGTCTCCAACACAAATAACATCAAGGATGTGTGACATTATCTTTCCAATCATAAATACATCCCTATCAATCTCTCATAAGATTATTTCAACCTTCCATTCACTTGACTAAACACACATAAGCTTAGACTGTCTCCTCAACATAGGAAATAGAGGGTAATAACCAGCACGACTAACTCACTTCACAATAAACTTTAAACCAACCATTAATTATTTAAACATAATTTGAAAGTATGTACTAAGTTACCAAATGCACAAAGATTACCAGAATGTGCTTGAATTACACTTTTCCATTATAGATTATTCCTACAATCAACTTTGTTTTGCTCTTATATTTAAATTTAGGGTTTGCAATGTCTCAATAGGACATTTTGGTCTTGTTTTCAATGTGAAATTAATTTAAACAATCTAATCACATTCAATGAAACACAAAAGACTCACTAGTTGTTGTTAATTCAAAAATCATTCCAATACAAAATCTTCTTCCATCCATTCTGCTTTACACAGTCCTTCATTTCAACTTATGCTATAGGAAGTTGATCTATAATAGTTAGTTTTTAGAAATTAGAATATTTTATTTCATTTCTTGGGGTTTAATAACATTACATCTCTCATATCCAACCCCACCAACTCTCATTCTCACTTGAATGTCTCTCTATACCCAAAACTACTATTTATTGACAAACTCCTATAAATACCTCCACTAACTACTAACTACTCTTGTACATTGATAATTCTAACTACCTTGAACTCCTAATAAGACAACCCTAAACACCCTTTTAAGACTCGTAAGACACAAGGTCATAACATCTTGACCTTCCACATCCTCAAAACACTTGAGAAATAATAAAAACTAGTTCAAATATTTGAATTTCCCATTTAAGTAAGAAAATTCCTAATGGTCCAATTTCAAATTTGACCAAGACCTAACATCAAAAATTGATTCCTACAGACTATAAGAACTCAAAAAAGACTCTAGACACTTGAAGTAACTAATATTTACAAAATGGGTTGATTTTCCTGAATCATACTACTATGGATCGAGAAAAACTTTCCAAGAAAGTTGTAAATGGTTTGACTTTGATATTATTTATAGCATCCTTATCTAGGTTAATGTCCACCTGGATCCCAAGGCCTATTTGAGACACATAAGCCTTTGTGATGCTTGCTAAATATTATGATGGCTCCTCCTTTATTATTCTCTCTTTATTATTTATTTGAGGTCATCTTCTTGCACTTTTATCTTCAACCTCATCATCTTTAACACCTATTTATGCTTCCATAACCAACCTACACATGGAACACATAAGTTAATGAAAACAATCTCTTGTTTGTCTTCTTGGAAACCATGTTCTTACTCATGTTGTTATTTCTTGGATTTTTTGGTTATGGGAATAATTTTGTTTGTGTCCTCTTCTCTCCTTAAAATATCTCAACCTCTACAACCTCTTTATCATCCTCTTTTTGATACCTAATCAATGACTTCCTTTTCCATGGCTAGTGTTTTTAATATGCTTACTTTCTCAACAAAGTAGTCTAAATTCTCCTTGTTTAGTATGCATCACAAGTGATTTGAAAAACATGAAAACAACCCTTTTACTTGTTCATCTGAAATTATTTTTTCTCTCTTTTATTCTCTCGGTCAGTCCTTCATATTGGGTAGTTTTACTCCTATAAGTAAGTTTTTTTCACCTTGC
Organism: Torreya grandis; assembly: GCA_037957365.1. Classification (NCBI taxonomy): domain Eukaryota; kingdom Viridiplantae; phylum Streptophyta; class Pinopsida; order Cupressales; family Taxaceae; genus Torreya; species Torreya grandis. The sequence continues at coordinate 1,673,881 of JARHVA010002651.1, forward strand.
TCCACCTTAATCAAGTTTTTTGTACCTTGATCCATCCTTATCCAGTCTATCTCCCTGGATCAGCTTCTTTGATCAATTCACTTTATTATTTCATAGTAAGCTTATTTATTTCCTTATTTATTCTTAATCCTTTCTTGGATTTCAACCTACTTGACCAACTCATTTCAATCACCTACAATCCTCTTTGGCAGCCTTTTCAAATAATATTCATTAGAATTTCAATGAATTGATCAAATTCATAAATAAAAACAAATTAAATTTTACCTTTTATTCATGTAAATATCCTCCATATAATCTTCCCCAATTTGATACCAAAAATGATGTAGAGGAAATATAACACTTGTCTAGTTAGATAGAAAAATGAACCAAAACAGATAAACTTTACCTCTACTCTAACATCAATCACTCTCTTCAACTTATTTTACTCATTTAGCAATGGATTATGGATTCAATATGCATTCCATGATTTTTGAGGTTAATTAATATGTTTCTAGTTCTTAACACCTTATACAAGCTTATTACAACCTCTTAGTACCTCCTTAGTCAATGTACACACATGTCAAGTCACTATTTAGACATAAATAACAGGATTCATAATCTTGTATCTCTAACACAAATAACATCAAGAACATGTGACACAAGCTTTCAAATCATAAATACATCCCTATCAATCTCTCATAAGATTATTTCAACCTTACATTCCCTTGACTAAACACACACAAGCTTAGAATATATCCTCAACATAGGAAACAAAGGGTAATGACCAGCACCACTGACTCACTTCACAAGAAACTCGAAACCAACCAATAACTATTTAAAAATCATTGAAAATTATGTAATAAGTTACCAAATGCATAAATATTACTAGAATGTGCTGAATTAAACTTTTCCATTATGGACTATTCCTATAGTCAACTTTGCTTTGCTCTTATATTGAAATTTAGGGTTTGTAATGTCTCAATAGAACATTTTGGTCTTATTTTCAATGTGAAATGAATACAATAAATTCAATCATGTTCAATTAAACACAAAATACTCACCAATTATTCCCAATTCAAAAATCATTCCAATAAAGGACCTTCCTTCATCCTTTCTACTTTACATAGTCCATTTCAACTCATGCTACATGAGGCTGATCTACAATAGATAGTTTTAAAAAACAATAATATTTTATTTCATTTATTAGGGTTCAATAAAATTTCATCTTACATATCCAACCCCACCAACTCTCATTCTCACTTTAATGACTCACTATACCCAAAACTACTATTTATTCACAAACTCTTATAACTATATGCACTAATTACTAACTACTCTTGTACATTGATAATGTTAACTACTTTGAACTCCTAATAATACAAACCTAAACACCCCTTTACTACCCATAATAAAAAAATTCATAACATCTTGACCTTACACAACCTCAAAACACTTAAGAAATAATACAAACTAGTTCAAATATTTTAATTTCCCATTTAGGAAGTAAAATGCCTAATGGGTCCAAATTTAATTTTGACCAAGACCTAATATCAAAAACTGATTCCTACAGACTATAAGAACTTAAAAAATACTCTAGACACTTGTAGTAACGAATATTTAAAAAATGTGTTGATGTTCCTGCATCAACTTGCTCTAAATTGCCTAGACTTAGTTCACTCTTTGATGTTATAAAACTCAAATGAAAGAAAAGGTAAAAGTTAAAATGATCTCTCAAGTCATTTTTATAGGCTCAATGGGGTAACATTTATTTACTACTCCCCCTTATTTTTTACCATTAATTTTCTTTATTAATGCATTTGTAATGGCCACCATTCTTTGACCGTCACTTCTCACCATAAATGCATTTAATAGTATTGTATTGTCATAATGTTGGAACATTTATCGCAACTACTATTCCTTTCATATTAATAACACATCTTGTCCCACACTTTTATTTGAATTAGAAGACAGTTGTGTCTCACACTTTTATTTGGAGTGGAATACAGTAGTTCAACTTTTTGAATTTTTAAACTATTTGGTGAGAATCTCTTATCCTAGGTCTATTTAACTTGTGTGTTTTAATTTATGTGCACATCCTTAAAATGAATACATGTACTACCTCTTACTCCACACTAAAAATGTGTCATGGTCCTCCATGAAATTAAAATTATATAAAAAAAACATTTATAAAATAAATGGTACACGTAACTAAGGTAGCACTTTTATTGAAAATAGTAAATCCTAACTTAATGGCATAAGCCTTATTATTAAAAAACTATACTTTTAAGTAGATAACTATGATCATATATGGCTACCATTGTAATGTCCTAGAAGAAATTTTAAATCCAATATTTGTAAATGGAAAGTACTAGTAATTTGAATGTTATGAATGATAAAAGGGCCATCCTAGTGAATACAAAGTTTCTCATAATGGTGCATAAAATTGGAGTTGTAGAGCAAGACTTTCATTCCAAGGGTAAATGTATTATCTTTGATGTGTCGATCATGTCATTCCTTTTATTTTAATTTCTCCACATCTTGACTCCAATAAGGAAATAGGCTTAATCTAACTACAACAAATCATCTAAACATGATTTTAATAATGACTCCTCATCAAATTATCTAATGTGCATAATACGAAGAGATGGTACCAAGAATTCAATTAGTAGAACTAATTTTATGCCATACACAAAATTGAATGGTGTGTTTTTATTTAGGCACTTATAAGCTATTTGATAAGCCCAAAGAATTATAGACACTCTATCATCCCAGTCAGTGTGGCTAATATTACAAATCTTTGTAAGTGTCATACCTAAGATTTTTTTGAATACCTTAGGAGTGCCATTATGTTAGGGATGATATGGTGTTATTTGTGATGGGTAGCCATGAATTCAAAATGTATGATTCAGATAGTTTCATTGGGGAAATGTGTACAATGATCATTAATAAAACTTAATGGGCAGCCAAGATAGGTTATGGTATGTTCCCATATAAAATGTGTAGTAGTAGTAGTAGTAGCAGTACAATCCCTTATTGGTGTAGCCTTAGCCTAGCACGTGAGATAATTAGTTGTAATGATATAATAAGAACCTATACATCATCCATCTAGATTGATGGGGTTGAAAAAATCAATAGCCTATTTTTCAAATGGTTCTTGAGATAGAATAGGATGTAATGGCATAGATCCCAGTGATTTGGTTTTTTTATGTGTTGACAAATATCACATTTCTTAACATGTATTTTAATGTCTTGAAAAAGGGTAGGCCATCATAATCTAGCTAGAAATATCTAATGAACAGTAGCCTCATTGGCATAGTGTCCACCTATAATGTCTTATTGAACTTCTTGGATTATTTTGGAGCATTCATGTTTCATGACATAGCATCAGAGAAATTCATCTCAACCAAGCTTGTAGAGGTCCCCTCCAATGAGCTAAAAAGGTATATCATAGAATATGATTTGTTTCATAGCCTATGGAGTCAAACAATCGAGTATTGAGTCAGTAATTAAGAAAGCTATAATATCTTCTAATTCCTTAAGAACACAAGAAACATAGAATAGTTGTACATCAGGGAGGTCATCTTGAATAGCACATGGTGGTTCTCTATAATAAATTTGAGAAAGATGGTTAGGACCACAATTAGTTTTTCTTGGTTTGACCATGATAGAGAATTGAAATTCTTTAAATAATACTATCCAACAGCATATGCAACCATGCAACATAGGTTTATTTACCGTATATTGTTAATCTTCATGATCTATATAGAATACAAAAGAAGTTGCCAATAAGTATTGTCAAAATTTATATAGATCATAAACCATTGAATGTGCTTCGCACTCTATGGTAGTGTAATTCCTCTCAGTTGGAGTAAGTTTTCTAATATAAAAATAGATAGAGTGATTAAGGTAACCTTCACCTATTTGTGCAAGGACTACACCAATAACCATTTTAGAGGCATCAATATGGACATGGAATGATTTTGTCCAATTAGGGAACTATATAATCAAAGTAGTAACCAGATTGTCTTTTAAGGCCTCAAAGGCTTCTTGGCAAGAGTGGATCTAGATAAATTATTCATTATGTTTTAAGAGTTCCTCTAAAGGCATGATAATCTTTGCATGTCCTCAAATGAATTTTTTATAATACCTAGTATGTCTTAGAAAGGCATGAACTTCACATTGAGAATTTGGTGCTTGGAGGCAAATAATGACAGCTAATTTTGTTGGATCTACCAAAATTCCATCCTTCCAGATAATATGACCTAGAAGAACACCGAAAGGTGTATAAAAAAGAAACTTGTTTAAATTTAGTGATATTTGTAGTAATTAGTAGCACTCAAGCATGCATCATAGATTAGAACAATGGTCTTTTACTGAACCATAGATTATCTAGTCATCTAAGTAAAATTGAAGGAATTTATGGATGAATTCTTTAAAGGCCTCAATGGCTATATGGTAAAATATAACAGGTGCATTATTCAACCCAAAAGGCATGATGGTATATATGAAATATCCCAATTCAATGGAAAATTTAGTCTTAATTCAATCTTCCTCAATGATCTGGACCTAATGCTACTTAGAGAATCCATTTGTGAAAGTATAAATTTCACACCTAGTGATGCCTTCAAGGATCTCTTCCATTAAGGGTATTGGGAAGGGATTAGTAATGCAATATGTGTTAAGTATATGGTAATAAATGTAAATCCTAATGTTTCCATATTTTTTTATAATTATAACCATGGTACTAACCCACTTAGATTCATCAATTACAGTGATCACTCTGATGTGCAGCATACTATTAATTTCTTCCTTCATGCACACACATAAATTTGGATTCATCCTATATGGCCTTTTTCTAATTGGTCAAGCACCATCAACCCATTTGATATGAATTTTGCCTAAATATAGATGAATAAATTTTGTCTCACTATAAATCCTTCAAAATACATCTTGGTATTTGTTAGTAATTTGACCTGTCAAGGCCAAATTACTACCCCATAATACAAAACTGTCCAAAAATCTAGTCAATAACCCTCTACAACTAGTCAAACTAATGAATTATAACCTAAAATATTGCATTTTGCTCAAAAAATGTCAAAAATATTTTTAAAAAGGCATTAATTATTTCAAAAGGCTTTTGAATATATTTAAAAACATTAAAATTGCTTATGTCCAAAGTTTCAAGTACTGGGAAAGTGATTTACTATGCTTTCAAAGCCAAAAAGACCCATTTATCCCCCATACATGCCAAATTTCCATATTTAAAGCATGATAAAGGTTGAAAAAAGTCTAATTTTTCATTTTGTGGCACGTATTGCTTCTAAAATCTTCTATTTCAAGTGGTGGAGACTTGAGTTGGCTTTTAGAGGCCAAAATAAGGCTTATTTCTCTCATTCTCAAGCAAGAGTATAGATTTCATATGTATTTCATATGTCAAGGGAAGGGGATATCAATTTTAGGCCATGATTAAGATTCAAAAATAATTATATTTCAATTGATGGTCATATTGGCCCTAAACTGGTCTCTTCCTTCCAATTGGAGATTTTGTACAAAAGGACATGCCTGTAGGTTTTCTAATGGTATGAACTATTGGGGGAGAGTACATATCTAAATTTTAGGGTGAATAAAATATATTCAAATGGATTATTTATGGATTAAGTGGTTCTTCAATTTTCTTCTCCATGATCATGAACCATCTATTTGAAATCATATAGTTTTTTGTAGCCTTGAAAATAGAAGGGCAACTAGTTTTCTTCAGTTTCTTCTCACCAGGGCATCATTTAAAGAAAATTCCAATTGGTAAAGATTTTTAGGGATAAAATATACATTTTAATTTATTTATTAAATTATTTTTAACATTTTCAATGTTCAAATAGAATATCTTTGATAGGAATAGTCCATTTTTGTAGTCTATGAGCTTCAAAAGTGAATTGTACAGTTAAAAGGAGAGATGGCAACTTTAGGTTTTCAAGAAATTTCTTTTTCAGGGCCTCCATCATGTTTATCATGATTTTAAATTATAATTATCATAAATTTTCTAAGATTCATAGAGAGAAACTCATATTCATGCTTTCAAAGTGCCTAAAGAGGCCTAGATTAGCATATTTTAAAGTCTATTTGAAAATTTTAAGGCTTTTACAAAAAAATAGGTTTGAATTTAACCCACTTACCATCCTATAATGGCCTCCAAATTTATGTTAAATGATGATTAGGTTTCCACGTTTACATACACTCCTCTTTGTTTTTTTATGCTCTATAACCCTCCTTTTCCACCTCTATCCACATTCACCCCATATCACTACCTTACTCTATGTTTTCCATTATGTTTTGTTCTTCACCCACTCTCATTTCATGTATTTTCATAATCTTTCGTATCCCACCAATCTCCAACCCATCTCCATCACCTTGTTTCATCTCAAAATATCCAATGGTTAATCTAGAACAACATAAAGTATGAAAATGGGGATATATATATTCCACTTGATAATGCAAGTACAGTCATGAAAGGATCATCTATAGCAAGTAATTACATATTCCAAGTATGATCATTAATGTGATGATATGACTCAATTAAAATAGGCCTTTATCAAGGTCTAGGAGAAAAAGTGATCATCAAGAAAGATAAGGACCAAATATGTGTTTGAACCTTATAGTCCATACAAATATGACATATACAGTCATATACACTAAATAAGGTTCAAACATTATGAGTTTTATCATTATGGTAAGATCTTGAGATCTTGGATTGACTATCATGAATAATATTTAGTTTTGGTTACATATTTATGTTGTCATCATGGCTAAGAGGCAACCTATATACCTATCAAGAAGTAATCTTCCCCAACATGCCTATGCCATTCCAAAGAAGGCTTACTTGGTAGTAGGAAGAGTTTTTTTTTAAGGCTCAAAGAAGTTATTTTGGTCATCAAAATGCATGAATAGTATTGAAGACATAAATATCATGAAGGATAAAGCATGGTAATTTAATAAAGGTTTAAGAAGGGAGTCTAAAAGACCTACAACCTACTTTAGTCATATAAAATGTGAAAATTGGTAACTTGATCATGGTTAATGACACCTAACCCTTAGATCCCTCTTGCTTGCTCTCATAACCCTCATAGGCATCTTTTCACTAATTCTTAGTCATCTATATCCTTCCATAATTGATCCTAGTTGAGATAGAGCCCTCCTTTCATGATAGATCCATCCCTTAGGTCCCATCTACTTAGGAAAATAGTACCACACTAGGACTATGGAACTGGTGCCACTCCTATCTACTTTTGGTGTTGTTATCCAAATCCATTTTTGGCCCCAATGATTAATTTATTATAATTTCCCATCCTTATCCTTCTCAAACTAATGTGATTACATTCAACCCATGACCAATAGATCCCTATAAAATCTCATTCAAAGATCATTTTGAAAGGGTTGGTAATTATCACTAAATAAGCAAGAATACAAGTAATACTACTCAAGAAATCTTCCCTATTCTCTACATACAACCAACCAACACACTTACAAGTGTATTCAAATCCTTACACCAGACCCTAACCACCTCAAGAAAATCTAGCTTAGCATTCTACATCTTCATACATAAAATTTCACAAAGCACATCAAGTGGGAGAACTACATATGGACTTATCCCTCTTTAGAGTATTGGTATATAGGCAGCATACCCACATAAGGGGTGTGGATCCATATCTAGTTAATATTACACACATTAACCCCCCTTTCTCAAAATTAGTCAAATCATAATGGAAGATAGGGTTTAAAGATAAAATATTCTCTATAAGGAGATCTACAGACTTCCAGCTACTAAAACTTCATGGATAGGGTCATATAGACCTAGTGAACAAAACCCAAAAATCTTAGATCTTCATGACAATAATGGCAAAGGTAGACTATAGAGTCAATGTCACTCCTGTCTAGTTTTATCACTTCTATCCAATCACAAAATTAAGTTCAAATCTCAATTTATGATAGTGTCCCAGTCTTGCACAATCAATTATAGCTTTTGTCTCAGTTGGATCAATCAGTTTTTAGTTAATTTTTATTTTCTTCTCCTTATTACTAATTTTAGAAAAGTTTGAATTGTAATTAATTTACACAAACTAGTATCTTAAGTATTATCTATTTATTTACTATTTTTACTACTTAGACCGTTTAACTAAATTAGGAATAATACATAAATGTTCCCAAAATTGTTAAATCATTTGGTGAACCCAACTTACTTCATTTGTGCATTAAAAACCCTAGAAACCCTAGGGTAAATTTCTTACTAATTTTTCCTATATTTTTTTTATTTTTTACCTACAATCAAAAATTAGCATTAAATTTTAAAAAAAATTAGTAATTTTTAAATAATTTTCCTCCAAACCCTAGTTACCCATACTAGGTCTCAATATTTTTCCAGTAATTTTATCCAATCATTTTTTAAATTTTCACTAGAATATTTAAATCAAAAAATCCATTCAAATTTCAAAATTCAATATTAATTTTCAAAAACATTTATTTTTCAAAACCCTAGTTGTATCTACTAGGTCCTATTAAATTAAAAAATTTCCAATAAATTTCTAATTTTTTACTTGCATATATAACTTAGAAATTCACTTTCAATTTCAAATTTTCATAGTAAATTGTTCAAACAATTATCTTTCAAACCCTAGTTGCATGTATTAATTCATATTTACTTCTTGAGGTATCACCTTACATGTGTGTGAACTTCATATCCTTTTTATGTAATTTCCAGTTAATTATTTTTAGGACTTTACATTTCCTATATTTATTGCTTTAATTTTCTATCACTTTGTCTATTATAAATTATTTCAAAAACTTCAATCGAATCTCAAATTGTTTTCCTACTTTAATAATGGCCCAATATACAGTTTTGATGAAATCAATAAAAGGAAATACCTTGACATGCAAGATGACATGATTAATGAAATTGATAAAAGGTAACTTCAAGAACTCCTAACTAAACACCTTGACATGCAAGATGACATGCTTAAAATACTACAATAATAACAACAAAGAGTGAATAATGGTCAATCTTCTCAAACCACAGAGCAACCAATTGCACATGACACTATGGGGGAAACTATGTCTCAATAACCCCCTATAACAACCCAACTTGCCCCTAACCACCAACTATAGCTAGGACGTCTTTGTTTCATGATGTGGTAGCCCTTGTTTAAGAGATAAAATCTATTTAATCCAAGGTGCTACATCTCAATAAAGGTGCCTATGGACCTACGTAGACTTTGGATTCTTTTGCATTATTGCATACACCATTGGATGTCACATTCCTTCTACACCCTTGCCATAAGGTTTTGTCCAACCCAAGCTTACTCTATATGATGGAAAAGGTGATCTAGAGACACATTTGAGAGCTTTTTACATAGCATGCTTGGACTATGTACCAAATGATTGGATACTAACCAAGTTATTTCCTCAAAGTCTAAAAAATTATGATTTGCATTGGTTCTATAGTCTATCAAATCAGTCGGTCAATACATTCAATCCTTTAACTAACATGTTCTTATCTCATTTTAACATTAACATTTGTGACAAGGTTTTCTATGCCCAAATTTCACAACAAAAATAAAGGTCAAATGAGCATCTCATAGATTATGTTCTTTGCTATAATACTATTTTAACTAATATGACTAACCCCATGGCTGATCAAGAGTTACTAAATCTCTTCAAATAGAGTCTTCTACTAGATTTTCATGAATCAATTAATTTCAAAATATTCTCTTCCTTCACTAGATTATGTCACACACTAAAGGAATGAGAAGTCAAACTAATTTCAATGGGAAAACTCAAGTATATAAGTATCTCAAAAACAACAAACAAGAGTAATAAAAAAGTCCCATACAAAGTCAAATCCAATGATAACAAGAGTCAAAATCAACTAATAGTTAATGCAGCTTCTAAGCCCCCTCAGTAAGTTATTTTATCAACACCTCCTTGGCAAACCTTCACCAATCTACCAGTTTCTCTAGCCATATTTTTATAGTAGCTATTGGAATGTAACATCATATCTCTCCCTCCTATTTAATAAGTTGACCCAACAAAGTCTCTTCCATGAGGATATGATCATCATGCAATTTTTGAGTTTCATAGGACACTAGGCCATACAATAAATAGATGCATTATTTTGAGACAAAAGATATAGGATTTGATATATGGCAATCATATTGATCTTGGCACTTCAGTTGAGCCTCCTCATGTAAAGTAAACATAGGATAAATCTTTGAAAAACTTCTTAAATCCCTTTCTATATCATTTTAAACAAGATATATGGGACACATTAAGGGTTCACCATGCATATCATGCACATCCATAACCAAATACATATAGAGCACCTTCAGTTGAGACACATCCTTTGAGTAACATAATTGGCATATACAATTCTAGAGTTCTAGCTAGACCTTCCATCTCCTTCTTAGAGTATTAAATCATTGAGGATGAATTGGATTATCATGTACTCTTTATCAAAGCTTACATTCATAATCATCCTATTCATAGTGTTCTCATAAACAATGGATCTAGTGTGAACAAGTGTACTATGACATTATTACAATATTTGGGATATTCAAAGTAGGATATTACCACAATGAACATAGTTATCAGTGGATTTGGTGGGTACATATAGATTTTATTAGGTTAGATTATACTTCATCTATGGGTTGGTCCAACACATGCGGCCACACCATTTACTATATTTCCTAGTGTAGGAGTTTTTGATATGTTACTTGGTTGACCATGGATCCAAAAACTTTAAGTAGTACCTTCTATAGTTCATAGATGTATGAAATTCATTCATGTTAATTAGGTTATTATAGTTGGTAGAGTTCCATATGAGTTACCACTCCCTGCTTTAGAGCCATCTTCTACTCTGCAGTCACCAGATTCAGTTTTGCCACTAGTTATAGTTCCTCTTCTAGTTTCGATCCAGACACAGTTGAGGCATCCATCACCAACACAAATATTTCATACACTTCTATATCTTCAAGATTCTAGATAACTTCTAGCTATAATGTTCACACCCAGGGTAGTTTCATTGATATCTCATGCATCTACACACAGAGCACATGTTTAGAGAGCTTCTCCTACTACTAGATGGGTCCCTAAGAGCCCTAAAATTGTATCCACTTCTCAAAGTTATAGGGGGACCCCATAGTTGGTTTCTAATTTAGATATTTTAGAGCATTTATAGGATGTACAAATTTTAGAGCCACAATCTCAGCATTTCCAGCATGCATGATTCCTCTCCTTGATATAGGACACCATGATAGGGAGTCTCCTATGAGACTCATTGATTAGTATCATCCTTTCTTAGATTACTTGTACATATTTTCTTATGCTTTTTTGTACATAGCTTATATAAAAAATACCAAAAACAATACAAAATTTCAAACTACTAAAAACATGCAAATTATTCAAAAACACCAAAAATATTTTGATTGTATGTATTATCCATGCTTTACATTTCTACTACAATTATAGACATACATTTGATATTTTATGATATTGTTTATTGATTTATCTACATTACCATGCTTCACTTGATCTCTTTTGAGTGTGTACAATGACATCTAGCTTTTTGATTGCTTCACTCTACCCATTGAGGGGCATCCTACTTCTACATCGAGACATACATCGATATACATACCCACTAGGGGCATCTTCTACATGACTACACCATCCAGGTTATGTCATTATTACACCACACACTCTAGTTATCATGTTGATGTACATTACTTACTAGCTTACATAGATTACTATATCAACATCTCAATAGTATATAGCACTTGTGTATTTCTTAGCATATACCTAGTCTTTTAATAACATGTCTTTCATAATTTCCCTCTTGCTTTGATTAGTTAGATATTATTGTATTTCTAGTATTTTCATGCTTTCCTTTCTTGTTTTGCGTAGCTAGATGTGATTGCATTTCTCAATTCTTATTTGTCTTTTATATGTAACTTAGGATATTTTCCAATGTCTTTCACCTCTATTCATGTGTGCACCTTCAGATATTTGCCAATATTTTTTGCCTATAATAATCTATGTCATTGTGGCTTTCATGCTAACCTTGCTTATTTTAATTATATGTGTATATGGAATTTGAGCATGCCTTGTATGCTTGCCTTCTAGTTTGAGTGACATGTACCCATATCCCTTGTTTGCTTGGATCCTTGGCAATTTTTTTATACTTATTGTTTCTTACCTTTTGTGCTTATTACTTATTTGTTCTTCATTTTTTACAATGCCATGATCCACATCATGCATTATCTTATTTTCTTGGATGCCATGATGGACATCCTACTCCATCCCGCCTTGACAACTAATAACTAACAACTAAAAACTAACACTTCTAATTCTTTTTTAGTACATTACACATGTTATTATATTATTATATCTATCTAGGCATACCCCTATTGATCTAATAATCTTTCATTAAAAACCATGATATAACTTAAGATATCTTGTCGATTATCATTGCTATATCATATATATTTATAACATAACACATTTGTAGGGCTCTTTATTCTAAGGGAAATCATTGTAAGGTATTCATTCCTTCCCTCAAAAGAGTGGGGGGAATGGGTTTTGTCATAGAGATCAAAGATCTTAATGGTCAAAAATCTAGCTTTTAGAACACTTAGAATAGAAACTAGACATCAAAATAGTCAAAATAGACCAGGTAGATAGTGAGAATATCAGAATAGTTACTAGATTTGGCCTAGGACAATAATGCCAATCTTGGACTATAACACTAGTGCCACTAGTGTCCACTTTTGGTGATCCTATCGAAATAGAAAAAAAACTAGACTTTTCAGAAGTAGGAAGAAATTAGGTTCAACTATAGTTTTGCATAGCCAAAATAATTTAGAATCAACAATTTTTAGTACACTTTTACTCAGAGAGTCTAGATATAGGGGGTGTCATGCATGGCATGATGGATCTCACTTCTAGTTTTAGACATAGTAGATGATATGACTTCTAGATCAAAATCCATGTTTTAGACACCAATGATTAGGGGCAATGTGCATGACACATTTATTTATTTTCTTTCTAAGTTTAGCATTACCTAGGAATTTATATTAGTTACATTCTTTATTTCATATGCAGGTGGTTAGCATCTTTTTGGAATGGATTTCATAAAATCATAACTTCTTGAGTTCTAGAGTGGCTTTCATACAAGCCTAGTGCACAAGTTCAAAGTGGCTTTCATACAAGCCTAATCTCTATCTTTTGGAATGGCCAAGAGTGGCCTAGTTTTTAGCATACATTTGGCTATCCATGCCAACATGTTCAAATCATAGTACATTCATAGGCTTTAAGATCCACCTCATATGACACACATTTCATATCGGTATTAGTTCATAGCTTCTCTTCATGGGGCAACGATGGAGCTAAAGGACTAGCTAGCCTTTCTATTATTAAGCCACATATTCAAAAGGATTAGACACATAGTCCAAACATTAATTAACACGTGTATGATCACCTAGATTCACTTAGTGGGTGATGATGGAGCCAAAGGGCTAGCCTTTGTATTCTTGAGCCACTCTCAAAGAATTGAGCACTTAGCTCCATTCACAATATTAATCTTGGTATAGCATCATCCAGCATTACTCAGCATCACTCAACATCACAATACGTTTTGTATTAGTCCACGTACCCTATGTGGTGTATCCATTCCTTTTTATTCTTCTCTCTCTTACCTAACCTTGTACATTCTTATTTTAGATATAGTGTATCTAGTAAGAACTGATCTACTCTTTGTTTTTCTTTCAGATTTTCACCTCACAGTGTGTTCTCTCTATGCACACCTAACATCACACAGCTTTATGAGTTTCACCCTTATAGGTAAGTTTAGGTACACTTTCTATTTTATCTTTATCATAGTATTTTTCTTTGTTTCATCACTAGAATAAAATGGGGGAAAATGTAGTCATATAAAATGTGAAAATTGGTAACTTGAGAATGGTTAATGACACCCAACCCTTAGGTCCCTCTTTCTTTCTCTTCTAACCCTCATAGGCATCTTTTCATTGATTCATAATCATTTATAGCCTTCTAGACTAGATCCCAGCTGAGCCAGACCCTTCTTTCCATGATAGATCCATTCCTCTAAGTCTCATCTACTTAAGACAATAGCACTACACTAAGAATATAATTCTAGTGCCACTCTTGTCCACTTTTGGCACTATTGTCCAAGTCCATTTATGACCCCAATGGTCAATTTCTTTTGATTCCACATCCTTATCCTTTTTATCCTAATGCAAGTACATTCAAACCATGACCAATAGATCCATATAAAATCCCATTCAAAGATCATTTAGAAAGGGTTGGAAATTATCACTAACCAAGAAAGAATACAAATAAGACTACTAAATTAATCTTCCCTATTCTCTACATATAGCTAGCCAACACACTTACAAGCTTATTCATATTGTTATGCCAGTACCTAGCCACCTCAAGTACATCTAGTTTAGCATTTTGTATCTTAATACACATAATTTCACAAAGAACATCAAGTGGGAGGACTAAATATGGCTTGATCCCTTTTCAGAGTATTGGTATGTAGACAACATGCCCACACAAGGGGTGTCGATCCACATCTAGTGAATCTTACACACACTAATCCCCCTTCTTGATCAAAATTGGTCAAAGCATAATGGAAGATAGGGTTTAAAGAGAAAATATAATCTACAGGGAGATTTATAGACTCATAGACACTGAAACTTCATGGATAGGGTCACACAACCTAGAAAACAAAACCTAAAAATCTCAAATCCTCAAGACAATAGCGGTAGAGGTGGACTATAGCATTGGTGCCACTCTTGTCCAGTTTTGTCACTCCTAACCAATCACAAAATGAATTTTAGATATTATTTTGTGATAGTGTCCCAATGTTGCATAGTGAATTCAAGCTCTGTCTCAGTCCTATCAAATAGTTTCTAGCTAAGTTTTATTTTCTTCTCCTTATTACTATTTTTAGAAAAGTTTGAATTGTAATTAATTTACATAAATTAGTAGCTTAACTATTGTCTATTTATTTACTAATTTTATTATTTAAACCTTTTAAATAAATTAATCATAATACACAAATATTCCCAAAAAATTTAAATCGCCTACCAAAGGACACCTACAACTATGATTGAGGTAATGTCCACTATGCATAATGGTTTTATTGTTAGATGTCTTTTTATGCTTGAATAGATGATCATGAATAATAATGGATGCCCCAAGTTTATAATTTTAAAAACCTAAATATTTAGGTTATTTTAAAAGAAAATTGAGGGAGGAAATCAACATACATTCAACCTACAGTCATCAAGATGAACTAGGATCTTCAACAGGCCTAGAGTACATGAATATTCAAGGGTGATGACACTCTGAGTTGATGAGCATAGGGTTTTATATCAAGGTAATAGTAATCCAATAAAAAATATAACTTGGTCTAGGTATTCAACATGATGTAAATAACCACCTATAGGCATTTTATAGGCATGTCTATAGTTTCAAGGGTTTGGATACTAACAGACCTTCCAAGCTATATAAAAAGCATGCCTCAATATAGGGTTTAAAATCCATCATGATATGGAATATAATGCATCAGTCATGATGAGATAGGTATAAACAAGACATTAAAGTTTACTTATACTACTTTCACTTCAAAAATGAAACATGCAGCTAGCATAATGATAAATACCTCTAGGACTATATAACCATTTACAGTCATCTCAATGGAAAAGACACATACAAGTTGAAATTAAAGAAGGGATCACAATGAATAAAGTAATACAAAGAATAATGAAGACACTTTTAAGGGGATTTTTTATTCTTTATACTAAAATTTATCACCTACAACCTCAAAGATGCATTTATAGATGGACTAAAACTATAAACTTAGGTTTTGGCCTTGATTGATCTAAGCCCTTCCTTAGTGAATAAGGTATAACAAATTGAAAGACAAGTTTTAGGGAATATTCATAGGTGAAAGGTATCTCTAAAATGAATGTGATGAATCCTTCATTCCTAAATTAAACCTACAGGACCCTAATTACCCAAATATAGTTAAAAACCTTCATTAAAGCTTCAAGGAAGTAGGTCCATCCTTGGGATAGAGCAGTGATGAAATGCATGTTTGAGAGACATTCCAAGATGTAAAATATATTGATAATAACATCATAAATAAATTCTTACTGAATAGCAAGGTCTATAGCACCTTGCCTACTAGAAATGAGGTCAAAATTTCAAAGAAGCCTAAAGGCTTAAAAACCCTACATACCCTACTCAAGGTGTCTAAAGACAAATAGAGAGTAGATGATCACTTTAAATGCATGTAAGTCTAGTTATAAAGTGTTCCTAAGGATTTTGATACCTCCTTATCTTTATTAGTAGAGTTTAAGACCAAAAAATCTCTAATTACCCTTGTCAAGCCCAAGAATGCCTACAAAGAGACAACTTCACATGTTCATACTATACATGAGAAGTTTCATGGGGAGATGAGTTGGTTAGGATAGTTATAGGGGTATTCCAAGAGTGCATAAAAGTTTGAATGGGGTCAATACATGTTCCCATCTCTATGAGCAAAGCTTAAGACCTCAAAATGGCCTAAACCCCTTCTAAGAGATTTATTTACCAAAAAAAATTAATGCCCTCAAATGGCCATCAAACCTCCTAAAAATCATTTTTATACTCTTGGTAGCTCATTTTTATGCATTTTTTTGATGTCATCACTTGTACGAATATCCCAAAAGTGAGCCTAGAAGATAAAATGAAGTAGCAAGGAAGTTCATGAAATAAGAAGCTTGAAGATGTTGTAGAGGTTTTGTGGAATTTTTTCAAATATTATATGATGGTTTTTAGACAAAGAGAAAGACTTCGTGTGGATAAAAGGAAGAAATTTGTTCCCAAGATGCTAGATAAACATACAAGCCTAATCAGAATCAAACCTCTAAGAATAAAATGTGGGAATTTATTTGTTTCTAAACCTTGTGTAAATTTTTTAAGTCTTTAATGTTGTTTTTAAAGATGTTTAAGACTTGAAAAAGGGTCATATCTTATTTTCTTAAATATTACAAGAGGATTTTAACTGATAGAAGTATGCTTAGTTGGCTTGATAGGCTTAGCTTATCAATCAATTTTGATCTTTGGCATTAAAATTGGCTATCAAAGAGTTCAAAGAAGGAATTTCCATGCTGCCTATTTTCTCTTCGCATAGATATTCATGCACATTTTAAAGAATTAAAGTGCCACATCAAGAATGTTCAGTTCAAAGGGAGTTGACCAGTCCTTACTAGTTAGGTAGTTCCATGCCATCTCATGCAAGAAGGTTTTGTTCATGTTATACTTCATCTCCAGCTCACTTCAAATGAAATCAAGACCAAGATTGGCATATATTTCCATGCAAGAGGTTTTGACAACTCATCAAGGGCCCACCACCTTATTTTATATGCCAAGATTGAGGATCATGCATGTTTTGAGGAGTTTGAAGATATTTAAGGATTTGTTTAAATATTGTAAATTGATTTTGTCTGGAGTTAACTAAAGCAAGACTACTCCTTGTCTCCATTATATGCCACATTAGCTAGAGGCTTTCCTTTGGGATATATATTGTTAGCTTTTGAGCCATTTTTAGAATCCATCCCTCTTTTGTCATGACCATACTCTATCAAGATTGAGTTTTATAACCTTTTTAGATAAATAAAATGACTATTTTAGATTATATTATGTTGGTATAGTGATTAATATTAGTTTTATTTGCATATGTGGTAGAAATTTCTCCATTGTCAAGTTTTGATTCTCACATAGCTACTATTTTATTAGATTATGTAGGTCATGTTTAGTGTTTGATGTCTTTTGGATGAGCTTACATTGCATATAAGTGGTTGGTTAGTGCCTTGAGTTAGGCTTATTCCAACATTTCCCTCAAGCTTTGATCAGTAAATAAAACCTTTACATGAAACACTAATGCATAGGAGATATTTGGTGTTGTATGTTTAATCTTTACTTATTTAATTAGTGTTTTAGGATCTCAAATAGAGTGTATGAACTAGAAATATAGGTGTATTACCAATAGTAAAATAGGATTTCCCTTTTAGTTTCCTTCTCCCCCTTTTCATCCCAATAATCAGTATTTTAGTAAGCAATGCAAAGTGATACATTAGAGGAGATAGCCTCATCAAAATATATAGGTATAGTCTAATTTTAGGTGTCCCATACCTCAAATCATTTCAATATTAGTCCAGGTGTGAAGCTTTTAGAGACAAATATATCAAGCCTTCAACCAGGGTGTTATCTGGGTTACTAATAATTCTAACATGCCCAATGGTACACAAATTCATCCATTGGATTACACATTTTTTAGTAATATCATCTTTAGAAATATTTTCCAATACTCTTCTAGTCCTTATCTCAAGGCAAAAGGTATAATTTGTTCATAATTTTAGTTATCTTCATGATTTTCTAGGCCATGGCAGCCTATAGAGAAGAATTTTATTACTCTTCTCCTTCTCATTAGCTCCAATATAATCCTCATGAGCCATATCAACCATATGATTAAGATACAAGCCTTACTAGTAGTATGAGAGATCATACCAATCCTATAATAGCCCTCAAGAATCTTGTTATTCTCATGATTAGACTAATCAAGTCCCAAAATAATCCATCTCAAGCTTCAAGAAAACTTTTTTTGGCTATGATAAATAGATGATAAGCATAGATACCAAGAAGAGCTATAGATAGGAGGTTTCCAAGCATGAAATTCAGAACATGAGAGCTAATTTATAGTAAACTAAAGAGGTATGTGCAATTTTTATAAGGCAAGGTTAGACAAAGTTTAGTTATGATATTCCATACATAGGAGGTATAATAGTAAGCATTAAAAAGAGGCTAGTGGTTTATGAGAAACCCTAGGTTCATCATAGTCAATAGTATGTTCCCATAGAACTACCCTTTTCCCTTTACGATCAGCAAACTAATTTTTATCATAGCCCTAAAGAGTCAATCCAAACATTGCCTAGATTTCTTACCTAGAAGTCTATCCAAGAGAGGTCTCAAAGTGTTGAATAAGTATGCTTTGAAGAGTCTAATTTTTAGATTGTAAAGATCATACAGGATCCTACATATTCAAGTTTTCAAGAATAAATCCCTAGTGATCTAATCCATGATTTTGAGGTTAATTTAATCAATCAAATTTATCTTGCAATCAACATCTTCAGTATTCAATGGTAGCTATAGAGGCAACACAATATAAAATTCCTTTTTTCACACCCATGTTTAAAAAAAGTACATAAGCAGAGGTTCATATACCCAAGTTCATAACTTGGAATCAGATACATCAGTCTAGAGAGAAAGAAGAACATTCAAGCATGATTTAAGATACTAAGTTCAAGAGTAAACTAGAGATCATTCATCCTCCACTCATCTCTCCTCATAATCCAAAGTCCTTTCCTTCATGGAAATCCATTCAAGAAAAATTTTAGTAGAGAGATGAGGTAAAGGTGATCCAAGAAGAGCAAGTCGATGAAGATAACAAGAATGAACAAGTGTTGGTTGGTCTAGTACCTCAATTCATTTCTCTTGATCACCAATTAAATGAGTAAATTCTACACTTTAGCATGCCTAAATAGGCACAAAATATTATTCATGAAGATCTATACAAGTCACTTATCTATGCAGAGAAAAATCAAGGATGGAAGAGATATCAAATCATTGGAAACCAATAAATGAATAAGAATTGAAGATGTTCTTACAAATTACATGGATCTGGGAGTATTATGATTGGGTCTTGGATCTATACCTTCAATCAATGTACCTAAGAATGGAGGTAGAAATCCTAGCTACATCATCAAGAAGACATGAACATAAAAGTGCTCCCATTTTCAAGTAGATGACATTAAGAGATAACAAACATGTTGTAAAGTTCCACGGTGCATCAAATAATTTTCCAATTTATCTTGGAGGAAAGCATCTTACTTCAAGTTAGTTTTTCTAGGTTTACTTTATGTTAATAAGTGACTAT
This sequence comes from Torreya grandis, assembly GCA_037957365.1. Lineage (NCBI taxonomy): Eukaryota > Viridiplantae > Streptophyta > Pinopsida > Cupressales > Taxaceae > Torreya > Torreya grandis. The sequence continues at coordinate 1,693,904 of JARHVA010002651.1, forward strand.
CACAAGCAACAATCTACTTCCCTTTCATTATTTTCCTTTTTTCCTTAGTTTATTTGTATTTGCTTTTTAGATTAGCTATTTTTTCCCTTCAGTCTTGTTGTGTCATATTCAAAAAAGGTATTACAAAACCCAAAAGAGTTTATTTTTTAGTCAAGAAAGTCATCCAATAAAAAAATTTATGTCCCAATTTGCCATTGTCACATGAAAACTAGTGAGTTATTTTGACTAGCAGGCTATTCAACCCCTGAGAGTCACCATAATTGTTAGTAATTTGACTTGTCAAGGCCAAATTACTACCCCATAATATGAAACTTTCCAAAAATCTAGTCAATAACCCTTTATAGCTAGTCAAACCACTGAATTGTAGCCTAAAAGAGTACATTTTGGTCAAAAAATGTCAAAAATGTTTTTAAAAAGGCATTAATTATTTCAAAAGGCTTTTTAATATCATCAAAAACATTAAAATTGCTTAAGTCCAAAGTTTCAAGTATTGGGAAAGTGATTTATTATGCTTTCAAACCCAAAAAGACCCATTTTCCCCCCACACGTGCCAAATTTCCATACTTCAAGCATGATAAAGGTTGAAAAAAGTATAATTTTCATTTTGTGGCATGTATTGCTTCTAAACTATTCTATTTCAAGTAGCGGAGACTTGAGTTGGTTTTTAAAGGCCAAAATAAGGCTTATTTCTCTCATTCTCAAGCAATAGTACCGTACATATTCCATATAGCAAGGGTATGGGATATCAATTTTAGGAAATGAAAAGGATTCAATAATAATTCTATGTAAATTTACAGCCATATTGGCCCTAAACTAGTCTCTTCCTTCCAATTATAGATTTTGCACAAAAGGACATGCCTACAGGTTTTTTGATGGTACGAACTATTGAAGGAGAGTACATATCTAAATTTTAGGGTGAAGAAACTGAATTAAAAGGGATTAATAATGGATAAATTGTTTCATAAATTATCTTCTCCAAGATCATGGACCATATAGTTGAAATTAGATAATTTTATGCAGCCTTGCAACTAAAAGGGTAATCAGTTTTCTTCAGTTTCTTCTCACCAGGGCATCATTTCAAGAAAATTCTAGTTGGTGAATATTTTCAAGGATCTAACATGCCTTTTCATGGATTTATTAAATTATTTTTAATATTTTAAATTTTTAAACAAAGGATATTCTATAGGAGGAGTCCATTTTTTTAGCCTATGAGCTTCAAAAGTGAATTATACGGTCAAGAGGAGAGATGGCAGCGTCAAGTTTTCAATAAATTTTTTTTGAAGGGCCTCCATCATGTTTATCATTATTTTAAATCAAAATTCTCATAGATTATTCAAAATTAATAGCAATAAACTCATCTTCATGCCTTAAAAGTGCCTAAAGAGGCCTAGATTATCTTTTTTTTAAGTTTCTTTATAAATTTAAAGGTTTTACAAAAAACTAGGTTTGAATTTAACCCACTTCCCCTCCTCCAATTGCCTCCAAAGTCATGTGGAAGGATGATCAAGTGTTCATGTTTACATACACTCTTTTTATTTGTTTTTTATGCTCTCTAACCCTCCTTTTCCACCTCTATCCACATTTACCCTATATCACTACCTTACTCTATGTTTTCCATTATGTTTTGTTCTTCTCCCACTCTCCTTTCATGTCTTTTCATCATCTTTCATCTCCATTCATATCCCACCAATCTTCATCAGCTTGTTTCATATCAAAATTGATAATTGTTGATCTAGAAAAACATAAATCATGAAAAGGGGGATATGTAGGCTACTTACTAGCATAAGTACAGTCATGAAAGGATCATCTATAGCAAGTAATTACACAGTCCAAGTATGATCACAAAGGTGATGAGATGATTAAATTTAAATAGGAATTCATCAAAGTCTAGGATAACAAGTTCCATGATCATCAAGAAGGATAAGGACCAAATCTACCTTTTAACCTTCTTTAAGGTCATTAATAAGCCATAGTCTGTACAAATATGACATATATAGTCATATACACTAAATAAGGTTCAGACATTATGAGTTTTATCATCATGGTAAGAGATTGAGAGATTTTATTGGCTATCATGAATAATATTTAGTTTTGGTTACATCTTTATGTTTTCATCATGGCTAAGAGGAAACCTTTATACCTATCAATAAGCTATCTTCCCCAACAAGACTATGCCATTCCAAATAAGGCTTACTTGGTAGCAGGAAGAGTTTTTTCATAAGGATAAAAGGAGTTAGTTTGGTCATAAAAAGGCATGAATAATATGTAATACATAAATCTCATGAAATATAGAGCATTTTAATTCAATAAATGTTTAATAATGGATTTTAAGAGACCCACAACCTGCCAAAGGACACCTACAGCTCTGATTGAGGTAATGTCCACTATGCATAATGGTTTTACTATTAGATGTCTTTTCAAGATTGAATAGATGGTCATGAATAATAATGGATGCCCCAATCTTATAATTTTAAAAACCTAAAGCTTTAGGTGATTCCAAAATCAAATTAAGGGAGGAAATCAAGCTACAATCAACCTACAATCATCAAGATGAACTAGGGTCTTCAGCAGGCCTAGAGTACATGAAATTTAAAGGGTGATGGCACGCTGAGTTGATGAGAATAGGGTTTTATATCAAGGTAATAATAATCCAATAACAAATATAACTTTTTTATGTCTTCAACATGATGTAAATAACCACCTATATGCATTGTACAAACATGCCTAAGTTACAAAGTTTGGTTACCAACAGACCTTCCAAGCTATATAGAAACCATGCCTCAATATAGGGTTTGAAAGCCATAATAATATGGAATATAATGCATCAATAATTATGAGATAGGTATAAATAATATATTAAAGTTTACCTACAATCCTTTCACTTTATAAATGAAACCTACAGCTGACATAATGATAAAGACCTACAGGCCTATATAACAATCTATAGTCATCTCAAAGGCAAAGATACAAGTTGGCATTGAAGATGGGATCACAATGAATAAAGTAATACCAATAATAGGGAAGACACTTTAAATGGGAATTTTTAGTCTTTATACTAAAACTTTTCACCTATAACCTCAAAGATGCATCTACAAATGGCCTAAATTTAAAAACTCGAGTTTTGGCCTTAATTGATCTAAGCCCTTCCTTAGTGAATAAGGTCTAATAAATTAAAATACAAGTTTTATGGAATATTTATAGGTGAAATTTATATTAAAAATGAATTTTATGAATTATTCATGCCTAAAATAAACTTACAGGCCCTTGCTTACCCAAACATAGCCAAAAACCTTCATTAAAGCTTCAAGGTAGTAAGTCCATCCTTGAGATAGAGCAGTGATGAAATACATGTTTGAGATACATTCCAAGATGTAGGATATATTTATAATAACATCATAAATAACTTATAATTGAATATCAATTTCTAGAGCACCATGCCTACTAGAAATGAGGTCAAAATCTCAAAGAAGACTAAAGGCTTAAAAACCCTACATACCCTGCTTAAGGTGTCTAAAGACAAATAGAGAGTGAATGAACACTTGAAATTAATTTAAGGATATGTATGAAGTTTTACTAAGGATGTTGACCAGTCCTTACTAGTTAGCTAGTTTCATGTCATCTCATGTAAGAAGGTTTCCTTCATATCACACTTTAACTCTAGCATGAAATAGGTTTTGACAACTCATAAAGGGCCCACCACCTTCCTTTTTATGCTAAGACTAAGGATCACACATGTTTTGAGGAGTTTGAAGATATTTAAGGATTTGTTTTAATGTTGTAAATGGATTTTGTCTAGATTTAACTAAATCAAGATTACTCCTTATCTCCATTCTACACCACATTGGCTAGACGATTTCCTTTGGGATATATATTTTTAGATTTTAAGCCATTTTCATAATCCATCCCTCTCTTAGCATGACAAAACTCTACCAAGATTGATTTTTGTAACCTTTGTAGATAAATAAAATGACTATTTTAGATTCCATTATGTTGGTAGTGTGTAATATTAGTTTGATGTGTATATGGTAGAAACTTCTCCCTTGTTAAGTCTTGATTCTCACCTAGCTACTAGTTTGTTAAATTATTTAGGTCATGTTTAGTTTTTGATTTCTTTTGGATGAGATTAAAGTGGATATAAGTAGATGGTTAGTGCCTTGAATCAAGCCTATTACATTTCCCTCAAGATTTAATCACAAGATAAAACTCTACATGAAATACTGATGTATAAGAGATATTTGGAGTTGTAGATTTAGTCTTGTCTAATCAATTTTTTAGGAGATAAATAGAGTGGATAAACTAGAAATATAAGGATCTCACCAATAATAAAGTAGGATTTCTATTTCAATTTCCTTTTCATCCCAAAAATTATTAGTTTAGTAAGCAATGTAAAGTGATACATCAGAGGATCTAGTCTCATCAAAATCTAGAGGTCTAATTTGAGTTCAGGTGTCCCACACCTTATATAATTCTAATGTTAGTCCAAGTTTAAATATTTTAGAGCCAAATCTATTAATCCTTCAAGCAGGGTGCTATATAGGTTGCTAACAGTATTATTTTAACAATTCAAATATTTTTGAAACCTTTGTGTCTATCAAATAGTTACCTATGGTACCTATTTTTGGTTCTTCTTCTGTGTCAATGTTGTGTTGGATAGTTTGAAGAGGCTCTATGTAAGGGTGACCTACATTGGTACTAGTATCATGAATAGTTTGTACACCATAGTCTATAGGGATATCCAAATGGTTTTTAAATGGGTCAGGTGGGTTAGACCCTTCACCTTCATCCCCCTAAAATATGAGTTTTTACTTCCCTTGGTGTATATCTTCATGGTGTTCCTAATCAAAGATAGGGTCTAGTGTAATAATGAGATGTTTATATGGATCATGAAAGAAAACTAAACCTTATTTGGGGACATCATGAATATATCTCAAGGTATCTTCAATGGGACTAGGGTCACCAATAACTACTTTGTGCATATCTTGGAGAGTGAGGCACAAATACATTGTCATGGATGAATAAGATAATGTCAAGTTCATGATTTATTTCAATAGATGCCAAAAATAGGTACCCATATGTCATTATTCATGAACATACCATGCTATATCCCAAGCTCATAAAGTTTTATAAAAAGCATGTACCTAGAAAAGACTCTTTAGCCTTCCACATAGATTCACAAGCTTATATATTTGGTTATGTTTCCCACACTTTACTATAGTTGATTGCAACCTAAACTCAATTGTCATGATGAAACCAATGTTGTAAAGTATAGGATACTTAATCCCAATGGGAAAGTTTTTCATTATGGGTATGCCACCACCTTATAGTTGTGCTTTCAAAAAGGTGAACCAATGATTTCATATAATCATTATCAGAGTATAAAATTCTTCAAGGCATTAGATAAATTCTTAGACATCCATTTGTCTATGAAATCAAGGAGCTTCATCAATTATTTATAATGGTGCATTCATAACTTCTCCTCTCATGACTTGTCTAGTAACAAGGCAAACAAACCTATGGTTTTTATGATATTAGCAAGGAACATTCTCACAACTACCAATTGCACCACACACTCTTCCAATGAGGTCATAGTCACCATGGGCCCAATAATTAAAAGCATTACTTGTAGTATCATAAAGGGACTAAGTGTCTTTCCATAAGAGGATGCCATCAAATGAGATCATGATGCTCACCATCTCTAGTTGTGATGTTATAAATTTGGTTAATATCTTCTTTTGTAATAACAAGTTTTACATATGGGGGCTCATGTGTTTGATCCAATGGAATAATAATGTGTTGATCAGTATTCTCAAAATTGATGTAATGATTCTTGAAAGTTAATTCTACATGATTTTCATAGCACCAAGGTCACCCCAATAGAGCTAGAAAACATCTACCTTAGTTAACTCAAGAACTTCAAAATTAGCTATGAAAGGTAATCTAAGGATATTGACTGTTGTATTCTTAAGGATGCCAATTAGTATAGCACAAGATTTATTATCCATAAACAATATTTGTGGTGATGGTTCCAATGATGGACTAGCCATTTTGTGCCATGCATCCTTTGTGAGGATGTTAACCTCAAAACCATTATCAACCAAGATATCCCAAATAACCTAACCATTGATGGTAGCACTCAACAATATTTCCTTATCCTCTTGAGGGCTAAGAGGAATAGTGGTATATTATTTCCAAACATGATTCAATCGACGATCCTAAGTTAGATGAATCAATTGAGGTTGAGCATTATTTGATGTTTGTACCTAATTTTTAATCCAATTACTCAGTTGTGGGATAATGTCTTCATCCAACATATGCTTTCAAATCTCTTGAAAATAATCTTGTGCCATATTTTGAGGTTTTGTGGCCTTTTACATATCAACACATTATGTTGTTTTTTGGTCCTTAATAAATTTAATTTCTCCTTTTAGTTCCCTTACCAATGTCATAGTATCATAGAGTACATCTTTATATTGCTATGCATTAGGATACTTCCTTACATGAGGCTCTTCACTCTATATCTTCTCAATAACAATAGTTGTAGAATGAGATTTTCCACTACGCATAATAATATTCACCTATTGGGCTATCAGGGTGCTAGAGCATGGCTACTAGTGAGGTTTCTTAATGTGAATCATCCATGTACCTTTTTCATTTCTTTCATTAGTGATGTCTATATATAAGTGAGGACACTCTTCTAACCAATGTTCTTTTTTATAGAAGTCACATGTTGGGTAGATGGGACAATCTCATTGATAGTGATCTAGAGATACACACTTATAACACATTCTTAGTGGGAAACAACCACCTCCTCATCTTCATCCTTAGCCTCATCCATGATAATCACCATTATCTTGATTATTATAAATAGAGGTTTGGTGGGTATCATGCATGTGTGCCTTATGTATATCACTAATTAGCTGGCAATCATTTATATCATGGGTGTAGGAATCACATATTTTATAGTATTCAAACACCTTAAAATGTGTTTCCCACTGTAAGTGAGGACACGAGTGTACATCATGATCTTCATGGTAAATTTTACATGATTGTTTAAGTATAGTGTGGATGTTCTTACGTGGGTAGTTACTTCAACTATGACCCTTTAGACTTGCAATCAGTACACCAAAGACCATTACAAGTTTTGTACACATTATTTGAAGTCATTTTTTCTAGTTACAATGCCATTGAAGCTATTTAGGCTTCCATGAAAGGATTGATTCTAGTGTCAATACTACCAATAGATTTATCATAAAGGGTGGCTTTCAGGGCTTTTCACAGGCTAATAAAGGTCTTTTTAGATAGTGTTCATCTAAAGGGAAGCAAAAACCTCCCAAAAACCATTGGGCTTGTTGAGCATCATTAATTTCAAATAAAAATTTTGACAAGAGTATTTTTAACCATGAATCATACTCTCATACACTTTCAATGAGTTCTTAATTTATATCTTTCAGTGCGATAATACTTTATTTCTCTAATTCATGAATGTCAAATTCTTGAAGGAATGTTTTTTTGAGCTTATCATAGTCAATTATTACTTGTTGAGGGTCAAAATTCATATACCACTTATGTGCTTTTTCCATAAGTGTGGTTATAAATTATGACCTTTCACTTAGAATAATTTATGTCTCACACCCTCCAAATGAGTTCGTACTTATGGATGTGCTCTACAACATTCTCCACATCCCAATATTCAAGTAGGTGAAGCATCATTTCATAATATACTATTGGTAGTTGAGGTGATTTTGTCAGCAGTTATTGATAACCCCCAGATCATGTTCCTTAAGGGGGGATTCTAGCACTTCCTCCCATGCCACCTCTTAGTCTGGCCCCAGTGTCTCCAATAGTAACACCCATGATGTGGGGCATAGTAGCTAGTTGATTAATAATATTTAGCCATGTTCTCTATCCACTATTGATTATAGGTCCACTAAGCATTTTAATTTGGGCCATGAAATTCCTTTGAAGATGAAAATAAAGTTCTTACTCTAGATGAGTTAAAATTATCTTAACTACAATTTCCTTTATAGGATCAATTTTTAAATCTACACTATTTGTATCCCAATTATATATATGTAATTCATCTGATTCAAAATCATGAGTGCACACTATTGTTGGGGAACTTGGTTGCTTCAAACTTGGTTCTTCAATCTCATTCCCACTTCCCTGTAAATCCTAACAAAACTTCTTGATTTATCTCATTCCCTTCATATGCCACTTTCACCTATGACCCTCTGTTGAGCTTCATCATATTTCCAACTATGTGAAACTAAAATTCTAAACTAACACATCTAGGATCCATTCTTGTGAAACTATGTGAAATATAGATGTGTTAGTGAAATATAAATGTCTTGTGAAAGTCATTCCCTTATTTAGTTTTCTCATTCCCTTCCTATGCCACTTCTTGTGAAACTATGTGAAATATAGATGTGTTAGTGAAGAATTTTAGGTTTAGAATGACCCTATGCCACTTTGACCTATGATCATATTTCTAATTTACCAACCATGTGGTTCTTTGAGAAACTACAACTTGGCTTCTTCAAGATAAGAATAAATGGTTGCAAAATACTCTAAAATGTAGCTATTCAACACTCCTCTCCACTAGATATTAATTGCCTATGTCCATAGTGTTCCTAATCATGCCAAATCCCTTTGATGTTCTAACGTCTAAGCTTGTCTCCTCCCAAAATTTTATGATCAACCTTAAACATAAGTAGAGAGCCAAGCATGCAAATGAATAGGGAATTTGACAAAGAAGGTTTCATATAATGTGTTTTATATATGTTGTTCCACCTATTAATGTATGGAAACTCCTAGTTCAAGATAAAGAACCATAAAATTTTCCTTAACCTTGGTAATCCATTGTTCAATAATTTCAAGGGTCATTCATTGAAGCATCTTTCATTACTATGTAGCAAGTGTTATAGGTCCCAACAATGGAACCAAAATGTTGGGTTTTTATTCCCTTAATCATGTTTATTTAGGTGTTAGAGTGTATCCCCAATAAACTTATGCATTGGATTTTCATGCAAAACTAAGGTCTTGTGCACTCACCCAAAGCATGCATCAAGAGACTGGTTACCATGGGTTATGTTGGTCAGTAACACACTAGTCATATACTTGGGTTTATTCATATATTTGATTAAAAATTACACAAAAAAATAAATACACTACTGTATACCTTGACACAACAATCATAACCACCAATAATACAAATACAAATGCCATGAAGTTCAAAGGATTATCTATATAAACTCATATAATGCATGTTCTATAAATCCCATTATGAAATATAGGCAATATAATTAGTCAATTCAACCCATTATGCATACTCAAATATCAATTTAGTAGAAACACACAACACCTAAACTAATTATAATATCCACAAGTTTATATTATATAGTCACAATATTCTATCCATTATCAGTCACCTTACATGTTTCCACACAAGGGTATTTATACTTGTTTTTCCATGACCAAGTAGTTACATAATAAATGATAACATGGGTGATTGGACAATGAACTCTTACAAACAAAGTTTCATGGTAGTCTTTTAATTATTCTCTCCTAAGGACCCAGGCCTTTGTGCCCCCTATATTCTTATTCAATGCTATATCATTTCTACCAAATGTCCTCCTCTTCATGGGCTAGTGCAAAAATCATAATGGTTTGAGTCTATATGGTCCTTAATAATCACTCCTCAACCATCTCTCACTTCCCATGTACTCCCCAAGTCTTTCATTGTTGTTCTGAGTCCTATGCTCTATGATTATTTATAGTTATGTTCCATCTTTGACAGGGTCTTCTCACATTGATAACTTCCATGACCTTATCCTCTCGCACATCACTAGTTCCATGCCATGGTCTTCCTATGCCATGTTAGTTATAGTATATGGCCTTCTTTTGTCATGCTAGTTCCATGCCATAGTCTTCTTATGCCATGATCCTCTCGCATCATGTTGATTTTATGCTAAAAATCCAAAATACTTAGTCAAAATTTGGGGTCCAATAATCCTCAATTGTGAGCTTAACCCCCCTCAATGACACTAAATTACAAGAATTCATTGTGGAATTAGTCCCTTATCCATGTTTTCTAGATAACTTGAGGAATTTCAAAGTCTTTCAAGATTATCAACAAATTGTTCATTTTTTAACAATGTTAGGGAATTAGAAGCCCAAATAATAAATGAAGAGGAAAGAGATAGTACTAAACCTAAACTTGACAAAGATATAATTCTTAATATTCAAGGGAATCAAATATCAAATGGGATGATCTCTCTAAAAAATGAATTCAACACATTTATCCCTACTTCCCCAATTAATAAACCCAAATTTGTAAATCAAAACTATTGAACCATTAACCTTGGTTCTTTGGAAAGACCCCAAACTATCAACATAGGTCCTAATTAGACAAACACAAAAATCTAAAAACTTTAAAAATTTTAGTTGAGTTATAAGGATGTAGTTACTTGGGGCCTATCAAGACCTCAAAGTCTTCAACCCAAAGTTGATCACTCACACCATCCCCCTTAAGCCAAATCAAAGATCATTTCAATAAAGGTAGAAACCTATGAATCCAATCCTTGAATAATTTATACACAATTTTCAAAAGATCCTTTTTACTAAAATAATATTTATAGATCACCATTCCACTTGGGTGGAAAACTTAGTACCTGTAAGGAATAAAAATGGCAAAAATTAGACTATGCATAAAATTTTAAATATTGAATAAAGATTTAAATAAGGATAATTATTTATTACCTTCCCTTGAGGAAGTAATTCATATGGTTAATAGATCCTATATGATGTCTTTCTTATATGGATTCCTGGGATATAATCAAAATTTAGTAAATTTTGATGATCAAACTAAAACTACATTTATAATGAAATGGGGCACATTTTCCTATAAATAAATGCCATTTGGATTGATCAATGTTAAAAACATTTCAAATAGAAATGGATTTCATATTTGAATTTATAATTGGTAAATAAATAGTTATTTATATGGATAATTTAATTGTGTTTTTAAAATTTAGTTTAGATCACATCTAACATTTGCATAAAGTGTTCAAAATATGTAAAAGGTATGGCATTTAGTTAATCCCAAAAGAGAACATGTTCGATGTCACTGAAGGTAAGCTTCTCAATCATGTTCTCATAAAATAAGGTATTTATATTGATACTAAATGAGTTGAACTGATCTCTAACTTGTCTCAGCCTAATAATAAAAAATAATTAAAATATTTCTTTGACAAAATCAATTTTGTTCACAAGTTCATTTCTAGATTTGTTGAAATTATGAAGACTCTGAATGCTATGTTGAAATAAGACACTAAAATAGAATGGAATTTTGAATTAAATAAATAATTTTAGGACATAAATGATTCCATCATGCAAGCACCATTTCTAATCAATCCAAATTATGCTAGATAATTATACATTAATCCTTTTGCTTTTGAACACACCATTGCACCTACTTCACATAGAGATTGGATGGAGAAGAACACCTTGTTGATTTTATGAGCACCAATATAAAAGATGTAGAGTTGAGATAATATATGATGGAAAAACATGCCTATGATTTAGTGAAAGATATAAAAAAAAATTAGGTACTATATTTTTAGGAATAAAGTGCATGTAATTTTTCCAAACCCAGTTATCAAGCAAATGTTGGGTCATAAAGAGCCAAGTGAGTGCAGAGGTAGATGGATGAATAATTTGAATGAGTTTGACTTGGATATATAACCTACCAACCTAGTCAAATTATTGGGTGTTAATTAATAACTAATATTTATCTAAGGACCATTGTGCATTAATTAGATCAAGAGCAAGTGATATAGTATAATTGGTACACTCTAATTGTCTATTACTTCCTTTATGGGATTCCACCTCTTAAAATCAATCAAACATAGAAATGATATATCATATTTAAATAAATATAATATATGTTTAATAAAATAGTTATCTTTATAAAAAATCATGAAGGCATCTATCTTAGATACCTGTGAAAAGTTGAAGCCAAGAATCATGGCTAACTTCCATGAAAAATTAGGTGTGAGTCATCCTACATCACATGTACTAGAAATAGAATACTTAGAACAAAATATTATGGTCCAATCATTTTAAAATATGTACATTCACATGTTATAACATGTCATTAGTTTTAAAACTTTTCCAAAATATAAATACATGCTATAATGTCATTATAGCCAGTTATAGAAGGGATGTCATTTACCCAATGGGGGATAGATTGCATAGAAGTCATTAATCCCAACTCCTCAATGGTCCATAAGTTTGTTCTCACTACCATATAATATTACATGATATGTATAGAGGTAGTTTAAATTAATAATAACACTTCACATGAGGTGATCAAGTTTGTGGAGAAAATGTGACCACTTATTTGGGACCCCAACCTCATTAGTTTGTGACAACGGCCCTACATTTCAATCTATAGATTTCACTGAGTGGGCATATGAAAATGAGATGAATTTAAGGTTCTCATCCAAATAATACTTGTATGGGAATTTATTTGTATAATAAACCAATAAAAACTTGATTGAGGCCAACAAGAAGTCTATAGATAAGAAGCCTCAATAATGGCATTCACTATTAAAGTTTGCCATTTGGATTGACCACACCAAACATAATCAAGCACTTAAAATCCCACCATTTCTATTAGTCTATGTACTATAAATATTTATACCAATTACACTAAATTTTACCACCTACAAGTTCATGTAATAGTACATGGAACCCAATAAAAAGGTAAATTCTAGGATTTAGACATTGTACAATTATAAGAAGCTTAAGATGAACCCTTGCTGAATTTTAGTAAGAATCAAAGCACTGTCAAGTAATGGTTTGAAAATAAATCCAAGGTGAATTCCTTTAGGATTTTATATCTAGTGTTACTATGGGACTAATATCATGATAATAAAGGCCAACATTTAAAGTTTGATCTATTTTAGATTGGCCCATATCAAATATATGAACTATCAGGGTAGAATACTTTCTACCTTAAGGATCTATAAGGGAATGGTATTCCATTACCTATGAATATATAGTTCCTAAATCACTAATTCTTAGCTACCCCTTACAATACATCCTTAGAATTAGAATCTTAAGCTAGTTTGGTAATGTATAGTATATATAATAATCTAGGATCTTGCTTTCTACTTTTACTTCCTTAATTCTTTTATTTTCTAGTTTAGCATTAGAATAGTTTCAATTTAGTTGTGTGTTTTATTTTATTCTTAGATTTTTTTTTTCCCCTTTTGGGTGTGTTTTATGTGCATCCCCATTCCATATCTATAGTTTATCTTGACCTTTCCTTGCTAACATGTATGTGTACTTCAATAATTACAAATCAAATATAAGTTGAGCTATCTATTTGAAGAGTTCCCACTTATAGTAAAATTAACAATCAAGTCATCTATCCTTATCCTAAATAATGAATCAACAAGCAAAAATGTCACCTAGGTTGAGTAAACAACCCCTCTTAGTATGTATCAATGCCTGACCTTTTTCCTCATCACAATTCAAGGTGTAAATCTGAGGTAATCTCTTTGAATTATTCCTATTGAAATTTTTTAAGTAAATATAAACACATGATTGAATTATGCAATATAAATTTGTTTGACAAATTTTATAAATAAATTTGGAAAAATCTCTATGGGATGATTTACTATTCTGAGAACAACATAGATAAGTGTCTAGTTCCCCTCATCCTTCTCAAAATCCTACTTGAAAGTGTCCAACTATTTTTCAAGCATAACCTCACTTGAAAAATCCTTGTACTTCTTGTTTCTTCTCATCCATTATTTTTAGCTTATTTTTCTTTATTTATGTGTCCCTTGTCTTGTTTTCCTTCTCATGAGTTCAGCCCTTTTGTGTTTATTTTTATGCCAAACTATCTTATTTTACCTATAGTCACTCACTTGCTTAATCCATGCTTAATGAAATAGAGGGTTTGTTTTTGTTAATATATCATCAATGGCATTCAAAAATCCAAATAAAAAATCTTGATTAAACATTATATGTGAACTATTATATCTATTTTTGCATTTTTATAATTGTTGTGGCTTATGATTTCTAATGAAGCACATGAATTTAGAAACATTACTTTTTTTTATTTAAAACCCATGAAATGCACTCAATAGAAAATCTAAAGTAAGAATAAAACATTATCATTTATGATTTATCTCTTTTGATCAATGAAATCTCTAAACTTTCCTAAAAACCCATGGCTTGGTCCCCAACCCTTAATGTAATGAACAAAAAAGCCCCTTTCAAAAGGGGAAGAAAAGAGGAAAAATTTAAAATAACATTTGAAATCCCAAGATCCTCAAAAAGGTGATTTAGATAACATCCACCATAGGATTTTTGGCCTAGTTGGTATGTATAAAGGTATTAAGAGTTACTAGAGGTATTTATGTTAGGGATATAGATGCTTGGATGGTAGTAGAGCAATGCCCATGCCATTTCCCCCTAAGCCAAATTGTTAAATCTTACCCCCTCAGAAGTTATAAATATTTGAGCTAATATAAATGATTGTGTGTAAATGCAAATCTATAAATGAATTAATCACTCAAAATAGACACATTGATGGCCTTTGGCAATGAATCAACTTAGTATGTCATGTGTTAAAGTAGACTTTGGTGCCCACTCTTCTAATTTTATCTCAAGTTTTGCTTATAGTTAACACTTATGTATAGATGCATGAACTAGAAATTTTGAATTCTCCAAATACTTAGGAGTATCTCTCAACATGAAGTTTCCATTATTTTTTAATTCACTAACATGCCCCATTTTTAGACTAAAAATAGGGACCCTCTTTATTTTGAGCTAAATTTTGGCAGTGTAACTCATGATTGTGTTCTTCATAGTAAATTGGATTGAATATTTGCATATTCTTCATTTAAGACTTAGCTAAATATTCAAAAAATCATGATGATATTTACACTTGGTGTGAATAAATTCTATTACCCCTTTGTTTTAAATTATTTTATCATATTTTTTTATATACTTTATCTTATGAGTGTTCAGTCTTAAATCTCTATTTTATATGAATGGTTGGTTTCAATTCTCATATTTACTAACTACTTCTTGCATGAAATTAACTTGATAAAAGAATTCACTTTATCAAATATATTTACTTAGTCAATTTTCTTATTTTCTCATAGGTTTTCAAAGACTCTCAAGGTCCCCCAAATTCTTCCACGTGTCTAACTATCATCGATGCATAGCTTCAAAGCCATATCCTTTTGAAAAATGGCTAAGTTCTTTTAAATCCCTAGGCCCCTAAGATCACACCACATGGCATGATCCATGTAACCTAACACCTGATAACCTCAAAACATTAAGTCATTAACCCAAAAGAACATAATTTTAGTAACATTTCCAAAGTTTTGTGCCCTATAAGGCCCCACAAAGATGCCACATGGCACCTTCTCAAAATATCAAGAGCTCAAAGAAATTAAGGCATTAACCCAAATAATTAAAAACTTGATAGCCTAAGAAAAGGCCATGTAGAAATGACTAAATAAGCATAGAATAGAACCTAAGAGGCTGATAAAATGTCACGTAGTTGCAATGATGACTAGGATAGATAGTGAGTTAAAGCTCAAGGATGCTAACAAGATGCCAAGTGAAAAAATGGGACCCATTGACAAATCCAATATTATAGATAGGGTAATGGGATATAACACTAAGGAAGGGTTGTGTGGTAGTGATGATGTCATAAAAGTGATAAGACTATTATTCATGGATTGTTTGGATATCAAGACTTCTAAAATTCCCAAGAGAGATATATGTCAAGTTCAAGAAGTGTAATCAAAATGTAAATGATTCATCACCAACTAAAAGGACCATAAGTGATAAATTCCATGCTAATAAAGGAGTAAACTAATCTAAGAGACCTAAAAATCAAGATATGGATGGCTCTTTCATTAAATAAACCTCTAAAATTTAATGTAGAAGACTACACAGAGCATGGTGGAATGGTAGTTCTAAGAAAATCTCAATGATAATATGCCATCAATATTTGAATCTGATTATAATTAGCCCTCAAAATTGAATGTAATATAGTCAGTATGGCATGAGTCATCACATTTTGTGTGCATAGTAGAATACCAAGAAGAGACAATGAACATAAAAGATAAATTTTAGCCTTCAATATGCATAGTATCTAAATCATGCTCAAGCTACCAATCTATCAATGAATCAAAAGAATCCCAACTGCATTCCTATATCATCATTGAATATTATAACCACCCTAGTAGTGGGTTGAGTGAACTTCATGGACAAATATATCTATATAAAGGACATTCTTTCCCTTTGTAAACGGGTCAAAAAAATTTAGTCCCAAAATGTTATTATAATCAAGCCAAGATCACACCTAAAATTCTCTCTTGCTTTTGGAATTTGATTATCTTCTAGGGTCAACACCTTGTGTAAATAAACTCTATCAAAATTATAATAATTTTTTTTCTTGTTTAGACTTTGTCTTTTGCTCACCAAATTTTGCCTATTATTTCCAATTTTGAGTCCATGCTTGTTTCAAATGGATGGTATTATGCTTAGTTAAAAAATTAAATGTTGTAATTATATTGTGTAACAGATATTCTAATTCTCTTTTGAATTCTTTGTGTTTCACTTACAACACTCTTTAATTTATGTGCTTACAGCTATAAATTAACCTAAAAGATCTATGTGCAATAGCTACATGTATTTTAAATGTTTACATTTAGTGAAGAATTATTGATTTATACATTCATATTTTATCCTTAGAAGATTACCCATTGTGTCCCTATAAGTTTTTTCAACTATAAAATTAAGTACACAATGGTATAATTGTGACTTGGTATATTTTGGCTTTAGAAACACTAGCATTCTCATAACTAGAAACACTCCTTTTTACTCTCACTTTCTCCCTCTTTTTATGTTTGTTTTGGAACTGGAATACACTATCCCCTATTTTATAAAGTGGTAAATTGATATTCAATGGTACTCCAACATTAAGTATCATAACAATGAATGAATTCTAACTATCATCAAACAAACATTGAGCCTTTAATGGTAACAACTACTATTCTTTGAGTAAAATAAGGTTAAATTTCTTGGTCCTTAGAATAAACCACCATTAATCCTAAAATTAACAAGGGTATATCTTTATCCCATACATTATACCCTAATGTTATCCTTAGAACACTCAACCTCATGAGTGATTTTGGACCAAAACATTTTAGGTTGAACAACAAAAGTGTTATACATTAAAGACGAATAAGCCAAGTGGAAACAAGAATCTAAATTTAAGTATAAAGTGGATGCAAAATTTAAGGTTGAAGAAGAGGACAAAGTCAATGTTGAGGTGGATTCCAAAGATAAGGCTAGGTAGAAGCTAATCCCAAGGTTAAAGTTAAGGCCAAAGCTAAGATTGAAGAAGAATCAAAATCTAAGGTAGAAGTAGAGCACATATCATGGTAAGAAGTTATGGTAAAGAAAGTAACTAAAATGAACAAAATGGTGGAAACAATTGAGACCCATAAGACACTACCCACATCTCTAGGCTTGAAATCTTCTCAATAAGGTGCATAGGAGGATGCCTCTCAATTTAAGCCTCAAATAACTATCCAATGGTTATGGGATATCCCTACATCATCCACCCATCACATAAAATTTTTTATTTCAATGGACTAGATCAATAAGTCAATTATACCTATTGAAACTTTCAGCATGGCTCTAGATAAAATAGTGAACAAATCATCTCTTGATGTTTCTCAACTTTTATTTGCTAAATAAATTAAAGGCATAATTATTTTTTAGGAATCAATAGCACAAAATGATTTGACCTTGGAATAATAAGTCTTGCACCTATAGAATGAAAAAATAGACCTATACCTTTGTTTCACCAATGCACTCTAGTTCATCAATATAACTTTCCTTATATTGGTCATCCAAGTCCCAGACTAAGTCATGTCAAAATAAAAGAAATTATCAACCCTATTATCATAGCTAATAAAGATTTGGATTATTATGCAGAAGCTACAATCCCTCCATAGTCAAGGGAATAACATCAAATCAAACACCAAAGATATTTATGAGATCTTCAAATAATATGTTTAATTCTTGGATACGACTATAGTCCAATCCAAATAAATTTCCCAAGGCATTATTAATTAGAAGTAGTAGCTTATTAATTCATTATCCAAGGCCAAGCTAAAACTTAATAAAGAGGATAAATCCAACATTGTGATATGAGATCATTCAACCACCTATGCATCAATGGATAGTGCACTCAAGAAATTTTGTTAATCATGTGATAATGTCATACAAAAGCTATAGACTTGGTAAAATGAGATTCTATGAAACACTTTTATTCGTATTTAAATGTAAAGGCATGTAGATTTATTAGAGAAGCTCTAGTAAGACATCTAAGTCAAATTTTACAATTCTATAGCACTCATCAACATCATAAAAGATGAATATATTTAAAATTTTATGGTGGCCCAAGTCCCACTGTGCACATTTCTCACTATGCTGCAAGAATTTCTCACTAACTGAAAAATGTTCTAGTAATATCTCTCATAGCTAGAGAGATCCATCACATAACTTGTTGAAAAACCCAAATTTATTCCTCCTTAATAGCTTCAATAAACACTCTAGTAGATTAATACTACCACAATTTCCTATCTAGTGATCTAATAATAACCATAGCCCCCACCAATAGATTTTGTAGTACCAAATTATTATTTTGAACCTCAAACAGAATTAAGATCTTAGTAACCCCTAGCACAACCAAATCATAGCATGCTACCACCTACTCAATAGTTACTATGCACACTTAAAAAAAATTAATTTTCATAATTTTTTACACCCTCTAATAGGATGGCCTTAAATAATAGGAGTGGGGCTTGGTTGGTCAAAAACTTGTAAAAGGCAGCCACCTCCTTAACCTAGTCTATTGAAAACCTACAAGGGCAGTAGACTAGTATGCTACTTAGTTGAAAACTTGAAAAGAAAGATAAATGGTGTGTAAGGAGTGTAAAATGGTAAATGATACCTTGATAAATAACCATAACTCATATTTCTGGTCTAGCTCCTCACCATAGTCAAATTTTACAAGCTTCAAATTCAAGGTGCCTTTTTTAACTTTGTCTTAGGATGAGTCAACTATTTAAGTTTGGGAAATGTTGGGATTAGAATAGGGATACAAAATCATAGAGTGTAATTTGTGGGAACATATGCAACTTGCACTAATTTTGTCTTTTATATCTCTTTTTATATATATTTATCTCTTGTAAGTATAGTAATAGTCTACAGAATGCGAAGAGTCTTTCCTTTGGATGTAGTGAAAGGATAGAATACGAAGCAATAATGCTTTGTAAAACTCTATATGTAACACTCAATTATATTATGAAATGGTTCTAATGTGATAGAGATTAATATATAATTCTAAAATGGTTTCCCTTATGTGTCTTTTATGGTTTTTATGTGCATAATAATGCTCTATTTTCTAATATGTTAGTCATGTAGGTTCTATCAAATGTTTTGTATATCATAAGCATATTTTTCTACCTATTTATTTTTATTTTAGTTAATTTATGGATAATTTAAATCTTATATGTAGTTTTTTTATATTTTTTATCATTTATCACATAATTATCCCTATATTAGAATGTTATGATGGGTTTTCTAGCAACTTATGCTAACATATCAATTATTTTTATCCATAGGTAAATGATATGTATGATCTTCCCTCATACCATAAGGTGATCTTGGGAATAAAAAATATTGTGTCTATTTTCTTTTAGATGTGTGACTTGAATTTGATCCCCAAGTGTAAGTATTTAAGGTTAAGTGACTAGGATTTCATCTTCTAAGATTAGGACCAACCCTATGTTCTAAAGGAATATAAAAATTGAGGGATGAGTTATTGTTATTGGTCAATCAGTGTCATGTTTTAAGTGTGTCATAAAGTAAGGGGATTTCATACTCAAATACCTAGACCATAGACAATGCCCCTTGAGAAATAATTTTTTGATAGCACTCCATTGAAATCTTATAGATGGAGTGAGCATGAAGGGAATAGAGTCTCTTATGTATCCAGTTAACCATCCTCTTCCATAGATTTGTGTTTCATTTACCAAAAGGTATATCAATTAACCCCTAGATTATCATGTTTAGCCTAGTTTAAGACTATCAATTGTAAACACCTAAAACATCTGTCCATGGAGTGAGGGTTGGGAGATCAATCTAGTCACCACTTCACAAGAGTAGATATTTGGGGTGATAGTTTCATTTCACACCTATTTACACAACAATAGGGTTTGTTACTTGCATTTTATTATGTGCATGTTTTCCAAACCTATATTGACTAAAAAACTCAAACCTCAAACATAAATGTAATTGACCACCAAATCTAAATCTATCAATATCTAAATAAAATTGATTTGAACAAGTCAAGACATTTAAAATATGATTTTAAAGACTAATTCACCATCAACATCAAATCTTTGACCAAAATTCAACTCTTTTCCTAAATTCAAACATCCAATCAATTATCAAAAATTAAAATTGAAATTGAATCAAACATATAAAATCAAAATATAAGATTAAATGTCCAAATTCAAATCAAGTCAAACTCCATTCAATTTAAAAATTCAAACCCAATCATCCAATCCATCTTTGACAAAGTCAAAATTTAAGATCAAACATACAAAGTCAACATTTGATGTCAAAGTCCTTTCAATTTAAAAATTTAAACCCAGTCATCCAATCTATATTTGAAAAATTTAATCTAAGTTAAATCCAAATCTAATATTAATTCCAAATCAATCAACATCTACTAAAATCTTATCCTCTTCTTTATGTTCAATCTCCCACATCTATTGATTGGGACTGATAAAATTATGACATCCATGTTTTCTCCCATCTAAATTAAATTCAACATCAAAATTTAAACCAAATCCTAATCAATCACAATCAAACCTAAATCTTGATTAAGTTTAATTAAAACTTCTTAATTAATCCAAAACATCAATTTATCCTACATCAAATCCCATATAGGCATATGGAATCCAAATTAGATCTATAAATAGTTCAATTTGAACAATACCTATTTGAAAACAAGGACAATATCATTTTTGTAATCATAGAAATAAGTTTTTTACTTATTTAAAATTATTTTCTCACAAACCTAAGCTCCTTCATAAGCAGGTAAAGTTGAACAAACATCCCATCCACTAGTTATCATCTTGATTATAACATCCCCCATCACACTAGTAAGGGAAATCCATTTTGGCATCCCTATATCAAAATCAAACCATATTGGACCAAATCCCACAAAATTTTAACACCCTAACATCCAACATCCATCTAGCCCTATAATAATAACAAATCCAATAATCCATCTATGTCCTACCATCACCTCTCCATGGAGCATAGCTTAACCTAGAACCAAGTACATATGTGTCCAAGAATCATCTACTAGGGATATGTCAATATCCATTTCTATATCACAATCAAACTCCTCCATTCCTAAATCAAGGTCAATATAACTAACCCATCTTTGATGAACCCATTTTTGTCAAATCATCCATCTTCAATGAGCCTCTCTATGATGATCCACCTATCTTTAAATAGCATGCATTCAATGAGCCTATCTTTAAACTACCCATATTTGATGAACCTTTCTTCGATGAGCCCTCCTCTAAATAATCCATCATTAAAAAATTATTTATCTTTTGGAAATCTCTCAAAATCCCCCATTTTTTGGAATCCCTTCATCTAAAATCCTTTTTATTCCAACAAAGTGTTGTCAAATTAATTATCAACAGATTCAATCAATTCACATCATCCAATCAAAACACCATCATTACAAGGGGAAGTGTCATTGGTTTTTCCATGTGATCCATGATTATTTGTAACTACATCCAACCATAATCCAAGAAAAATATATATAATCGAAGAGAGTATCAAGATTATCCTTGGTAAGGCTAAGGTGATACAATTTGCTCATTATCTTTTCTTTGAATCTCATTCTAGGTATATGTTTCATTCATTTAGTCAATAATTTTGTTTGTGTTTTATTTTGATTTATCTAAATTACAATTTTTTACTAGTATTTTTTTCATGTATACATACTATTCTAACTATTCTAATTTATCTCACTTATCTAAATTGTTATATCTTTCTATCTAATTGATTCACTAGTTTCATCCCTTGTCTCGAAAGGGAGGCAAACATTGGTAAAAATCTACAAAATTATTACAAACTTGATATTCAACTAGTCATCATGTCACAGTGTGACCTCATAGGTTCATATATTGGTAGATTATTGGGGGCATATGCCATACACATGCAGTCAAATTATACGTCACATATTACAAATTTTAAAATACTACACATCATAGTTTCAAAGAATACAAAAGATTCAAAGATTCATGCATTTGCACAAATTATGTGGGAATATGTCATGCATATACAATCACATTATAAAAATAAATTATAAATTCATACAGTTTTGAATGCAAGATATAGATTCATGCACAAGTTTGAAACAAAATTTATAAATCTACATTTACATATTTTACATTTATCAATGGGGGCATGATATATATTCATGCATACTATACTATTTTAAAATTGAAAGAGTATAATATAATTTTATGGCATATACTATATACTATTTTCTATTTTCACACCATAGACACCCCATTCTGGTCACAATCGGCTTTTGACCAAACTTTAGACTAATTTTTATCAAACATTGCAAATTAAGTCTAGTAATTATGAAACCTCCCAATTTTGTCTTCATAACATTCATAAATGCTTATAATTGTGTTGAGGCATCATTATTTGGGTACTATCCCATAAAAAATAATAACCTCTCACAGATTCATCTCCAATCACCTTGCGACCTTACAACTACTATTTTGGCTTATGAACCCATTAAGTGGGCCACTTGATCAAATATTAAAAGAGCTAAAAATCTAATCAAAATGAATGAAATAATTAAACAAAATTAAATTCTTAGATAAATTATCCATTTAAAATTAGTAAATATTTAAAAATTTAAATTCAAAAATCTAAACTATTAAGCCATTTTCATCATTGCCTTTATGAGTTGTCAAGCTCTGCCAAAATATCTAATTTGAGATCCATGACTAGTAATTAAAAATCATAATTACATGACACCTTTTAACTCAATTAGAGTTATCCTTAAATCACCTAGGGTTATTTTGGACCCATTCCATGTTTAAACTCAACCTTAGCTCACCTTGGGTGAGAGTTAACTCTTGAGGCTATAAATACAAGGCCATACATATTGATCTCTAAGATATTTTTATGTAATATTATTATACCTAAATATATT
This sequence comes from Torreya grandis, assembly GCA_037957365.1. Lineage (NCBI taxonomy): Eukaryota > Viridiplantae > Streptophyta > Pinopsida > Cupressales > Taxaceae > Torreya > Torreya grandis. Next base: position 1,717,278 of record JARHVA010002651.1, read on the forward strand.
CAAATTTATTTTTGTGTAACGTTATTATTCACAAGTATCTTTAAATCTTTGATAGTGTAGTGTTATTATGTATGATTTCTCCCATAAGATTCATTAGTGTAATGTTACCATGCCAAATTCATTGATAAAGACTTCTTGATGCATAAAACTAATCAAGCCACTTCAAAAATCCATTTTGAGATATAAAGAAGGTAAATTAAATATTTATTTCCTATTATAGTTG
>JARHVA010002651.1:1725000-1810000 GCA_037957365.1 Torreya grandis
AAAATCCATTAAGTCAAGATCATATTTAAAATCAAAATATGTTCATGGTTGTTACAACATGGGTTATACATGTCTCAGATTAATTTGATTACATTTTTGATCATTTTTCAATTTTTGAGGATGAGTACTTCAACTTTGACATAAGTTATCCTAGTATATTCTATGAGGATTGTGTAACATCTTCCCATTCCATTACTATTCCACATGCCATTACCACCAACCAACATAGACATATTATTGACATTTCACCTCCCACAAGTTTTGATTGGTACTTACATAATCATACCTTGTTGAACAGCATCCATGGTGACATATTAGTTAAGAATAGGGAGGCCAAGACCACATTCATGTAGAAGAAGAAAAATCTCCTAGTGAAACCTTTTCAGAGTTGCTAGGGGACAATCAAAGTTCAAAATTATCCTCTTCTAGTGAAACCTTTTTGGAGGCACAAGAAGACAATCAAAGTTAAAAGTCAACATTCCTTAGTGAAGCTTTCTTGGAAGCACTACGGGATAATCAAGACAATTTCATTGGTAGAAACCTCATTGAGGTGCCAATAACTTAGCACAAAATTTCTTCATTGTTTGATGAAGATGTTATCAAATATCAGATAAAAATAACTTATAATATATAGTCTAATTAGATGGTATCTACTCTTAGGCCCAAAAAATATAATAATCTGGTGGTCTTATCAAGAGAATATTCAAAAGTCTTCTTCCCATCACATCCAAAGTTATGTCAAATCCAAAATCAGAAACATTATGTGTGCCTAAAAATCTTGATATTTATTTGTTTGACACCCATCATCTATTTCATTAACATATATCATTCTAATTCCAAATCAAACCTATTATCCAACATTTATCTATATCTACCATCCCTAGCCACATTTTCCTTTACATAAGCTACAAAGATACCTTGTCTCGATGTTTGAAGGAAACATAATCAATGACCAACAAATATCACAACAACATCATTTTCATCAAATTCTATAGCTAGTTCTTGATAGAGCATTTATTCAGATGAGGTGTGGGGTAGCAATTTACATGATTGATTATTCTAGTTGTGTCATTTGTTGATCAGGATGTGCATCTCTACATCATTAAGAACACTAGAAACATTCACACATGATAATATCCTTTACCATGCCATAAACCCTACCTTTTCATTGGCCAAAAAACATTTACCATACCCTGGCCAAAAATATTTACCATGACATTACCATTTACCTTGCCTTTTTCATTTGTCATTCCCTTGCCATTATTTTAAACCCTACCATTTACCTTGCTTTATCACTTGGGGGAAACCATCTTACCAAAATACCATCTTATCACTTTGTAAATCCATATTTCATTTTACCATACCTTTTCTATTGACAAACATGTTTTGATCCCCCCTACTTAGGCCATTTGACCTTGGTTAATCCATTGGTTTCACTTTCAGCATGAAGAATCAAATTAGTTTTAGCAACTATTTCAAGTACTCCAGATAGATGTATTTTGGATCAGTATGAAAAAAATTGGCAATTGCATCCTTCATTTATTGTTTCATTTTATACCATGCCTTATTTGTGTGGGCCTAATTATAACCACCTTTGGAAAAATTAGTGTCTCACCAGTCTTTCTACTAATTATAACTATCTATGGTCAAATTAGTATCATTGATCTATGTCATTGTTTCCTATTTATAACCTTATATGGGAAAACTAGGGGAAATATTTGTTTATTATGCCTTGACATACTAACTTGCCTTTCCTATGTTGTAATTTTCCATTATGCCAACTATGCCTATTTTGTTTGAATTAGCTTCTACACTAGTCAGAGTCCTCCACTATAAGATGGAACTACTATGACTTAAGGCCATTTTGGGACTATTTGCTTTGTGCTATATTCACATTAAGGTCAGCTCAATCCCCCTTTTCTACACTCTCACTATTTTATGAGTAATCTTTAAGTTACAATGCTCTTACCATTTTACGAGCTTGAACTGTTTAGTATCCCATCATTCTTGATCAAGGTGAGATGCTCCAAAATTTCCAAAAACATATATAAAATTGATTTAGAAAAACCAAAAAAAATTAACCATTTCTTTGCCTTAAGGATTTTGGGAAACCTCACTAATTCATAAGAAACCACTTGTTATTTAGTTTCCCCATCCTTTTTGGCCTTTTATCTCACACTCTCACCATTTTTCAAGTTCATTCCCATATTATTCTATCACATCCATCATGTTTTTCTTTATCATCATGTTTCTTCTATTCCATTTCTTAGGAAAAATACATTTGACTTGAAGTTTTATTGGATATCATGTCCATGGAACTATGTAGATAGCATCCACTTGCCTAGTGTATCTAGAGACAGCTCAGCCACCCCCTTCTTTTTCTTCTATTCCCCCATCTCATTTGTTTGTTAATTTGTCTCCTATTTTCTAGGAGTAATGTTCTTCATATTGTTTGTGTCATATTGTTTGTACCAACATTATGAGTAATCATTGTTTATATGTTCGTTTTTGTTTTTTTTTTGTATGCCTATTTTTTTTATTTTTATATTATTGCCTTGATTCAGTCTATGTACGTTCATTGAGTGATTCATTACACACTCTTATTAAATAAATACATATTCATACATCAACATTGTTATAATGGTTAATATAATTGGTTCATTATTTTCCTTTGAGTATTGGATTAAGAGTCAATCCTTATGTATATTTTGTCCAAGTCTTCATGGTGTTCTATCATGATGTTGATCATTAAGTGCTATAGTAAAAATCAGCTTTGAGGAGTCTACATAGAAAATGCAGGGATGATATATCCGTAGCTCTAACTTTAACAAAAATCCTAACTTGATCCAAATCATATCCCAAATAGAGTAATTAAACAATGAAATAATTATCCTCGTTAGTTTGAATGAGCATCTCCCTACTAAAAGGTTCCCTAATTCATCTTTATCCTCTTTATTAATTTTCCATCATATTTTCCATTATCATATTTACTAATATTAGGGTACAATGCTTATAACTTCCTTTAAAAAAATCATTTCACACCATCTTGATTGCATTTTTAGTGATTATGGCCACCTTCAAGAAAATCATTACATTTCCACCAATTTGAAGGTTAATGATTATAACTGCTTTTGGGAAAATCATTCACTTTCTTCCACCTAATAGAGAATTATTTTTCACTATAGGGATACTAATGATTATAACCACCTATATGTAAATCATTGTATACTATCCCACTTACATATTTCATATCATATTTTCCACTATCGTGGTACAATGATTATAACCATATTTGTGCAAACCATTATATACCATCCCACTTGCATTCTCAATGATTCTGACCACCTTTGGGAAAATCATTGTGTTTCCATCTGTTTGGTCCACTCATTTCCTTATTTTTAGGGATTTTTTACTAACCCATTTTTCCAGCCACTCCCTTGATGGGGCACCCTATATTTCATCCATTACCATTGAATTCATAAGCATAACATGATATTTTCAATCTTTGAGAAGACGTTATTGTACTTACATCTTACAATGCCTTCCCAAACAGGTTCAAATTATAAACATGTAAAATTGGCCACCAATGGCTTCATACTATACTTTAGATCAATTCTTACCAACCTTTGCACATCTAGCCTAAGAATTTCCAAACATCTCAAATTTGTCTTTATAACATGCAATATTGGCTTGTAAATCAATTAAATGGTATAAATGCACACATCAATTAATAAATGTCAAAAAGCCTAAATATAATTAATTAAAGTGAAAATACAAATCAAATGCCTAAAAATGAATTAACCATGAGCAATTAAATGAATTATCAAAAAGGAAATTTAAAAAGCAAATATTATCCTAGGAATTATGAGTTACCTTTTTGTGGGTTATCAAATATCCAACCCATGCCTATTCATTGCTAATCATGAAAATTTGACACATTTTAAATCTATTTTGGTTAATTAACTCACAAAGGTAAAGTCTAAACCCATTTTAAGCCCAAACTACACCTTAACTCATCCTGGGTTAAGGTTAGTTGGTAAACCTATAAATAGAAGCCATTACATATGAAGAATGGGAGCTTGAGCATAGTAATGTTATAATGTAGGTTTTTGATCAAGTTTTCATGACCATAGTGTTATAATTACAAAATCACAAGCTAAGCCATGAATCTGCATCAAGAAAGCATGATCCAAATAACCATGGTGCCAAGGGGAGAAGGAGCCACACAACTCCATTTACCAAAGATCTCTTGAGCACAAGTTGAACAAGACAAATGAAGAAATATCTTGGGGCATTAAAGGGAGGTAAGGAAGTTATGTTTTCTTAAATTTTAGTTGTGTTTTATCAATTGGTTTTCTTCACCATGATCCTCCCTTTGATCTAGGCAAGCTAGTGTTATGTTTTTTAGTGTGTTTGTTTTCATTTTGATTTATTTTCATTGTGAATCTAATATATGATCTAACCACCCTTCTTATATTCCTTGATCACATTAACTTCCCCAATAATAGGATGAATTTTAAAACCCATGGAATAAAAATTCTATATAAGATTAGTTACTATACTGTAATAAGGGTTGGTCTTATTTAGGATTACAAAAAGATATGCCTAGTTAGCTCCTTTTAATCTTGACATTAGAGTATTAGACCAATCACTCTTATTTGATATATCATCTTGTTTTATAAATTATCTTGTTGAGTTGAGGTTGTTTGAGGCTAAGTCTATACACCAATTGAGTATTGATAAATCCCAAATGATCCTTCATGAAAATATCTTAATATTAAATCTTTTTCATTTGATAAACTTGGTCTACGCATATATAAGGTGACCCTATTTTCCTCATTGGCACTACTACTTCATTCCATAAACTCTTACCCCATCCTTATCTAGAGTTGTGTTAGGTCTGGAACACATCAAGCCAACACTACTGAGGCACACATCAACATGAAGATGTGGTTTTTCACCTATTTCCCTTCTCACTATATGAAATTACCTATTCATGGTACTTGTGCCTATCATAAGGATGCATCATGACATGGGCACTATTTGAAAATTTTAATGTGACCATTAACCCTTATATCTTGTTTTATCATTTTTCCATGACTTGTAAAGAGCCTAATGAGCCAACTATCATGTTTAACCATAGACTTCATCATCTATATACTAGATTGAAGGATCCTTTCCTATAAATAGAGGATGTAGCCATAACAATTTACCTCAATGTTTTAAATACTTTAATTATTATGTTTTTTAAAATAAACCTAGATGCCCTCACATCTTTGGCTTTGATTTATGAAGAGGTATAAACAATAGATTGATATTCAATATCATATGCATATGGTGTTCATCCTTTTTATCCATTAGGATAACTATGGGTATATCCATAAATTCCTTTGACCTACATACCTAGAAATCAGCCCATGAGTCATCATGTGGCATATAATGCAATGCCCTAGGTTTAAAACTAGATTAGTCTTCTTCCAAAAAATGATAACCTTGTTGCCAATTTTAGTGCATTTGATTCTATCAATATATTATATGATCATTAAGTTGTCTTTCCTTTTGATTATAGTCAAGTTTATTTTGATGCTTTTAGTAATTACTTGCCATTTGTTGCCATAGAAACTTAAATAATGCTCAACTCAAGCTATGAGGTTGCATTCCCAAATGCATAATTAGGAGTGTATGAAGCTAGATGTAAGGCTAAGGATGAGATTATCATGCATACTGATAAAATTCCATTTTATCAATATGATCCATTCTTTGAAGGCTACAATAGTGATGATGAGAAGTTTGATGGTGAAGTTGCATTGGAGGTTGAAATAAACCTAGTGGCTGAGAATCAAGTGGATGGAGAGCTACTTTCCTAAGAAGTAAAATTAGAATCCTTTTATGATTAGTCAGACCAACAATTTGAAGGACTCAAAGAGATAGATGAAGAATATACATGTTATGCATCCCAAGAATTCTTCTCTTGTTCCACCTCAGACCCTATAATTAAAAAACTAATACAATATGGTCAGTAGCTCAATGGAAGTAGTTTTCCTTCCCCATCATCATTATAAGAGGATGATCTTGAAGAATACAATGTTGATCCAAAGTGTTGGTTCCAAGAAGAATAAAACCAAGAAGAAGGGGGTTATCCCTTTGAGTAAAATGAGTTGGATGAGATTGAGGTAGATGATCACTCTCATCACATCAGCCCTAATTTTAAGTCAATTTAAATCACTCAAGCATTCCTCTCATTAATAGAGTTAGTCAAAAGGGAATAATATAACATCATGGCCTATGTGAAGTAATCATACCAATAGGATGTAATATGAGATTAATCTAATTCATCCTAACTCCCCGCATACCTTGGCCATTGATGATAAGTTTATAAGGTATTTGATACATGAATATTTTAAGTTAATCCCATGCCTTCTAGATGATAAAAATGAAGAAGATGAAGTGGTAAAATCATCCCTTTCAGTTTATGAATAACCAATAATTGAAATGTGGGTAGAGGTATTTCTCTTCACTTATCCCTCATGATTTATGCAAGTTATATATAGACATAATGTTGAATATTGTGGTCTAATTTTACTTAAATTGCATTAACTAAACATTGACAATTCATTATGGGATAGTGTATTTTATCATAAAGGATAACATATAAGAAATAAATATTTTCCTTTTCCCTTCTCAAAATCATGTAACACATGTGTCTAACTATTTTCAAGCATGCATTTACTTGAAAACCTCTATAAATGGTTTTCTCTTATCCTTTCTTATTTGTTTTCTACTTTTTTCTTTCTTATCCCTTGTTAATTTAGTTTCCCTTTCTTATTTTTTTTGTCTATATTTTCTCTTTTAGGCTTGAGTTCCCCCCATTAATCAAATATATGAAATGAAAAGATTATTGGTAAGTAAACAACATGAATGGCACTCAAGGCATAAAATTTAATCTTGCTTGAACATTTGCATAAAATTGTCATGACTCTCTTATGTATTTTTAGATTAATAAAGGCCAATGATTCAAAATATAATGTGTGGATTTATAAAGGTTTTTTTCTTGTTTAAATCCATCTATACACTTAATTGAAACATTTGGAGAAAATGCAACATTGTTTTTTTAGGTTTGTCTTAACTAATCATGAAATTTTTAATTTTACCTAATCCCATGGATTGGTCCTCAACCCTCCATGGATATAAAAAACAAAACTAAAACCTTATTTTAAAAGGAATGTGCAAAACTTAAAATATAAAAATTCTCATCAAAAGGATGATCTTGGTAACCTCCACCACATGTTTTCTAGCTTGGTTGTCAATGGATCAAGGCCGTAGGAAGGGATCAAAGGTATTTCTTTTAGGGTTATAGATGTTTGGCTAGCAATAGAGCAAGACCCATATCATTCCCCCTATGCCAAATAGATAAATCTTTCCTTTTCAAAAATTATGACCATTTATACAAAACCAAATGATTATATGTATGCATGCAAACAAGATGAATTAATCACTAGATCACACACATAGATGGTATTTTGTGGGATTACAACTGAGTATGCTATGCATTGAGGCAAAATTTAATGTTTTTATTTTTTAATCTTGTCTCAAGTCATCATTTATAGGTAACATTTATTATTTGGGTGCAAGAACTACATATTCAAGATTATTTAGATGCATAGGAGTATCTATTACCAAGAATTTCCATTTGTTATTTCCTTCACCAACATGTCCCATTTTCATACTATAAATAATGACTATTTGAGAATTAACCTTAATTTTGGTCCTTCTTATAGGTTGTTAGGTTTATCCTAAGTCTTAGTTATGTGTGCATTTATTATATTTGTAAATGCATTTTATTCCTACCTTTATGAGGTCTCACTCTCCTCTCTAATCCACTTGTTGGATTTAGAGTTACTTGTATGTAACTCTCCCTTCCCCATATAGCACACACTTCCCTCCTCTCTCTAAGGGAATAGGCCACAAGTGGCACACACATATGAGGCTTGTAAGGTAATAATGGGATTCCTTGTAACTCTCATTATCTTCCTTCAGTTCTATAAAAGAGTCCTTTCTCTCCTCTTTTCCATGCTAGAAACTCATATATCTCTCTCTTCTTCTCTTGTGCTCCTGATTCTATCTTGTACTTGTGGAGATTTTGATAGCAAGCCTTCTAATAAGATCACATAGGTTTTTCTCTAATACTTTGGGTTTCCCACTTTAAAAATATTTGTCTCATTTGTGGTTTGTTCCATGAGAGGTAATATTGTTTATTGATTTCATTAAATAATGCACTCTTCAATGTTATTTATAAAAATTTTTGGCATAAATCCTTTCATAATATCAGAGCCAAGGATTTCTAACATTGATTCTTGAGATTTTTTTTGCAAGATTTAGAGGCAAAAAGATTTTTTTTCTCATTATTTTCCTTTAAGCATGTTTCCTTTCCCTATGGCATATTATTTTTCCTTCTAACCTATTTTTTACAAGGTTTTAAATAAGGTTTTTAAGCTATTTTGGCTTGTGTTTCAACTTTCAACTGTTCTGCATATTTATGTCTACATTTTTTGAGATTTGACAATGTAAAGCAAAAACAAAAAGTGGGATCTCTCTCTTTTTTAGTTCAAAGTTCTAGTTTTTTTAGCCTTTTAGGTTATTGTGTCTCTGCCCTTTTTTTCTCTCTACGCTTTACCTTGTAGACTGTACATTGCTTCTTTGTGGTCATTCTCTATTATCTTTGGCTTGCATTATTTTTTTAAACTAGATCTCACCTCTTCATCTTCATTCTGCTACTCATCCTTGCATGAATTTTTTGAATCTCATTTGTGTTTCAACATTTTTTATTTTTGCTTAAGTTCCTCACCTATCATGCCCCTGCAGTGTATCCTCTCTAACATTCTTGGAATTATCACTATTTAGTGACTTATTTTGGCAACTTCCCAGAGTACTTATGCATAGCATCTAGACTTAAGTTATATTTTCTAGATTTTATTCTTTTCTTCTTTAACTTTGTTTGCTTTTCATGGTTGTGTTTCATCCTAATTTTTTTCATTCAAATATGTTTACATTAATTTTAGTTTAGTTTTTCTATGATGGCCAGGCATTTCATATATTATTGTTATTTCCTTTGTCTTATTACTTGATAAGTGTCCTCCTTCAACACCTTACATGGCTTCAATTTGCCTATTTTATTTCTCTTTCTATTAGCATTTTTTATAATGTTTATATTATTAGTTTTTTTTTTAACTGGTGGGTGCATCCTCCTTAGCTATAGCAGGCATTTCTAGGTTTTACATTCTATTCTTAGAGTCTCTTTACAATTTTACTATTCGACGCCATACATTTCCTTTATTATGCTTTACTTTTTAACTGCATATTTTTAATTGTCTATCACTTTATGCAACGCATGTTTTTTTAATTAAATCCATTTTTTTTAGATTGGCTATGTTGTCTTGGAAAAGTACCATAAAGCACCACAATTGTTTGCTCTTATTAAAGTTTTTTTAGCATGAAATATTTGCTAGTTCTATTTTAACTAAATTTTCTTGGTAAGTTCATTGAGTTTGATCTTTTATCTCAAATAATAAATTTGATTTTATTCATGTCATATTACATTATTAAGCATTCCAATATCTTTTAATTTTTTTTATCATGCTCAAATCTCATTAATACGTTGAGTTCATTTACATATTCATGTTGTATGTTTGAAATCTAAAAATGATATTTTCTTTTAAAATTGGTTTAATTTATTTTCCTATAGCAAGACATTTTATTTCACTCAAAATTCAAAGCATCATTTTTTTTGGGTTTAAGCGTTGAAGTTCTTTTATGGTTAAACGCATGACTTTTTTTACATGTAAGTTATATTTGATATATAAAAAAGTCTTAATATTTTATTTGCTTAGCCATACTTTATATTAGTTTAAACTTTAATTTTGATCCCATGAAATTTTTTTTTTATTAATAAAAAAATTGTCTTTCTAAGTTTTGTCTCTTATGACAACTTTATCTGTGGAATGCTTAAGTAATTAACATGTAAATTATATTTTTCTTTTAAATTGTTTTTTAATGAACTCTCTAAAATTCTTCACATCAAAAGGTTTATTTAAAATAATTTTATTTTTTTAAAAACCATTTAAGTGGTGGCTTTTGTTTTGTTGTGGATTTACATTTTCAATTTATTTGATTTAAAAATCAACTTTACACAATCATGTTTTTTTAAAACATTATTATTTTTAGCAAGCTTAGATCTTGCACAATTGCATTCAAACTAGCTCTTTTTTAGCATTTAAAAAATTCACACACAATTTTACATTTTAAAATGGAGAAATTATTGATCTTTAAAATGAAATTAAATGTCAAAATGACACTATTATTGATTTGCAAAATTCATTTTCTCTCACACAGATAAAATGTAATCTTCTATTGCAGCGTTAAAAGCTCAATTTGTATCTTTTATTAATGTTATTAGTTCTAATGATGATGAATCTTATTGTGATTATAAATAAATTCAAACTCATGTGCACACTCCTTCTACCAACTCAAATTTATAAATCATGCACTCTATGGGTTATGCAAGTGGTGGGCTTGGTAAGTGTGAAATAGTTATTCTTAAACCTCTTTTGCCTAAATCCAATTCAAAATATAAAAGTCATGGAAATAATGCTTCAAATGTTTCTAATGAAATTTTGACATCTTATTGTCTTCTATATCAAAGTATTTATAATGCAACTTGTTTTGATTATACCAATTCTAATGCTCATGATTTGGTTAAAAATGACAAACCTTGTGCATATTGTGAAAAACATGGGCATCACATATCTAAATGTTGAAAATTACACCCATTCAAATCTTGTGGTAAATCCATGCATGACACTTTTCAGTTTGAGATAACAACTAAATCTCCTACCTCTAAGGGTAAAATTATTTAGATTCCTAAATAAAATGAATATTTTATAGACTTTGATCTATCTTATTATGATCATTCTTCTAATGCTTCACGTAGAATATCTTTTTCAAGTGACACATCTTATTTATCTCGATTTGGATTTTCTAAACCTCTCTTATGCATTTATTTCTTTTTATTTTGTAGGATATATGTTTTGATTATTTTGACTAACTTATTTTCATGCAGGATATAGCACTTTAAAGATGTCTTTGCTCAAATTTGCCTAGTTGTACATCTAATTTTATTACATTATGTATGTAGATATATTTTTGGTATATTAATTACTTAACTTGAAAAATTGGTGTTAGCATTTTTGTCTTATAGATTTGTAGATCATTACTCCTTTTAGTTGGTTTTTGTTCCATGGCAAATTGACTACCTAGTTTGAAGAGGATTTTTGGAGATTCTTGGTGATCACACTTTATTATGACCTTTGGAAGCACCTTCTCGTCTTTCTTATCAAAAATTTTGTAATTCCTATTGAATTAAGTTTCTATTAAAAGGGATATTAATGTGATTTCAGCTTTCTTCTTTATTTTTTAAAAGTTTTCTTTAATTTTGTAACCCCAATTTAAGTTTAAGGGGGAGTGTTGGAGAATTAACCTTAATTTGAATTCTTCCTATAGGTTTATAGGTATATCCTAAGTTTTAGTTATATGTGAATTTATTATATTTGTAAATGAATTTTATTCCTACCTTTATGAGGTGTCACTCTCCTCCCTAATCCACATGTTAGATTTAGAGTACTTGCATGTAACTCTTCCTTCCCCACACGGCACACACTTCTTATATCTAAGTTAATAGGCCAGAAGTGGCACACACATAGGAGACTTGTAAGGTAATAATGGGATTATTTTTAACTCCCATTTTATTCCTCTAGCTCCATAAAATAACCCTTTCTCTCATCTTTTCCACACTATAAACTCATAACTCTCTCTCTTCTTCTCTTGTGATCTTTATTCTATCTTGTACTTGTGGAGATTTTGGTAGAAAGCCTTCTAATAAGATCATGTGGATTTTTCTCTAATACATTCAATTTCTCACTTTAAAAATATTTATCTCATTTGTGGTTTGCTCCATGAGATTTAATATTTTTTCTTGATTTCATTAAATTATTTACTCTTCAATGTTATTTATAAATGTTCTTGACATAAATCCTTTTAATGACCCTCTTTTCTTATCTAATCTTTTTCTATAGGTTTGTGATGGTCTATTGGATTGACCTCTTATTGATTCAAAGTATACTAGATGCTAAGTTACAAATGACTGAACATGATTATTTCTAATGTCTTTACAATTTTTTAGTTCGGTCTAAGTTTTCATCTATGAACATTAATGTATAAATTTCAAGTTTATTTTAAGCCCATAAATTGTATCTCCCTTTGTTATAAATCATTTTATCATTTGTTATAGACTTTTTCATTTGAATGTTTGGTCTTAAGTTTTTACTTTATTTGAATGAATAGTTTTAATTCTAATATTAATTGATTATTTCTCACATAAAATTCACTTGGCAAAACTTTTTTTTTGAAAAAAATATACTTAGATGATTTTCTTGTTTTCTCACAAGTTTTTAAAATATTCCTAGGTACCCCCAAATTCTTCCACACATCTAAATAATGTTAGGGCATGTCTTCAAAGCCAAATATTTTTGTAAAAATAATTAGGTATTTATAAATCCCCTGGGCCCTAAGAAAATGCCATGTAGGATCCTCTCAATAGCCTAGGAGCTTAGTAGCATTAAGGAAATAAATCAAAAGATCAGAATCTTAGAAAATTAGGGGAATTAAAGCATTAAATCAAAATTCAAAGTCCTATGGCCTTGAGGCCCTAAGAAGATGCCATCTAGAACCCTCTTAGAAGATCAAGAGCTCAAAGCAATTATAGATTAGCCTAAAACTTAAAGAGCTTGGGAGGCCGACAAGAAGCCATGTGGTCATGGTGATGATAGAGGTAGCTAATGATGTAAATATTGAGGATATTGATGAGATAATAAGTGTTAAAGTGGGACCCACCAAGGTAAATATAATATCCCAATTAAGGAATGTAAGGAGAAGTTGAGAAAAATCCATGTGGGAATGATGACATTAGAATATGAAAGAACTAAGATTGATGACTCATCTTGCCATCAAATTTACCAAAAGCTAAAATAGGGTTATGCATTCAAGTGTAACAAAATCAAACTATAGATTAGTAACATGATGATAAAATATGTAATTCAATATGCTATAGTTTTAAAAATGGTCAAAAGGGGGCATATTCAACTAAAATCATGAATAATCCATGAATCATGGGTGTGGCATGCGCATTGGGATCAAGTGAAGAATATAAGATAAATTTAGCCTTTAAAAAGAGTGGTACCTAACTACATAAGACATGTCTAAATGTAAATCTCAAAGCAATCCAATGACCCTCTTATACTAGAATTTAATTTAGTATCTACAAGAGCATGGTCAAGTTGGCATGTCTATCAGAAGCCTCAATTGCATTTTCTAATCACATTGATGATTTCTTGTAACTACCCCAATAATGGGATGAATTTGAAACTCCATAAACTTGGAGGTCTATATAATATTAGCTCCTACATTACAATAAGGGTTAGTCTTTTTAAATATTAGAGAAGGATATCCCTAGTTGGCTCCTTTTAGTCTTAGCATTAAATAAGTGGACCAATCATCTTTCTTTGATGTATCATCTTATTTTCTAGATTATCTTGTTGAGTCAAGGTTGTTTGAGGATGATTCTATAGTCTAACTAAGTATTGATGAATTTTAAATGATCCTTTATGAAAACATCTTAATCTGAAAGCTTTGTCATTTAATACACTTGGTCTATACATATATATGGTGATTATGATTTCCTCATTGGCACTATTATTTTGTTCCACATACTCTTATACTATCCTTAGCCAGAGTTGTTTTAAGTCAATCTCATCTAAGGACTAGTTTATTCAAGGATATGTGGATATGTCTAATCAAGAGGAATAGACCAATCCATTAGAAAGCATATTTTCTTTTTTTCTCCTTACCCTTATATCTTTTGATTATCTTATCATCTTTGTTAGTTTAGTTTTTGAGTTTCAATTTGGATCTAATATTTTATATTTATTGCATACAATTTGTTTATAGATGTTTTCACATAGTTAAATATCCCTTTATATAAATGTGTTTAAATCAGTTAAATTCACATATTTAAATCATTATATTTGTTCTCTAGGTATTAACTCATAATTTAAATGTATATTTATTTGTCTAAAATACTCACACATGCCCCTTGTATAGAATGGTCACAATAAACCAAATGAGTTACCTTACATACCAAGACCTGGTAACCAAGACCTTAGAAATATTTTATCACATAAATATCTTTTCAAGAGAGATAGGGATTAAAAACCCTTACTAATTATTGGTTATTTCAAATGACCAATCATGTTGATTAGTCCTTTGACATAACCAGTAATTAGGTAGGGGTTGTCAATCCATCTCTCCTAAAAGGAGACTTGTGTGATAAAATCTCCCCAAGGTCTTATTTATCAAATCTTAGTATGTATGGTAGCTCATTATGACCATTCCATACAAGGGTCATGTGTAAATATTTTAGATAAATCAATATACATTTAAATTATGATCTGATACCTAGAGAGATAGCAAAATGATTTAACTATGTGAATATAGTTGATTCAAACATTTTTATAGCATAGGATATTCAATAATGTGAAATAATATATAAATAAATAGCATGCAATCAAGATAAAGCATTATATTCATATTGTAACTTAGAAACTAAAGTAGCAAAGATGATAAGAAAAGCAAAAGAGAAAAGGGCGGGGAGAAAAGAAGAGAGCTCACTTTCTAATGGACTGTATATTCCTCTTGAGTAGACAAATCCTAAAAGAAACTAGTCCTTAGCTGAGATAGCCTTATCATAACTCATGCTAAGTATTGTGCAAGATTATATGTAATAAATTAATAGTGCCAATGAGTAACATGGCCACCATTTACATGCACAAACCAAGTCTATCAAATGATAAAGCTTTCAGATTAATATGTTTTCATGAAAGATCATTTTAGATTCATCAATACTTAGTTAGACTATGAAATCAACCATAAATAGACTCAACTCAACAATTTAATCTAGAAAACAAAATTTTACATCAAATAATAATGACTAGTCCACTACTCTAATGCTAAGACTAAAAGGAGTCACCTAGGCATAGCTTTATCTAATCATTAAAAAGACCAACCCTTAATTTAAACATAAGAAATGATCCTATATATACCTCTAAGTCCATGGAGTTTAAAATTTTCCCATTATTTGGATGGTTACAAATAATCATCAATGTGATTGGAAGATGTATTTGAGTTTTTTGATAGACATGCCAGCTCAACCATGCTCTTGCAGATACTGAATTAAACTCTAGTAACAGAGGGTCATTGGGATTGATTTGAGATTACCATTTAGGCATGTTATATGTAGTTAGGCTCTATGCCTCTTTAAGGCTAAATTTTTATTATTCTCTTTACTTAATCCCAATATGCACACCACACCCATGATTCATGCCTTATTCAATATTTTAGTTGAATATGCCTCTTTTACCATTATGTAAACTACAAGCTATCATTTATCATCATGATACTGAGTTACAAATTGATTTTTTTATTGACTTGAATTCATAATCCCATTTTGGATTTTGGAAAGCTTAATGGCTAGGTCAATCTTAGTTCCTTCATCTTTTGATGCCATTACTGCCACATGGATTTTTCTTGGCTTCTCCTTCCATTCCTTTGTTGGGGTATTAGCATTGCTTTGGTGGGTCCCACTTTTCCACTTGGTATCTCCTCAAAATATTTGAGGTTTACCTCATTGGTTTCCTCTATCATCACCATGGACATGTGTATTCTTCTCAGTCTCTCAGGCTCTATTATGTCATTTGCTTTAATTACCACCACATGGCAGCTTTTCAACTTCTTGGGCTCTTCATGTTTTGGGTTAATGTTGTAATTATTATAAGCTCTTACACTTATGAGAAGGTGTCATGTGGCACCTTTTTTAGGACTTAGGGGTTCAATACTTTAGCTTCCAAATTAATGCTTTAATACCCTTGAGGTTCTGAGGTTCTGATTTATTGGTAATAACTAGAGTTGTATAATAGAGAAAGTCAAATACTTGACAAAATAATCAATCACAATAATATTTGCACTGTATTATTTCTTATCTATTAAAATCATACAAGACATTACAAATTTATATAAAAAAACTATTTCCTATAATTGGGGTGACCATATATCCACCAATATCTCACCCGAATATCTCCTCAAACCTATATGTGTAATATTGTTATAACATATAACAATATACAATCGAATAACTAAAGAATACATTCTAATAACTAACTCAATAATATTATATTTACCTCTCAGTAAATATATAAATTTAAAATCTAATGTAATAAACTAATTCCTAACATTCCTCCCCTTAGTTTTTACATGGTGTAAAAACATTCACACTCTCACCTATAGTATGCTTACCCTTATGGCATGCCTTATTTAGCTCATGACCTTGATACAAAAAAAGGCTCACTCCTTCCATGGTTTTAAATAGGTTTACCACAAACCTTGACATGAATAAGACCCATCAATTTTCCACCTTTGATGGTTTTCTAGATCTAACACAAACCTTTTCAAGATCCATGAACTTACTTACATTGGTGATTTTTGTCCTTTCACTATGTTTTCATATTAGGGAATTATGTTTAGAATTGCATAAAAATTACATTGCTTGAATAGGCATGTACTTATATTCTTATTTTCAAGCATATACTAGAAACTATAAAAACACACCATAAAATATGTCACCAAAACATTCTAGACCCCATCGGTGGTGACTGCCGAGAGGCTATGAAACCTTCAACTTCCATTTCATCCATCTTCCAGTAAGAGATGCCACTTACTCTCAAAAAATATTGATGAATCTCAAATGCATTAGATTTTTTAGGGAGATCCCCCCATAGTTTTTACATATGACTCATAACATTTTATACAATCGATAATGCATCCTTTACAATATTAATTTTATTTGACATTGACTCAATGATGAAATAACTCTCTAAAAAGACATTGAGATTTTTTGACAAAATTTTGACAATGGACCCAAATAATTTATAATAGACTCTACCAATAAACATGAATTTGACATTTTGACACAATTTTAGTTTTGACAATAATGATTTTTTTATATAAAAAGATACAAACTATAATACTGGCTATAAACACAAATGCTTTTATATTTTTGACTTTATTATTTTTAGAACAATACCCTAAAAATAATATTATTTTTAAATGAAAACTTATTACATACATAACACTAAATTAATATTAACACTTTTATGAAAAAAATTCTTGCTATTACACTCTTAAGAATCAAATTATTTTAACTACATTGACTCTCTAAAAATTTTGAATACCTATAAACAACTTTGGCCACTATTAATACCTAGAAAAAGAATTTAGCCTAAATAAATGACTTAACTATGACATACAAATTATCAAAATACCTTTTATATTGTGATTCTAATTTTTCAATAACCATATCTGATAACACATGCATTATATCTTTACTTATATGACTAATTCTAATGATTTAATGGCTCCCATGATAAATAAATTCAATGTGAAGTGCTCAGTTGTCATGGAAAAGTAGGTTATGTAAACGACTACCCCCAAGTCTAAGTATCATTAGGTGACTCGCATAACTTATACCAGCTCAAGAAATTCACTATCAACCTAAGTTTATCTACCTAATTTACTTCTAGTCACCTTATTAGAGGTCATGTTGGAGAATATCTACTCATGTTTAGCTTTAGTAGTTGCATGGTAGGATGGAAGATGACTGCATGAGGATGGCATAGGTCTAATGAAGATCTGATAAGAATAGCTACAATGTTTTGAGTAGCTAGTAAATAGTATACACAAAATAAGGTGATCACACTGGAAAACACACATAAGATGGTAAAAGTGATGGTGATCTTTTGCTAAAGATGATAAAATGATGTAAACCACATCACAGGTGTATATCTCTATGATATAATGATCAAAGGAAATAAACAATGTTATAACTAAGCATTATACAGCACTATATATTTTTCAACTCATTAATCTGAGGTAACCACATAAGAATTGGCATCATCTCATTAGAATTTTTATCCCTTCATCATGTAGAATAAAACACTACTCTGGTATTAGATATTAGTAATAACCATAGTTTCATACTAGAGAAAGCCAAATATTGGATAAAATAATTAATCACAATAATATTCTCATTGTATTATTTTTTCTCTATTAAACTCATACGGGCATTACAAATTTATATAGGAAAACTATTTATTATAATTAGGGAGATCATATCTCCACCAATATCTCCTCAAACCTATATGTGTAATATTTTTATAACATATAACAATATATAACTAACCAAATAATATATTTTAATAACTAACTCAAAAATACTATATTTACCTCTTGATAAATATCCAAATGTAAAATCTAATGTAATAAATTAATTTCTAACATGAGTTAATGCCTTAATGCTTTCGAGCTCCTTCAATAAGAGAAAAGTATTTACAAAGGTTTTCAAGAAAATACATGTTTGAATCTAGTTAGACACCTATGTTATAAGATTTTGAGAAGGTAAAAGGATAATATTAATTTCTTATATGTTGTCCTTTAATATATAGTTCACCATCCCATAATGATTGTTCAATGTAATAAATTAATTTCTAAATTTCAAGTGTGGGAAGAGGTATTTACAGGTGCATAAAGCATGAGGTAAAAGTGAAGAGAAATACCTCTTCCCACACTTGAAATTTAGATGAGTAAGGTTGAACATGCATACATACCAAAATTATGTTTGTATCTAACCTGGTAGAGGCCTTTTATTGGTTTCATCTAATTGATACATTGATTGTTGGTTGTTCTTAGACTAAAAGGGACATTTTGATTGCATCCTCTTCTACATTATTGTCATCTAGAAGGCATAGGATCGACTCAATTTTTTCTCATATCAAATACCTTCTAAATTTATCATCATTTTTTGAGGTATAAGGGGAGTTAGGATGAAATAGATTACTCTCAACTTGTATCCCCATTGGCATGATTGTTTCATCCAAGCCACAATGTTATTATTATTCCCCTTTTGATACCTATACTGATGAAAGGAATACTTGAATTATATTAACTAGTTTGAAATTAGGTCTGAGATGAGGAGAGATATCATCTACCTCAAGCTCATCCAACTCATTTTCCTCAAAGGGATATCCCCCTTCTTCTTGGTTTTCTTTTTCTTGGTACCAAAAGTCTGGCTCAATGTTATTTTCTTTAAGTTCATCATCTTCTAATGATGAGGGGGAAGATAAACTACTACCACTAATTTTTTGACCATCTTAGATTATTTTATTAAATGTAGGGATGGAGGTGTCATAGGAGATATATGCTTAGAATTTACAACATGCATCTTCCTTTTCTAGCTCTTCTAGTCCTTAAAATTCTTGCTTTGACTGGTCACAAGAGGATTCTAATTATTTTTCTTGGGCAAAAAACTCTCCATCCACTTACTTTTCAGCCACTTGGTTGCATGCAACCTATAATGCAACTTCACCATTAGACTCCTCATCATCACTATTGTAGCTTTAAAATAATGGATCTCGTTTGTAAGATGGCATATTATTAGTGTGCATGATCATCTCAACCTTGGCCTCATATCTAGGTTCATAGACTTTGAATGATGCATTTAGGAATGTAGCCTCATAGCTTGAGTCTGGAATTGTCTGAGCTTCTCTTGCAATAAATGGAAATAAATTACTAGAAGTATCAAAATAAACTTGATTATAATCATAAGAAAAAATAACATGTTGATCATATATTGTATTGACATAATTAAATGCATTAAAACTAATAGTAGGGTTCCCATTTGTTAGAAGAAGCCTAATCTAATTATAAACCTAGGGCATTGCATTATATGGCACATGATGACTCATGGGCTGATTTGTATGTATGTATATCAAAATAATATAGTGACAAACCCCCAATTATCCCAATAGATAAGAAGGTTTATCACCATAGCCATATAGCATCGATTATTTCTTTATTGTGCTAACCTCTTCATGGGTCAAACCCAAAGATGCAAGGGTAGATAGGTTTATTATAATGAACATAGAACTCAAAGGATCTAGAGCATTGAGGTAAATTATTATGGCTACGTCATATTTTTATAAGAAATGATCCTTCAACCTAATATATAGTTAATGGAATCTATGGTTGAACATGGAAGTTGGCTCATTAGACTCTTTGCAGGTCATGGCAAACTAATAAAATAATACATAAGGGTCAATGGCCACACTAAAATGGTTAAAGAACATATTTTAAAATAGGTCCCATGTCATGATTCACCCTTGTAGTAGGCTTAGGTACCAAGTTTGATCTAACAAAGGGAATAGGTTATAACACATCTTCATACTAAAATTATCTTTTGATAATAGTTTCTTTATAAGCTTGCATGTGTTCCTCACCAGTGTTGACCCCACCATGGATATAGTTCACACAAAGGGTCCTTAAGTAAGTCATGGGAAGGTCTTAGAATGTTCACAAGATAAATACATCCTCCTAGCCAAGTTAAGGCCATTGGAGGACTCAAATAATTAGTTTTTCTAGTCTAAAAGCCTAGAAAATAATTAGGCAACTCCTTAAAAATACAAGACAAGTCTAAAATACATTAGTCAAGCCCTCCTTCTAGCACCATATATGTTGATTGGTCCTTTGACACAACCAATAATTATGTATGGGTTATTAAGCCATGTCTCTCTATAAATTATATTTGTGTGAGTTTATCTCCCCAAGGTCTTGGTCACCAAGTCTTATTATGTAGGGTAACTCAATTGGCTTGGTGTGACCATTTCATATAAGGGGAATCTATGAGTATTTTAGATGAATCAATATACATTTAAATTATGAGCTAATGGATAGAGAACCAGTAGAATTATTTAACTATTTGAATACAATTAATTCAAACACATTTATAGCATAGGATATTGAATAACATGAAAGCATATATAAACAAAGAGAATGCAATCAAGATTAATCATTAGATTCAGATTGCAACTCAAAAACTAAACTATCAAAGCTGATAAGAAAATAAAAAGAGAGAAGGGTATGGATAAAATAATATAACCCACTTTTTAATGGATTGGTATGTTCCTCTTGAGTAGACAAATCCTCAAAAAACTATTCCTTAACTGAACCAGACCTAGCACAACTCTAAGGATAGTGAAGAGTTTACGAAATGAATTTATAGTGCCAATGAGGAAAAATGAGGTCACCATAGACATGTGTAAGAAAATTATATCAAATGGCAAAGATTTTAGATTAAGATATTTTAATGAAGGGTCATTTGGGATTCATCAATATGCAATTGGACTATAGACTTGGCCTTAAACAACCTCAACTCATCAAACTAATCTAGAAAATAAGATTATACATGAAATGAGAATGATTGATCCACTAATCTAATGTTAAGACTAAAAGGAGATAGCTAGGCATAACCTTATTTGATCCTTTAAAAAATATCCCTTATTATAACGTAGGAGTTGATATTATATAGACCTCCAAGTCCATGGAGTTTTAAACTTGCCCCATTATTAGGGTAGTTACAATCAATCATCAATGTGATTAAAAGATGTAATTGAGTCTTCTAATAGACATGCTAGCTTGACCATGATCTTAAAAATATTGACTTAAACTTTGGTATTAAAGGGTCATTGGGATTAATTTGGGAATGCCATTTAGATGTGTTTCATTAGTTAGGTGCCATCCCTCTTGAAGTCTGAATTTATCTTATGTTCTTCACTTGATCCTGATGTGCACACTACACCCATAATTCATGCCTCATTCATGGTTTTAGTTTAATCTTTCCCCTTTTAACCATTAAACAAATCACAACATCTTGAATTCCATAATTTATCATGTTATTGAGCTACAACTTGATTTTGTTATTGACTTAAATACATAGTCCTATTTTAGCTTTTGGTAATTTTAATAGTCAAATGGGATAGCAATATTAATTCCTTCATCTTCTATATCATTGATACCACATGGATTTTTTTGGATTCCCCTTCCATTCCTTTGTTGAGATATTAACTTTGAATCTATGGGTCCCACTTTTCTACTTAGAAATTCATCAGCATCCCTAAGATTTACCTCATTGGTTTCCTTTATCATCACCATGGTTAGTGGCCTCTTCTTAGTATCTCAGACTCTATTTTGTCTTTCACTTAATTCATCATCACATGGTAGATTCTCTGCTTCCTGGGATTTTCATGCTTTGGGTTAATGTTGTAATCCCTTTGAGCTCATAGGATTCCAAGAGGGTACCACATGGCACCTTATCAAAGCCTTTGGGGTTAGGGCCTTTAGCTTCCCAATTAATACTTTAAATCCCTTAAGGTTTCAAGTTTTTAAGGTTTTGAGGTTTTGAGTTTTTAATTTAATGTCATAATGCTTTTGAGCTCCTAATCTTCTGACAGGATGCCACATGTCATATTCTTAAGGCTTGAGGGCTTTAAAAATACTTACACATTTTTATAAAAAGATTTTTTTCTAAATTTACATATTATTGAGATTTGAACAAGTGGAAGAATTTGGGGGGCAGGAATCTTTCAAAAACCTATGAGAAAATAAGAAAATTATCTAAGTAAAGTTTTTCAAAAAAACTAAGTTTTGCCAAGCAAATTTTATGTGAGAAGTAGTCAATTAATACTAGAATTGAAACTATGTATTCACATAAAACAAACATTTAAGCTCAAACATTCAAATTAAAAAGTCTATATAAAATGATAAAATAATTTATAACAAATGGAAATAGACTTTATAGGATTAAAATAAACCTGCAAGCTAGATATTAATATTCATAGATGAAAGCTTAGATTGAACTAAATAAAATGTAAAGACATTATAAATAAGCATGTTTAGTCACTTATAACTTAGTATCTAGTATACTACCAATCAAGAAGAGCTAAAAAAATCAAACCATCACAACTCCATAGAAAATGATCAAATAATAAAAGAGGGTCCCTATATTTAGTTTGAAAATTGGGCATGTTGATGAAGGCAATAATAGTTGATTGGTCCTTTGACACAACCAAAAATTAGGCAAGGGTTGTTAATCCCTATCTCCCTTGAAAGTATATTTATGTGAACAAATCTCCCTAAGGTATTGGTTACCATGTCTTGGTATGTAGGGTAACTCAATTGTCTCATTGTGACCATTCCATATAATGGCCAGGTGTGAGTATTTCAAATAAATTAATATGCATTCAAATTATGGGTTAATGCCTAAATAACTAGAAAAATGATTTAACTATATGAATGTAACTAATTAAAACATGTTTATAGCATAAGAGATTAAAAATTTTGAAATTGTCTATAAACAAATAACATGCAATCAATATAAAGTATTAGATTTAGATTGTAACTTAGAAACTAAACTAGAAAAGCTGATAAGAAAAGTAAATTAGAGAAGGGGAGTGAGAAAAGAAGAGAGCCCACTTTCTAATGCACTGATCTATTCCTCTTGAGTAGATAAATCCTTGAAGAAACTATTCCTTAGTTGAGTGATAAACTTTCTAGTAGGATGGTGTATGAGTCTATGGCATGAAGTAGCAATGCCAATGAGGAAAACAAGATCACAATATACATGCACAAATCAAGTTTATCAAATGAAAAAGCTTTTAGATTAACATATTTTCATGAAGGATCATTTTGGATTCATCAATACTTAGTTGGACTATAGATTGGATTTAAATAGCCTCAACTCGGTAAGCTAATCTAGAAAACAAGATGATACATAAAATAAGAATGATTAGTACACTATATTACTGCTAAGACTAAAAGGAGCTAGCTAGACATAGCATTATCTAATCATATAAAATACCAACCATTACTATAACATAGAGGTTAATATTATATAGACCTCCAAGTCCATAGATTTTCAAATTCATCCCATTATTAGGGTGGTTACAAGCAATCACCAATGTGATTAGAAAATGTATTTGAGGCTTGTGACAAACATACCATCTTGACCATGCTCCTCTAGATACTAAATTAACTCTAATAGTAGAGGGTTACTAGGATT
This sequence comes from Torreya grandis, assembly GCA_037957365.1. Taxonomy (NCBI): domain Eukaryota; kingdom Viridiplantae; phylum Streptophyta; class Pinopsida; order Cupressales; family Taxaceae; genus Torreya; species Torreya grandis. The sequence continues at coordinate 1,749,110 of JARHVA010002651.1, forward strand.
GATTTGGGATTTCCATTTAGACATGTTTCATGTAGTTAAGCACCATGTCTTTTGAAGGCTAAATTTGTCTTACGCTCTCTACTTGATCCCAATGTGCATGCCATACCCATAATTCATGCCTTATTCATGATTTTAGCTGAATCCACCCCATTTTGACCATTGTAAAAACTATAATGTCTTTAATTCCATCATTTATCATCATGTTATTGAGATAAAACTTTATTTTATTATTGACTTCAACACATTGTCCCATTTCAGCTTTTGGCAGTTTTGATGGCTAGATTGGCCATAAATCTTAGTTCCTTCATCTTCTAACATCATCATTGTCACATGGATTTTTATCAACTTATCCTTCCATTCCTTCATTGGGTTATTGGATTTGCCTTGATGGGTCCCATTTTGACTCTTAGTAGCTCATTGGCATTCTCATGCTTTACCTCATTATTTTCCTCTATCATCACCATGGTCACATATCTTCTTCTCAACCTCATGGGCTCTTTATGCTTTGGGATAATGCTATAATAAATTTGAGCTCCTAGGATTTTGAGAGGGTGACACATGGTATCTTTACAAGTCCTCAAGGCCATGGGGCTTTGGCTTTTAGTTTAATCCTTTAATTCCTCTAAGGTCTAAGAATCTAAGGCTTTGAGATTGTGATCTTTTGAGTTAATGCCTTAATGCTTCTAAATTCCTAGGCTTTTTATAGGATGCCACAAGGCATCTTCTCAGGACCTATGGGCTTCAAAAAGACTCAATCATTTTTATAAAAAGATTTGGCTTTGAATCCATGCACCAATGATATTTGGATGCATAGAAGAATCTTGGGGCATTGTGAATCTTTTAAAAACCTACTAGTGAAAAAGAAAATTGGATAAGTAAAGTTTTTTGAAAAAATGTAAGTTTTTCCAAGCGAATTTTATGAAATAAGAATTTAATTAATACTAGAATTGAAACTATTCATTTGTATAAAATAAAGAATTAATCCTGAATATTCAAATGATAGTCTATAGTAAATTATAAAATCATTTAGAATAAATGGAAATAGACTTTATAGGCTTAAAATAAACCTACAAGTTAGACATTATTATTCATAGATGAAAGCTTAGACTAAACTAAAGAAAAGGTAAAGACATTATAAATAAACATGCTCAGTGAAATATAATTTAACATTTAGTAAATTGTGAATCAAGAAGAGGTTATTTTGATATACCATCATAACTCCTTATAAAAAGGTCAAATAAGAAAAGAGGGTCTCTAGAAATTAAGGTAAATCCTTAGGATGTTGATGAGTTGTCACATGGTAGTGATGATGTCACAAGATGAAGGGACTAAGATTGATATCCCATCTAACTATCATGACCATCAAAACCCAGATCAATGCAAAGTAGTTATCATATTGAGAATAATTGAGCACACATACTACAAACATAAGTTCTTGACCTTTATCAACACATGTCATATATCCTAACCCTTCCTGACTATTCTAACCTTTGATATTTTAATTTCTCTTTTGACATATTTCATCTCTCTAGTTGTTGCTTTTGAGTTCATTTTAATGTATTTTGGGTCCATTTGTTTAACCCTTTTTTAAATGTGATTTTTTTAGGAAATGGGTAAAATATCCTATAAACATGGATGAATAAAACTATTCTAGTATAGGCCATTTAATTGAAAACTCAAATAAATGAATATTTCAAATTATAATACTTAGCTATGTTAAATATAAAAAGTACATGCAAAATAATAGTTTGATTACATAACATGAAGAATAGATCATACTTATCTTATTTAAAATTATGGAGGTAGATCTAAGAAGTATAAATATGGAAATAGATAGGGATAAAATTAGGATTCACTCGTCAGATTCTAGAAATATTTTTTCTAGAGGCCTAGACACTTACGTTAGCCTTGTGACACTTTCATCAATTTAGTTATCTTGGTCCTAATATAACTATCTAGTATAAAATATTCATTTCATTTTGGATTAACCACCTTGATATTTATGGGTTTTATGTCACCTTTTTATTATATGTTGTATTTGCATACATAGGTTGTTGATGATTGTATATGGATCAAACCACATCTTTTTACCTTAGGCCTTTGTAACTTGCCAAAAATGGATTAGTGGGATGACACTTGTCAAGTTGAATTCAATGACCTCTTTGTCAATGAGTATTTCCTACATAGTCAATACTACAAGGAGGGTCTCATACATGTGTAGTACTCCCTTAGGTGTTAGCTTGTATGTGCACAAGGGTGAAATATGCTATATGCAAGGGCATGTACAGATCTAGCTTATAACTTGAAAAATATTTACCATGGTTTATTATTTGAGTTATTTAGACCTATAATATGACTGCTTGTATGACTGATATATAAATAGGAAAGAATAGGGTAATATAACTTCAATGTGTGATCAATTGAGTGAGCTTGAATAGGTGCTTGCTTGGTATTTTCTATATGAATAATGAGTAGGATTTTATTTATATTTATACCACACCTTTTGAAAATGTATTTTGAAGGGGTTAAATAAAAAAAATGTGTCAACATAAGGATTTTACATTAGATGACTTTTGAGGATTAGAAACTTGCATCAACATAAGCATCCCTATGTGGGATGTAAGTGTCTAGTAGGCTAGGAAACTAATAGGCATTTGAAATTGAAACTAAAGTATATATATCAAGTTTTAGGCTATATGTGTAGTTTAGGGGATATGTGTCATTATAAATGATAGGGTTGCACCATAAGATAAGCAATTAGTCATAATGAAATGTTGAATGTGAGATTTTTAGCAGTAGAAAGGTATAAAACTAAAGGGTATAGCTCCGATAATTATTTGTCAAGTATACAAGACTGAGATGTTATATAAATTACATTTTAGTATATGCATTTACCTACCTTTTAATATAGTAATTTATAAAGATGAAATTACTAGTTTAAATAAAAGAAATGTGTACCTAGGTGTGTATAACATACCTTGCCTTTGATTGAGACACTTTGAGTGTTTTTTTGGTGTATGACTTATATCCAAGATCATGTTATATTATAAATCAATTCATATAATCTAAAATTTTACATAATTTAAATACCTAAAAATAAATAGAGAAAGGAAGGAACACACCTATGTATCGATACAATCATGTTTTCCTTTGGTACTTTTATTAAGTAAATATGCTTCCTTATGAAGCATTAGAACTGAGAGAGGTTAAAAACTAAACCTTGAATATTATAATACTAATATTGTAAGGTAATTATGCCCCCAATCCTATGCAAGGGTGAGTTTTGACACAACCATAGAGACAATTGAATCTCAATCGCATAACTCAAGTGATAGTAAAATAAAATCTAGGTTAAATGGTATAACCAACTCAACATGCAAAAAGGAAGTAGTGTTATTCCATTTAGGGCATTGAATCACAATCACACTATTAAAATGGGCCAATTTTTATAGATAAAAATTCTCAAAATGGTGCTTCCTAGCGAAAATGGTGTTTCTTGATAAAGTGTCGTTGCTTCTTGGTAAATAAGTTTGAATAAGTTTGAATGTGTATATACAATTTTGTGCACTTGCATGTAATATGTACCTATAATGTGTCCCAAGTTGAATTGTTTATCCAAATTTAACCTCTTATCTATAATTTTTTATAATATTTGTCACAAATCTAGAAAACTTTGTCCCAAATTTATAAAAATTGATGCAATATATATGATTATAACCCAAGTGTATATCTAAATCATGTAAACTATAATAAGACTTTATAAATTATAATAATTGTATAAGTATGGAGTTCATGTCTCTATGGCATGCCCCCATTAATATCCCCCCTTTTAAGGTGAGAGAAATTGAATCAAGTAGTTACCTTGCCTCAAAAGGATAAGATAACTATATAATTTGTGTATGAATTATATAGCATATAGGAGTATCATGTCTAAGTAGATATATCAATGAAGCTCTTAGTATTTGATCATAATAAGCCCTAAGATGCATGATATGAATCATAAAAATGTCTATAAATTAATAGTATAAGCTCAATAAACAATCAATCACACACACAATAACACCTAATGTCACACAAAATGGGTATAAGGAGACCACAAACAAGGGGCATATACAAATCTTACACACTTGAAGGAATGACATATTCAAATGTCATAATAGAAAAAGAAAGCAACATACAGTGGTACAAGGGCCAAAAATCAAGGAACGTATTTAAATGTTCCATAATCAATATAATAATAAGCCAAAAAAATACACTTGAGGAAGTGATAATGTGAATAAATGAAGTATAAGAAACCAATATAAAAATATCATACTAGTCCTTGCCTATATGTGTTAGCAAAAATGTCATGTAACATAACATATGAAGTATATTATGAAAGATGTAAACATGAGTATAGGCATGTGTAAGTATTACTATATAAGCTCAACATGATAATGGAAAGGTGATCATAAAATAATATAACCTATATCAATTGTGATCATGGAAGACAGATGCCCCCAATATAGCATATCATGTTGGAATAGGAAAGGTCCAACATCTATATGTGCAAGTATCATGGATGCAATGTATGCATGTATCACACTTAGCTATGAATGAAATGTATGTGTATCTATAAAATAAATGATATAATATATACTAACACAAATTAAATAACACATAGATCTAGTAAACATATGAATGTTATCACCAAGGGTTATCTTGAATGGATGGGAGTAATGACTTAGGTCACCCAAGTCTCAGGTTCAATCCTTGATTTACCCATGGTGTGTGGAGTGGGGCCTTTTAATATCACCTACACATTGAAGTGGCCATGGGGACACCTTGAGGTAAGGGTTAAACTTCTCCATGTGTTCCATTTAGAATGAAGTGGGCTGATTCTATTGTGGATCATTTGAAAAACATTAAAAGCATAGGCCCACCCCCATTAAGCTTCAAATGTAGATTAAATTTTAGGTGGAGGTTGATAGATGGCTCCCATAAATCTTGGTTCTCTTTATTTTAGGGTTTTGAACCCAAATTTTCACATATAAAGGTCGAAGGGATATTTTATGTAGATGAATTTAGTGTAGGGGGTGAGTGTAGTGACAACAAGAGTGTAAGGGGAACAGGTGAAAATGGTTATGGTGAAAAAAGATGCATCCCTATTGAGTTTGGGATTTGAGTATACTATAGCACTAACTTATAAGGAGATATGGCTCTTTATTGGTGAATCATTAGGTTTGGATGATAAAAACATTGTCAAGCTAGAGTTATGTTCTTCTATGAGACCCTACCAGAGCTAGGGTTATCTCTCCCTATACCTTGATCCCTCTAGAGAATATATATAATAAATGTTGTCTACCACCAAGTAATTTCAAGTGAAAATTTTTGGAATAGGAGGCCCTGTATCTTACAAAAAAGGTTTTGTCCATTCATGGCCCTCAAGAGGATAGGGCTACATTCTAAGAGGATAAGCAAGTGTTTTAGTAGGTGGAAAAAGATTAGGACAAATGTTAGTGTTTTTAGATAATAAGGAACCATTTGTTAAATATTTAATAAAATATTTTATGGAAGTAATTCCTCAGACCTCTTATAAGGACAAAATTGAGCCTCCTCTCGAAGCAACAAATAGTAGTCCTTCTATTGAGTTTTATTTGGATAAAACTAAGGAAGTCCTTAGGAATGAGTATTAGTTCTCCTCAAGGGGTATTATTTACATATTTGATAGACACTAGCCCAACCTTTTAACCCTACATGAATAGGTTTTAGTAAATTGGTAATCACTCATGGAATATAACATGGAGATTTACCAATGTGCAAAAGGTTTCTTCATTTTATTCTTTGATGGTTTAAATGGTTGAGCCAAATTTATACACCTAAAAAAACTTGGTGTTAGCACAATCACCTTATTTATATTAAACCTTAGTTTGAATATTTCAACCCCTAGTGGAACCCTAACCACCAAGACTATGTGGATCCATCTACCTCACCTCTACAATTTTGGTCAGCCTCTTGCCTCATGAGTATTAAGAACACCCTGAGTGAGTTATTGATGATTGATGCTTCAACCATTGGTTTTATTCACACCAGCTATGCCCAAATATTGGTGATGATATATATCTCATAGAAACTCCTAGCCAATATTAATTTAAAAATTAGATATGATTATTAGACATAGTCACTACATTATGAAGACATCCCATTTAGATGTCAAAAATGCTTTGAAATCAGATATCTAGTGGTAGATTATTCTAGCACCAAGCATAAGTCTGTGGTATATTGGTGGAAGAATTATTTCAGACCAAAAATGATGTCGTAAACTAGATGAAATCATTGGCATTACTCTCACTTTAATAGATCCAAATTCACATGTTGATAAAGATAAGGGTGATGTAGATGGAAATATTATCCTAAAAGAAGGGATTCTGAGTAATGTGTCTATAATTATCTCTGAGGACTGGATAATAGTTAAGAAAAAGATGAAAGGTTGAATATTCTTTGAACCTCCCCCTTGAGTCTTGGAGTTGAGAATATTGAAAAGTAAAGGCAGTCCCTAGGGGGAGTTGGAAAAAACACTTAGGCTTTATTTTAATGGATTGAAGCATGTTTGGTTATTTTTGTTTCAATTTTGATATTTGGCCTCAGTTATCACTTTGTTAATTTTGATCTCTTAGACTAGATTTTAACCTTTTTATATCTATTCATGTTTGAGGGACTCTCAACTTTAATGTAATCATATTTTTTCATGTTAATAAAATAGGTGAGGGGCCTACCAACCCTCAATCATCTATTAAAAAAATATTTAAACATATGAATGTTGAATAATTTTGTATTTTTTGAATTTATTTGAATATTTTTTTATTTTCTTGAATATTTGTTTTTTTACTTTTTGAATATTATAATTATTAAAAAAGTTTTTATATATAATGAATAAGTGTTAATAGAATCCAAGGATCTCATTAATAGGATGCCTTTATGGGAGCCTTGTATTGTGTGTTTCATATTCATATGTTACATAATCAATATCATTAGGATAATACCAATCTTCTATATTATTAAGATCATAATCATCAATTTAATCATTATCCTATGAGACATGTAACTTCTTAGTTTATTCTTGAACTTGTCATATATCATTTTGAGCATTCGTGTTTGAAAAAACCAATCACACCATAGATTGGATTTTCCTTACTGAAAGTTTATTTTTATCAATTATGTTCATTATTTTCACAATGTTAAATCTCTTTATAGGCTAGATAAGAATCATGTATCTTTATCTGAACACTAGTTCCAGATCTATTTTTTGCCTTAACTTCTTTATTTGAGAATGAAAGCATAGACCTTGTAGTATTGACCTTAAATTTTTGTTCCTCTATGCATGAAATAGATATGATGTTTTGATCCTTAGCAACCATAATTGTATCCTTTGATTTTTTAGGCATGTCTTGCTTTGAAAAATCCTTTGTTAGAAACCTTATTTTTAGAATGTTTGTTTTCTTAGCTTGAGTTTGATTTTGCAAATTTTGTTCTTGATCTTTTTGTAACATTGCCTTTGAAATGCATTTCTTTTGTAATTGTTATGTTTCATTTTGTGCCTTTTGTAATTTGGATTTTTCATCTTGATTTTTTTTTAACATTACTTGCTCTTGCTTTGCGTTTTGAATTTTTTCTTACTCTATTTTTTGCATTTTCAACTTTTTTTACTCTGAGTTATCATTTGGTACCCATATTTGTTCTTTTTTCCCTTGTGTTGTAAAATATGCATGCATAAAATGAGTGGGTTCCTTGATTGTTGTATCTATTATAGGATCACCACTATCAATTATACTTTATATTTTATGCTTCAGATCTAGACAATAATCTGTATGATGCCCATGCATTTTATGATATGTACAATAGTATTTTGATCTATTTATAGGATGTAAAGGAGGTAGTTTGATCACTTTGTTTTAGATAATTTATCTTAGAATTTGACTTGAAATATTATTATCCTTTCATATAATATATGAATAATTTATTCTATATGTATTTTTTATAGCTTATCATTTGGATATGAAACCTCTTTGAGTATAACATTACTAGATGAAGATAAAAACACATGATCAACACTAACATATTTTGGATTATGTAGGCATGTAATATGATTTTACAATAATGTGATCTTTTAACTAAAATTATTTTGTAAATATTTGATGAACTTATTCATAGCGATGATTTGATCTTTTATGGTTTCACAAGCATAAACCCTAGGTACTTCAGATTGAGTATGTATACACACACCATATAGAGGACATGTGAGAGGTGGAGATGTTTGAGGAAGGATATATTGATTAACATCATTTAAAACCATAGGATGGGCCACTTTACCCCTTAAAAAGATGATAGCCTGGACCTAGTTAGAAGAAAGGTATCTATCATCCTCTTGAGGGTGAGGAGGAGGAAGAGGCTTGATATTATTACAATAAGAGTTTTAAAGAGAGATTAAATTATGATATTATTTTAAAGCACTCCTTATATTGACCAATTTAGTTACTCCATTTTATTATATCTTTGATTGTTTTAGAAATATATTAGAAATAACAGGTATTACCATCATATATTGTGCAATGAAATAAGTAATAAATATATCCACATTTAATATGATTGATTCCTTTATAATAAATGTAAATATGATTTTAAGATTGTAACAGTTTAGGAAACCCTAGTGAAATTATGGTTTTTCATAAGAAGACTCAAATGTCAGGTTAACTAAATGTTTAACCATTTTTAAAATGTGATTTTGTTTAGGGTTAAATGGGTAGAATAGCCTATGTGCATAGATGAATAAAATTATTCTAGAGCACGCTGATTAATTGAAACTTAGATAAATAAATATTTTGATTTATAATGTTGAGTTATGATAAATATATAAATTATAGTCAAACAATAGTCTGATTATATAAACATGAAGAAGAGATAATAATTGGTGTATTTGTAAATACACAGGGATATCTAAAAAGGGCAAAGGTGGAAATATGTAAGTACAAGATTAGGATTTAGTCATCAGATTCTAGAATATTATTTTTGGATGTTTGGACACTTACATCATCATTGGGACACTTGCATCGATGTAAGTGTCATGATCCAATTAAAGTGTCTGATATAAAATATTTATTATATTGTGAAGTGACCACCTAGAGCTTTTTATGTCTTCTTGTGTTGATATGTTTTATTAGCATGTACAGGCTATCAATGATTGTATGTGTAAAAAACCATATATATTCACCTTAGGTATTTATATCCCACCAAAAATGGGTTAGTGAGCTCATAGTGTCAAGATGACTGCAAGAAACCCTTTGGCAATGGGTGTTGCTTACAGAGCCAATTATCTAAGGAAGGCCTTATACATATGTGGTTCTACACTAATTGTTAGCTTATATGTGTACAAGGGTGAAATATACTATATTCAAGGACATGAAATGATCTATATTGTAACATGATAAATACTACTCATGGGTTGTTTTTTTTAGTGCTTTAAACATGTAATATAACTGCTCTTATGACTGATATAAAAATATGAAAGAATAGGGTAGTATAACTCAATTGTGCAATTGATTGAGTGAGCTTTAATAGAAGCTTACTTGGTATTTTTTAGATGAATAATAAGTAGGATTTGATTTGTATTTATACCACACCTTTTTAAAATGTCTCACTAAAGGGTTAAATAAAACAAATGGGCCAACCCATAGGATTCAAAAGATTTGAAAATTAGATGAATTTTTAGGACTAAACACTTGATAAGAATCTGGATACTTGTATTGATGCAAGTGTCCCTATATGGGATGCAATTATCTGATAGGCTAGGAATTTTCTATTAGTGTAGGCTTTTTTATACCACTATATGATTTTTCCTACACATGTTGTTTAGCTTCCTTAGGTGTTATAATAGGCCATTTAGGAAAATATGGCTTAACCTATTTCCTAATTTTGAGTTGCACACCCACTTTTGGTGTCCTTTTACTTATCTATAAATTAACCTTTTCTAAATATATATATTTTTTAAAATTAATACTCTTAATTCAAGTTGTGTGCATATGGGTTGGAATCTCTCAAACGACAAGTGTCAAACTTGCTTTGAAACTCAATGCCTACTAGACTTACTTCTGATTTTGACATTTGTCAGACCCAATTTCATTTTTTATGTTTTTTAACTTACCTTATATCCCAATACCTATAGAGTTGCCTCCATTTCTGACACTTAAATGGACTTGCCTCCCATTATGACACATGTTATGTTTTCCTCCCATTCTAACACCAATCAAACTTGCCTCCCATTCTAACCTATGGTCATATGGGATTTTATACCTTGGTTAAAACCAACCCAAGGGGGATTAAATTTTTTTTTGATAGCTGGATCTAAAAATTTTTTAATCCAATTTTTTTTTGGTAAGGTGAAGTTTTTTTTAACTTCAAAATCATATAAATTTTAATAGGTAGCTCCTTTTGAGGTGCCATTTTTTTTTAAATGTGAGTTTTTTCAAGGTATACGTGTTGGATCTATTCTTAGTTATTGTAAAATTAAACCTATATAAGTTATAATAGGGTTACATTTCCTTGTCTCTTTCACATTATCAATTCTTTACATACCTCCTTATCACACTATGAATCAAATTTTGGTTTTGTTTCTTAACCATTCAACTATCATGAGTGGAAAACCAAAGTACAAATCTTCTTGAGGAATAAAATTTTACACATAATCATGATGGGTACTGAAACAAAACCAACACCACATCTAAATAAGGTTAAGTGGTTTAATATGTGTGATGAGGCTTATGGGCTATTATGCCTATCAATTTATCTTGATTTGATCCTTCACATTTAATCTAAAAATACTCCTAATGATGTTTGGACCATAATAAAAAAACTCTTTGGGAAGCAGGTTATAATGAGGGGTCATGATTTGGAGAATGAACTCATCAATTTGAGTTTAGGAAAATTTGACATTATATAGGACTTCTTCACCAAATTTAAGTCACTCAGATTTAGCTAAAATTATGTAGCATTGATAAAAAGGATTAATAATTGATCCTTTAAATGCTTTTCAAATTAAGTTCTAATTATTATGTTTTTTTTCTACCTTCCATGATCTAAAATGTTTAATTAATGCAACTACTCACTAATTCATCTATTCCATATTCTTATGACAAATTTCTTAATTTCCTATCTTTTTATTTTAAAATTAGCTTAAATGATTAAAATTTAGTATTTAAAAATTGAAATTAAAGTAAGTAATGAAGAACAGAGATAATCCATAAACCAATTTGATAATATATTTCACCCAAAATTAAGATATGTTTTAGGTCTACTTAAATTCTAGACTGATTGATTAAAATGATGCAAAAATACCATTTATTACATCAAAATATTTCAATAAGGGTCTCTCAATATACAAACAAATGTATGATGTATTATAGGAAGTCTAGCTCTAGATCTAGCTCTTCTAGACTATCTCTTGGTTGTCTCTTCTAAATGAGGGGCTACATAAGTTCATTTTAATGTCTCTTAGAGGTCTATGCAATGGATCTTAGCCTATAATTGCTACTCCAATAAGATAGACATACAAATTTGCTTTGTCTCCTAATAAGGGGATAAAAGTTCCCTGTAATGTCTCTAAGATATTGGTGCAATGAGCTCTTGGCCTTCAATGTGTTACTCCTATAATATCAAACATATAAACTTTATTTTCTCCTCTTGTTCTCCTTTACCAGGGCTTAAAGCTTATAAGCTATCTTCTTTGTATTTAATTAAAATATTGAGCCTTTTATGGTGTTTATAAGGCCCTTAATTTATGGGTTAAATCCTTATACATTTTTCATAAGGTTAGGGATTTAAATCCCTTAGAAAAATACCTCATATATTTTGTTTTTAGCAATAAATCCCAAAATTAAGGGATAAATACAAAGTCTTTCATTTGGTTTGTCAAATGTGGCCTAGCTTATTTTTGGGCCTTAAAAATAGGCCAAGTTGGGTGAGGTGGTTGAGCCCCACTCTAATTCCCATAGATTATCTCATGAGGAGGATTTTTGGGTGCTTTGGATAATTTTTTATTCCACTTTGGTGGGGATAACAATCAAAAGTTGTTTAAGAGATAAATGGCATCCCTTGTAACTTGGCCATGAGACCATATATTAAATGGAACTTGCCTTGGAACTCATATCACTTGGTGAAGATTTACGAATACCACATTAAAGGCTATGATTGGTCTGTGTTAGGCCGTATAGGTCTAGTCAGCTAATGATGTTAGCACTATGTTATTATTATTATTCCTTGTTTGTTTCCACCTTCAATAAGTTATAACTTTCACATATGATATTTGTTTGACTCTATTCATATTATGTTAGAAATATTTTAATGAGCTCTAAATTATGTTTGTAGTTTTAAAAATCTTACAAATTATCTAAATGTGTCGAATGTGGGGACCTTATTAGATCACTCCTCCCCACTAAAAATGTTTTGGACCATAAAAACTCTAATTTCATACATGAAGATACCCCTTCATGTAGTTTTCTCTCTTCTGTCAAGAATCACTCTTCATACAACTCATCCAGTGATTCAAGAGAAAAATAATCAACATCATAAAAAAATTCACCATAATACACAATCATAGGAGCTTAATTTATTTCTCTCTTAGAGGATTATTTATTTCTCTCTTAGAGGATAACTTTATTTCTCTCTCTTGGAGGTTGACTATCCAAACTAAAATCTACCAAATGACCTTATTGCACTCTTGGTATCTTAGTCTTCTTCATGGTCTATTTGTTCTAGAGTTTACAATGATGTCATGGTGATGTCATGGATGTGTCCTAGTGAGTGGATGAAGTGCCTTGATAGTCTATGTGACAATGATAAAGTGTGAAATATACTTATCCTAGTATGCTTGAAGTATGATTGGTTGATCTTATATTTTGGCATGGTTATATATGTTTAGGGATGATTATGGAGTTTTGAGGATGTGCAATAGGTCCCTAAGATTTTTTATATGCTTTGAGTTCTTGTGTGCATAAGTAAAATTCATCTAATTATCCATTGTTTTCATCTAGACACTTTGGGTTTAGTGATAGAAAATTTGAGTAGGAAATTTGATGATATCACCATTACCATGTGGGAATGATTCAAGGGGATTTTGTCATATTTTTGTGATCAAATTAGTCCCTATTTTTTATGCACCATATCTCAAGTTATGAAATGAAGCATAGTTAAAGATATGAGGATACAAAGTTGGCTGTTCAGATAGAATTCACTATGTTCCCATTCTTAGCCAAATTTACAAAAGGGCTCAAGCATAGCTAAGTAATCATTTTGATGAAGTTATAATTCACATGAGTGGATGTTTAAGGAAAAAATTATCATATGGGTTTGTTTATTTTTGTGCCTATTTTATATGTACTAATTCTTAGATCATGCAACTACGTGCATCAAAAGATATGCAAGTGTAAAGTTGGGCTCCCAAGCATTTTGATAGTGTTTTCCCATACTTATCCAAATTTTAAATGTGGTAAGAAAATTTGAGTAATAATTTTTATGGTGTCATATCTCACATGTGTGGACATTTTGGGAGAAGATGATCATATGGGTTTGTTCAGTTTTGTGCATATTTGATTTTCACTAAATTTTAGATCATGCACCAAAGCATGGAAAAAGTTATGTAAGAGAAAATTTGCCCTTAAAAACAAGTTATAATCACAATTGGCTCTATGATATAATATTTTTTAAGGTATTTTAATGGTGATATATCTCACATATGTGAGGGTTCTAAGAACAGTTCGTCACATGGCTAGATTTTCCTATGTGAGGAGATCATATGGTCCAAATTAGAGATCATTCATCCAAGTGTTGTAAACTTTATTATGGTATAAAGTTGGCCTCTGAGGTAGATAAACAAGGTTCCCATACTTAGTCAAATATTTAAGAGGTAAAGTTTGAGCAAGTCTCAAGGACATCAATAGAGCGTGTTTTCTCTAAGTTGTTAAGTAGAGAGATGGAAAGAAGTGCACATTATTTAATGACTAAGAAAATGTAAAGAATAAAGATCTAATAGCAAGTAGGTGTTTTTATATATTGATTTAATGGTGAGAATTTCTATTTAAAGACATGGTTGATCCATAGAGATCGATGGTGTATATTGAGTCAATATTACAAGGGTACATGAGATGAGGTCAAAGTGACTAAGGTTTAACATTTGAGCATTGGAACCTATGCATTAAAGATTATACAAGGTTAATAGTTTGTAATTGATCTGAGTAGTTAGGACATGAGATGTGAGAAAAGTGGTCAAAATTAAACTGTGACCGTTTACATTTAAATATTTGAATTTAACAATGAAAAAACTAGTGTCTAGTTTTTGGGACATATATTTCAATCTAGGTAGAATTCACTAATGGTGTAGAAAGTGAAATTGTAGAGGACTCCAAGGCACATCTATAAATATATATTTGAAGCTTTTAAAGTTTTTACAAACATATTTATATAGATCCAAAGTTGACTATGTGTTCAACTATGTTCTACAACTGACCCAAGAAGAGTAATTGAGCTTATGTATATGTTGTTTTAATGTTTCATGTAGAATTAGATATTAATGAGTTTTGTAAACTATATAAGGATTATTTATGTGTATTATGAAGGATTGATCATTCATATGTAGTATGAATAAAGGTTTATAATTTGACTGTGTGTTCATTCATGGTGATTGTGTGCACAAAATGTTGATTAATCTTGCATAAAAGAGTGCAATGATGGTTGTAAGCATTTAAAGAGGACTAATGGGTCATGTAGTGTAGACCTATACATTTTCAAGTGGTCTTATGTTCTTTTTTTACTTGATTATGTGATAAATGGGTGAATAGGTCTCCATAAGACCTGTAAGAGCTACAAGGGCCTTATTAAAAGGTGCAGTTGCTTAAGGGTGACCCATAGATGATATGGTAGAAGTATGAAGATTGTATTGAGTTATGTCTCAATGGGATAGTTGATTTAAGGGTTAATTCATATCTAATGATTGACCAAGTTGGTGATAATCATGATAGCTCTATGAATGGTGAAACCAAAATGATAATTTTTAGACTTGTGAATGAAAAACTTGGGAGAGATTTGAGAGAGGTGCATGTGTGTATTATGGAGTGAAGGAGGGGTATAGTTCCCTATGGATGAGTTAAATATTATAGTAGATTAAGGACTATTTTTATGACCTATTGGTAATAATTATGTTGTTAGAATAGTGTTCTTATTGTTTGAGTATGAGCAAAGGTGAAGAGTGATAATTAGAGGTCCATCATCAGGTGTTGAAGACATCAGTACAAAGGTGGATGTCTTCATTGGTGTTATTTTGGAAGCTCAATATCTAAGGTGTTTATAGCCTCCTTACAAGGTAAAACTTGTTAAAAGTCTGGTTATTATTACAGCTCATCTAGATAAGTTTGATAACACCTTGTGGGATTATAGTCTCACTAAATAGGGATTGTAGTTCCTTGATTAGTTGTAGTTGGTCTAAATTGGTTCTTGTTATTATAGGATATTAGTCTAATTTTAGGTTCTAGTGGGTTTTATTCCCTAATAGGTTTTCTCATGTATGTCATGTGTTATGTGATTGATCTTGCATTATCTCTCATGCTCATTATTATGAATGATGTGTATGCTTCATGAATGTTTGTGGTAACTGATTAAGTGTTTGTAAAGATCAAAATTGAATTTGGATTATCTGGGCTCATTGATTTACCCACCCTAGTGATTGTAAATCTAAAAATTGATATTAGAGAGAGTCATTTAGAGGAAGCCTAACAGCTTGAAGGTGATCCTAAGTAGGTACAAGGATGGCTAAGTAGTTAAAGGAAGAAAATCAATAGTGGAAGGTTGTGATTAAGGAACTTGAAGAATAGATATGTACTTTAAAGAAAGATGTCAAAGAGGATGAGAATGTTATCAATGATCTCAAGGTTTAGTTAGTATATGCCAAGCCAATTTTGTGTTTAAAATAAAAGGACATCATGTTTGATAAAGAATCTTACCATAACAATAGAGAAGATGACATGAAGGAAGAAGAAGTTGATCTATAAGATGAGATCATGAGTACACTTGATGAACTAAAGGATTAGAAGAAGAGGAATCATAAAATGAGTAATATGATCAAAGGTCTTGAAGCAAAGTCAATTCTCTTGAGGGAATTTTGATAGAGAAAACATGTAGAATAAAGGATGACATGGCTAAATAAAATAAGAATGATAAGGAGACTATCCAAGTTCTCAGAGGTCAGTTGATGGCTCCAATTTTAAGTGTAAGATCTAAAGAGAATGAGAACATTCAATTAGAAACCAAGATAGGTTCATTGATGGATGAGAATGAGAAATTTGTTATCAAGTTAAGCAATCTTGATGAAGATCAAAAGAAGTCAGATCAGGTCAAGAGCAATGAAAGAAGACCAGTTAGATAACCAAATTCTTCAAGGTATGAAATTTTATTTTATGGTCATTGTTATACATGTAATAAGTATGGTCATAAAGCTAAGGACTATAGAATGAAGTCAGTCAAGTATGGGCATTCATTGAGCTATGATAGGAGTTTTTGGCCAAATATTGATCACAATTCAAATCTATCAAAAGGCACAAATGATGTTATTTGTTTTAGTTGTCATAAAAGTGGATATATTTCTAGATTATGTCCAAATGGTGTTAAGAGGTCTTCAAGGTATGTCAAAGGATATAGAGCTCCTAAAAATTCTAAAAAGGGACAAACTTAGGTATGGAAACCAAAGGTAATCATTGTCAATTCTTCTAGTCATAAGGTTGATAAGAAAGTTGCTCTAGAAGGCTATGTTACAAATCAGGTTAAGCTTAAAGATAAAGTAGGTAAGTTGGTTGCAGAAGATAAGAAGAGTCAAACTATGTTATGGAGATCTGAGGTAGTAAAGACTAAGGATACTAACCCTATTAATTCTAAGAGTCTTGATGGATTATTTGCCAAGGTTGAAAAAGAATCAGAAATGAAGGAAAGTCAAGATTTTATGTTGTCAACATTTATTGAAAAATATAAAGCAAAGAATGAATCCAAGCATCCATTCAATTGTATGATGAGGCGGGATTACAATTTAAAGAAAGATATGGAGATATGGGAGTCTCCTGAGTTTTGGGAATTTTAGTCTCTCTATGTCAAAGGGGTGTCTCTATCTAGGCCTCAAGGAGACACTTGTCAATCAAAGGAAGTTTGGTGGATATTAGATATTGTTTGATGAGTTAGTATGTAAACAAGGTATGTTTGTGCCAATTAAATATTTTTGAGTGCTCTTGATTTTCCTAGTTTATGCTTGAGAGTATGCAATTTCTAAAATGGGCTATAGGAAGTCATGGCATTTAAAGGTGTGAAGACTCAAATATTTGTTAATAAGTGTGTGATGGGTGTCTACAGGTGTGCAATAAGTTTTAGAGATGTGCATTGACCAAAAGAAGGTTTGTTGACCCTGTTTGTTTTGAGATTCTAAATTTTTAGGCTATGCTAAAAAGGTGGTTTACCTTATGAATTAAGGTTTAAGGATTATTAATATTTTTAATGGGAAAAATGGGTTGTCAAATCAATCTTCACAAATATTGTAAGGTTTGTGGTTCTCAAGTTATTCAAGTTTTTAGAGGGTTAATTGGCTAGTAGGTTTTTGAAGGAAGTATGTTATCAAGGATGTGCTTAGTGATGAAAATTGGTGTGATTGAGGTAACATATGAGAGAGCTCAAAATATGAAGTTTTAGGTCCTAAATATTTGTTTACTAAAAAATTTAGGCTCTGCAAGTTCCAGGTAGGGTTGCAAGGAAGCTATGTAAGCCTAGTGTGAAGAAGAGTACCTTTTAATCAAATTATATAAAAAATAAAGGAATGATTATTTCAAGGTGAGTTCTCAAGTTTTTTTAGTTCATGTTTCCTATTTGGTGAGTGGCATGAATTTATGTTTGTGATCCTTATGGTAGCTTGAGAGAGAATGCTAATAAGTATGTATGGTGGTTCTTCATGGTGTGTGAAGATATGAAGATGCTCAAGATGTGAAATGGCTTATATATATTAGGGAGATTCCTTATCATATGTTTCTTGGTGATTTGTATCATATTCTAATGTTTTTTGTGTTATTTCTTCATTGATTTCAGTGCTTCATTGAAGAGAGTGTTGGCATGAAGCAAGAGGAAGTTAACAAGACAAGCAGAGGTAGGATCAAGGTAAGGTGGAGCTTGTATAATATTTATAATATGGTCCTTTAATATTTATGGTTTTTTTTTTCCTCAATATTATTTGGTGACCACTTTGTCATTGTGTCAAAAGGGGAGAAAGTTCCTATTATGGGAGTGTTATGGGAGTGCTTGAAGAGAGAGAAGGTGAGATGTATATTGTTATATGATGGAGTGTTGACATCAATTACAAAGGGGGATATTTTTGGAGATTTATTAATGATTTTATGGTGATGTCATGGAGGTGTCTTGGTGAGTGGATGAAGTGCCTTGATAGTCTATGGGATAATGATAAAGTGTGCAATGTACTTATCCTAGTATGCTTAAAGTATGATTGATCTATCTTCTATTTTGGCATGGTTAGAGATGTTCAAGGATGATTATAGAGTATTAATAATGTGCAATAGGTCCTTAATATGTTTTATATACTTTTATTACTTGTATGCATAAGTAGAATTCATTTGGTTGTCTATTATTTTCATCTAGACACTTTGGGTCTAGTGGTAAAAATTTTTAGTAGGCAGTTTGATGATATCACCATTGCCATTTGGGAATTAGTCAAGGGGAGTTGTTCATTGATTGTGATAACATTAATCCTTAGTTATTATGTACCATATCTCAATTCATTCAATGAATCATGGTTGAATATATGAGGATGCAAAGTTAGCTACTCAGACAAAATTCATTATATTCCTATACTTAGCCAAATTTGCAAAAGGGCTCAAGTAGAGCTAAGTAAGCATGTTGATGAGGTCAGCATTCACACAAGTGGAGGTTTTAGGAAAAAATGATCATATCAGTAGTTTTTATGCACTAATTCTTAGATCATGTGAATAAGTGCATCAAAATATATGTAAGTACAAATTTGGGCTCCCAAGCATTTTGACATGTTTTCCCATACTTAGCCAAATTTTCAATGTGGAAAGAAGATCTGAGTAATAATTTTGATGGTGGAATATCTTACACATGTAGACATTTTAGGATAAGGTGATCATATGGGTTTGTTCAGTTTTATACATAATTGATTTATGCTAAATTTCATATCATGCATCGAAGCATAGTAAAAGTTATGCAGGAGCAAAGTTGGCCTCCCAAACAAGTTCTAAGCATATTTGGCTCTATGAAAAAGTATTTTGAGAAGGAATTTTAATGGTAATGTATCTCACATGTGTGAGGGTTATAAGAGTATTTCATCACATGGTTGGATTCTCTTATGTGAGAAGATCATATGGTCCAAATTTCATATCTTGTATCCAATCATAACAAAAATTATTTTGGTCCAAATTTGGCCTTCCAGGTACATAAGAAAGGTTCCCATAGTCAAATATGTAAGAGGTAAATTTCAAGCAAGTCTCAAGGATATCGATGGAGTGTTTTTGCTCCAAGATGTTAGGAAGTAGTGAGATGGAAATAAGTGCACATTGTTTAATGAATGAATAAATGTAAAGGATAATGATCCAATGGTGAGAGAGTGTTTGTAAAGATTAATCAAATGGTGAGCATTTCTAGTTAAAGACCTAATTTATTCATAGAGATTGATGGTGCATATTGAGTCAACATTAAAAGGGTACATGAGATGAGGTCAAAGTGACTAAGGTTTAACATTTGAGAATTAGATCATATGCATTAAATTTTAGACAAGATCAATGGTGCATAATTGATCTAAGGAGTGATGACATGAGATGTGAGCAAAGTGGTCAAAGATTAACTGTGACCATTTACATTTAAATATTTAAATTTGTGAAAAACTAGTGTCTAGTTTTTGGGCCAGATATTTTTATCCAGGTAGAATTTTCTCATGGTGTAAAAATAAAACTTATAGAAGACTCCAATTTTCATCTATAAATATATATTTGAAGAGATAAAATTGTGTACAAATAGTTATTGATATATAAAGTTGATTGTGTATTTGACTATGTTCTGCAAGTGACCCAAGATGAGTAATTGAGCCTATATAGATATTGTTTTGATGTTTCATGGTGAATTAGATATTGGGGAGTATTGTAGACTGAATAAGGATGATCTGTATGTATTATGAAGGATTGACCAATTGTATGCAGTATGAACAAAGGTTTAGAATTTGACTATGTGTTCATTCACAGTCATTGTGTGCCCAAAATGTTGATTGAGTGTGCATACAAGAGTGAAATGATGACTATAAGAATTTAAAAATGACCAAGGGATCATTTAGTGTGGACCTATACATTTTTAGTGGTATTATGTTCTTGATTTGCTTGATGATGTGCTAAATGGGTGAATAGGTCTCCATGAGACCTATAAGAACTAGAAGGGCATTATTAAAAGGTGTAGTTATTTAAGGGTGACCCATAGATGAGAACAACTATATGGGAATTATTAAAAGGTATAGTTATGTATTGAGATGTGTCTCAATGAAATATATGCCTTAAGGGTTAAGGCATGCCAAATAACTGACCAAATTGGTGATAATCATGATAGCTCTATAAATGGTGAAACCAAAATGATGATTTCTAAACTTGTGAATGAGAGACTTAGGAGAGATTTGAGAGGCATGTGTGTGGATTATGGAAAGAAGAAGGGTTAGAGTGCCATGTGGATGAGTTGAAGAGAATAATAGATTGAGGACTACTTGTATGACTTGTTCATCATAATTATATTAAAAGAATAGTGCTTTTGACGTTTGAGTATGAGCAAAGGTGAAGACTGATAATCAAAGGTCCATCATCAGGTGTCAAAGACATCAGTGCAAAGGTGGATGTGTTCATAGGTGTTTTTTGGATATATTAGCATATAAGGTGGTTAAAACCTCCTTGCAAGGTAAAACTAACTAAAAGTTTTGTTGTTATTTTAGCTCAGCTAGATAGGTGTGGTAGCACCTTGTGGGATTGTAGTCTCACTGAATAGGGATTATAGTTCCTTGATAAGTTGAAAAGGGTCTAAATTGGTTCTTATTATTATAGGATAGTAATTCAATTGTAGTTTCCAATGGGTTTTATTCCCTAAGAGGGTTTCCCATGTATGTCATGTGTTATGTGATTGATCTTGCATTATCTCTATTTCTCATTGCTATGAATGATTTGTATACTTCATGAATGGTTGTGGTAACTGATTAAATGTTTGTAAAGATTATAATTTAAGTTAGATTATTTAGGATCACTAATTCACCCCCCAGTGATTGTACCTCTAATAGGATTCTCTTAGCCACTACATTTTTTAGGTGAATCTTTCTCATTATGAAATGTTATGCACACTCTCTTTGATCTTAACATTCTCAACAATAGAAAAAATACATTGCATAATAAATAAGTGGTGTTATAATAGTTCACCACTTGTATAATTTTCCCTTCTTAGGGTACTAAAATTAAATGTAACATACATGGATTGTAAACATAATTCCATTTACAAACATTATCTAAATTTGGGTCTTTACATAATGTGCATACAATAACTACACATACATTGAAAGAACATATTTAAATGAAATAAAATGGATGCCAACATTCATCCATAAAAAAATAGTGCTTTTATTAGGTGCTACTCACCATGAAATCACTTATCATGTTGATTTCATACCACTTTATCTCCCTCTTAAAATAACACTTTAGATTGACAACATGTCTCTCAACTATTGTCTAACTTGAAGAAAATTATTTTTGGGATATTTATTAATGGAGTGCCTCTTTACCCATCTTAAAAAATTATACAATAAGTGGTAATCAAAACATGCTAACATGTATTTCAACATGAACATGAGAATATAAAATATAAAATGATATAACTTCTTATAATGGGTTGCTCATAATGTGCTTCTAAAATTGGATGGCTTCTCCATATTCACCCTCAATGAGTGATATACCTCCATATTTGCTTATACACACGCCTATATTTCTTCATGTTTCTTCAATAACTTAAACCCAAAAGTGATTTGAAGGTAATATAATTATTCTTATAAATCTAATCTAGTAGATGCTCCTCTTTGGTTTTCTCCCTTTTAATGGGATATTCCTTGGATAGGTGGGCTTATTCATGGGTTTCCTCTCAAATTATTAGTTCTTGACCAATTTTTTCATGTGCTACCACTTGATTTATATAGGTTTGATCAACATCCTTTCTTTTAGGTGCTTGCACAACTTCCTTCTTGCATGTATTTGGATGAAGTTGTGGATGAAGTTTTCAAATCTTATCAACCCAATGGTCACTCATATTACAATGAAAGTGATATTTTTTTCCCATTTTATTAGATAATAAGACATTTTTTCCATCCTCCACATTTTTACTTGGAGAGTGGTCTTTACAACGTGTATCCTTCTTTTTGAAGGGCATGTACTTTTATCAGATGGACTATCTCTTCTAACACATGGCCACAAAATGGTTATTCATTCCATAAAAAGAACATTGATATGCATGCCAAGATTTTGTTTTAAAGGGTCATTCTTATCATAATCAAAGTAAACATTGGAAACTTATTCTTTCCATACTTTTTAGGGTTGTCTTTGATGCAAGTCTGATGAGGGGAAGATGTTTTACCTCCTCATTTGGGATGTTCATCTCTCTTTGGATATGTTTTGCATTATTTCTAGATTCTTTTCCCATGATCGAAAGGTTGTCCCTTTATTGATTCCATATTGTACTCACTCCCACCATCATGGATTGATAGTGTGCCTTATCCTTGTGTGAGATGTTTTTATAGATATAGTAGCTTGGGTCTTCTCTTAAATATTCTATTGCTTCAGTTTTCTTAGAGAAGTATCCAACTTATCCTTATCCACTAACATATCTTAAATCTACATAACAAGGTATTTCCTTAACCTGTATGGGATTAGTCATTCCTTGGCCATTGATGCTAAGGACCTTTCCATAAAAACCCATCTTGATTAGAAATATGGAGCTAATACCCTAAGTATGATTCTCAAATTCACCAAAAGAAGCATCTACATTTTTATGGGAAGAAAAAGAACACAGTGAATTATTTAATATGCTTACCTCAGTCATGGTTTCTACATCAATAGTAGAGGATGGTCTCTTTTACATGGTAGACACTTCTTTTTCCTCTACTCCTTCACCATTATGTAACTTTACCAAAATATATTCCTTGGCTTGTAATGCATGATGATCTCTCCCTATAATATTAATCGATCTTTTAGCTCTTAGATCTCATTCTCTAAAGGTTGATATCTTTGTCTTAATTCAATTTTTTCCTCCTAAATATACCAAAGTTTTCCTCTTGAATCTTCCAGTTTATGCTTTCAATCTCTTGAAGACGTTTTCTTTTCAAAGCTTTTCCCATGGTTTTACTTTTACAACCAAGAAACCTATACTTCCAAATTGTAAATTATGAAAATGGAAGATTATAGATAAAAGTGTTATCAAACCCTTTGTAAAATTAATCTGATACCAAAATTGATCCAAAATGGTTAGTTAACACAACTGCTCACTAATTCATTTGTTTCAAATTATTATGACAACTTTCTCAATTTTCTATCTCTTTACATGAAAAATGTATTCAATGATTAAATTCATTATTTAAAAACTAAATTAAAAAGCAAGTACTAAATACTAGATCCAATCCACAAATCAAGTTGATAATGAATATCACCCAAAATCAAGCTACATCTTTGGGTCCACTCAAAGGCTAAATTGGTCAATTAAAATGATGCAAAAATCTGATTTTTTACATTAAATTCTCCTAATAAGGGGACTTCAATCTCTAAACAAGTGTCTAATGTCCTGTAGGAAGTCCAACTCTAGCTATGATTTTAATAACCCCATAGGGTTTTACCAAAATAGAGTAAAAAAATTAAAATTAATTATACATAATCACCTAATAGATTTCAACACAAGAAATTTAACTAAGTGATCATTAAATAAATGTATTATTTTAGTTAACCCCACAAGGTTTATAGATAATCCATTTAGATAATGATCACCTTGTTAATGATATAACAAATCATGAACAAAGTTGAATAAATAATAAATATTGCATTTATTTCATTACATTAATAATATAATTTCAGCCATGGTTGAGGCAACATTATATCCATTATTGTAGAAGTAAAAATGAATAAATAGTATAGTTTCAGCAATAATAAAGTCTTAATAAATATTAATACAATGATTCAAAGCTCCATGGATCATGATTTCTCCACAAACACAAGTATTTATCTATAATATCAAGTGTAGTCTCTAGTGTATTACTATTTCAGGGAGGGAGAACGTCATCTAAAGGCTTTTCCATAACAACCATGGACCATCGATCCTTCACACTATATCCCAACAAGGATATGATCCTCCCTTCATGAATGAGTAGATAATGATGGTATGGGAATCCAAAGTGACAAAATAGAACCTATGTGTTGTAAGATAACTAATACATGTTATGCACCATAAATAAATCTCTTCTAACATGATATCTCATAAACATGTAAACTATATCAAACATATAAAATTACAATGTTGAAATATAAACATTACTTTGGCCAAAGTTTTGAAATCGTTAATGATCTCTAAGATTAGTAAATTTCATACACACCACTCAATCAGATTACTCCTCATCTTGCATTGATGGCACTAATTAAGCTAGTGGAATCCATCCACTACTTATTTAATGTCATAAATGCAATATTTGGTTAGTTGTATAATAATATAAAAACTAATGGATTCAATCAGAATATTTCCTATAAGAAGATATAAAATATGCTAAGTATGGAAATATCAAATACATACATTTAATCCATCAAATGTAATGCAATGAATCTTAATAATCATCTTATTTATTATAGAATAATAAACATAATCATAAACAGCCCTTAATATAAACATACCATCTAGGTAAGAATTATATCTAGATTACAAGTTACCCAATATCAATATATAACTTAAAATGTTATTTCATCCTTGAAACATGACATTAATCATAACTTATTTCTTTGTTAATATACCACAAATATAAAAAAACTCCAATCATATAACAACTTAATCAAATCTATATTTAAATAATTAAATACCCTATTTTAATTCTTCATCTAAACATTAACTACATAACAAAGCACCCATATTACCCTTCTATAATAATAATGTTTACCAGCATGCAACAAGTTACGTACATCTATATATGGTATATCCATTCTTAGATTTATAACATTGTTGACAAATCATATGTTTATACCATGTATATATGTACAATTTTTAAACTCTCAAGTATACATATAAATTTGCATATAGTCACTAATCTAAAAATGTATACATTATACTCTAAATAGACAATCCACTATACATGATCTAAGAGTATATCATATATTATTGATATACATTCAAACTACATTAATTTTTCACAAACCTTTAATATACCAAACAATTCCCAATTTAATTGTTTTGACTAAAAATGCACAGAATATACATGATTATAAATTTAAACTTAGACAATCGATGATTTACTAATTATACTATTTCAAAATACATAAATCAATAAAATCATAGACTTATTCATATTTATTTCATATATAATGATCAAATATGATATACTCAGTCGACTATGTCAAAATATTGAGAATTCTATGAGAATATAAATCAATCCTTGACCACATATATACACCTCTTACAATATACTATTAAATAGAATACTCAAACCTACTATAATTGGTATGAGGGTCTCACTCATAATTTATAACCAGTCTAATTTTATTTAATACATAAATAGAACAAGATAATTAATCTGAGTGTATATAATACACAAATAGAACAAGATAATCAATCTAAGTGTATATAATACAATGACAAAACAAGATAATCATTACACTAATAAACTCAGCCTTATCATTTACATAATCCATAAGATATTTACATAATAGTTTCAATTGATAACTATAAAAACTCATCTTAATCATAACATATTGTCTAAATTGAATCACATAAAAGACTAAGTAATTCATGCATGCCTATGAATACTATGAATTTAAAATTATGTTAAGGCTTATAAATGCATCATACAAATGAATACCTAGACATATAGCATAAACTTAGCCTTATAAACATTCACCTTGTGTGTGTGTGTGTGTGTGTGTGTGTGTGTGTGTGTGTGTGTGTGTGTGTGTGTGTGTGTGTGTGTGTGTGTGTGTGTGTGTGTGTGTGTGTGTGTGTGTGTGTGTGTGTGTGTGTGTGCGTGCGCGCGCGCATGCGCGCATGCATTAATATGAATACATAACCAATTTTTTATACTTTTACCCAACTAATTATCTGTCATAAGCATCATTACCTGGTTTTAGACCTTTATATGTTTATGGCCTGGTAATAATTAAACCTAGTACCATATATATATATATATATATATATATATATAT
Source organism: Torreya grandis (assembly GCA_037957365.1). NCBI lineage: Eukaryota > Viridiplantae > Streptophyta > Pinopsida > Cupressales > Taxaceae > Torreya > Torreya grandis. The sequence goes on from JARHVA010002651.1 coordinate 1,775,641, forward strand.
ATATATATATATAGTAGAAACTTAGCCTTATAAGAATTCACATTTTATATATATTTATTCATTAATATGAATACATAACCAATTATTTATACTTTTACCCAACTAATTATCTACCATAGGCATCATTACCTGGTTTTAGACCTTTATATGTTTATGGCTTGACAATAATTAAACCTAGTTCCATATATATATAAATTTATGTATGCTACAGGATTTAATAATAGAGACTAAGTTTATTTCCCATAACACATAATCCTTAAATCAATTCAAAACCAATACTCACAAAATTTATTCAAAAAGCCTTAACCTTTGAATACATATATAAACCTATGTGTATACATATTTTCCTATACAGTCAAAATTGTTATATAAACCTATAATGTCCTTACCCAAATTTCTAAGTTAGGTATATATACATAGATTAATCCCTCATATTCAATACAAAATTCAATCTACATTTATTCCTTAATGTTTATATCCTCAAACTGGGTCAACATCTAAAACTAAGTCCAAGAACTTACCCAGTCTAGTTATAAATACCCATTTAATGAAATAACCATGTTATGAATTCATAGGGTTTACAAATTTGAAATAGTTATTACTAAAAAATTGTCTTTGTGCTAATATAAACATGGATAAAATCATATAGTTCTAGCCATTCCACTTAGGGTTACCTTGGGTTATATGTAGGGTTCTACGGATAGTCGAGCCATCCACAGGGCCCTACTTTCAACCCATATTTTTTTTATAATTTTAAAATCAACTAAAATTAGTAAACCCTTTAATCATTTCATTTCTAAAATCCATTAGACTATGAAACATGAATTCAAAGTACATCACCAACCTATAAAAGATGATTATAATGCCAAAGAAAACAAATTTGTAATCTCCTTTTAACTCAAAATCCCCTTTTCTAGTTCTGCTTGCTAATCCTCTGTATCCCATGCCCTCATAGGCCTCTTTATCCTTTATTTTATTCACCTCCATGACCTTACTTTCCATATGAATTTTTCTTAATTCCTTGATAGAGTAATGACTCAAATAATGCATGTCATGAACAAATCAACTAAACAAATAGTCGACCACCATTTTCTCATGTAAACCCCTTCAAACTCTCGTAATGGTTTTATTTAAATTATTAAATCAATTAAAAATATATTAAAACCCTAATAATCTCAAACCTTCTCAATAACAATAAAATAATCATTATATAATCCTTCAAAATATGCATGTTTATTGACTTTGATTAAAATCATGCATCGACTTTACAAAATTCTTCAAACATTATAATTCCATGCAATGTCAACTCAATGACAAGTCCACATAACATAATGATATGATAAAGTAAATATAACATATTACTATTAAAATACCATAATCAAAATTAACAAGTCATCCAAGGATCAAACACAATGATGTCCATATAATCATTAAACAATAAAATTATCTGTATTAATTTGCATAGAATTATGTTTATTACCTAAGCACTAAGGATTTATAGCATTCTTAAGTCAATAACATCATTCTCATTTTACCATGCCAACTAAATTCATTCGTTAATGCTAAATAAATAACTATAACTCATTAATGTCTTATTACAGGTTTATGCGACCATTACAAATGATAATAGTAACCTTATAAACATAAGTAATATCTTAATTGACCAAATCAATCATAGTATTAGAACCCATCTAATATGTATAGCTATGAATCCAAATAAATCATTATTTATACAAACATTCAGTTATATCCAATACAGTAGGAAGTCACAATAAGATAAAATTAAGAATTAGTTTATTACATTAGCTTTTACATTGGATATTTACTAAGAGGTAAATATAATATTGTTTAGTTAGTTATTAGAATATATCTAGTTAGTCAATTATATATTATTATATGTTATAAAAATATTACACATATAGGTTTAATGAGGTATTTAGGTGAGATATTGGTGGACATATGATCTCCCCAATTATAGGAAATAGTTTTATTATATAACTTTGTACTATCTCATATGAGTTTAATAGAGAAGAAATAATATAGTTTTTCTTAATTATCTTGGTGTTTAGCTCCATTGTTTTTTTTAATCATGCTCATATCTGAACCAACTTCATTATTTAGTATTAGAGCAATGGAATCTTAAGGTTGGTGAGGGGTAGTTACACTATGATTTTTCTCTTTGGATGAGAGATTATTTTGTTTAATATGAGTCTATATTATTAGTTTCTATATTTTTTTTAGTACATTTATTTTCTTGTACTATTTAAATCCAAAATATATTCAATATAATATTGTACTTGGATTTGACATAACTATATTTTATTTTATCCAAGTTTGTAGCTCCATTCATGGTGATCTCAATCAAATCCGCATCAAAATAATTCTTTGCACATTTGTTGATGAGTGGAATCTTATACGTATCATTTTTTATTTGATCTAGATTAGATTAGAATTATACCAATGTGTTTAATTTTAGATCTGCCTTCACAATTTGCTTTAACACATATTTTCATCACACCATATTGATGTTTCAAGTGGAGCTTCATTAAATTCATAAAAACATAATGAATTTATCATCTAATCAAATTATTTTAGTTTTGCATCACACCAAGCTATCCATGCATTGATAGAAGTAGTCAAGAATTGGCAATAAATAAATCGAAGGAGTTATCTTCATCCTTCTTTAGTGCCCATAGGTTTCATTCAAAAGACAATTTTGATGTATGCAAATTTCATCAAGATCCCTCTCTCACCTATCCATGAGCTACAACAAGGCTTCAATCTCTCCTACAGTGATGTCCAACTCATCCTCTACTCTATTCCTCAATGCTATTCAAATCTGTGTTATGATCTTTACATAGTTGTATCATGCATGTAATACATGTGTTGTCCTATCATCATTTATGCAATTTTTTGCATGGTTAATCTATAGGATTATATTTTATTAACCCAATAAAAATGTTCTTTCATCTACATATTTCTCTCTTATAGTGTGTAAGTTTCATTACCTCAACTCCTATCATTAAATCTACCACTATGTTATGTTCATTTCTCAGTGCATGTTGTGTCATAGTATACATTGAGTATGTAACTTCAAACCTATTTTTTATATTCAATATTTAAAGTTTGTCTAGCAATCAATCATGTGATTCACGTCATTTTGTTTTCAATAAATCATTATATTTCAATATAGGCATCTCCAAAGAATATTTTTTTACAATTTCAGTCTAAGTCTAGTTGTGAATTATTTGGTTTATGTGTCGATGATCTTTTAGTGGGATGGTATAAAATTTGCCTTTTGTATATTTTCATATGTCGAGTTATATAGTTAAGTCAAGTCATTTAATTAGGTGTTTATCATTGATGTCAATAGTTGATTCCATTAATATCAAAATCAAAAATAGGTCTAGATTTGAATTCATTTTGGGTTAATTTTTAAAAATTTATCAAAATTAAAAACATTATTTGTAAGGGATGCACTATCACTTATATGTGATGTCCTAAGTCAAATGTTGAATGTGTCAGTATTATGGGGGGGACCTAATTCCATTCAAAGTGACATGAAATTGAGCTTCATGAATTCATCATCTAAGTAAGTAGCTTCTTCAACTGGAGGAAAGAGGAAATAGAGGCTAGAGTTTTTAGAGCCTCTTGTTAGTCACCAACAATAGGGCCCAAAAGATTTGGTGGCATATGTAGTGTAGTGTGTTTTTTTATAATTTCCACTATATGTTTGTAAATTAGAAGTACATGCATTTTTAAGTAATGTAATTAGTGTGAAATTCCAAACATAATTCCTTGATGTGAAAACATAGTGAAAGGATAGAAAGCACTAATGTAAGTCAGTTCATAGATCTTGAAAAGGTTTGTGGTAGATCCATAAAACCATTAGAGGTGGAAACTTGATGGAAGAAGGTTATTTTTCATGTCAAGGTTTATGATAAGCCTGATTAAACCCATAAAAGGAGTGAGCCTTTCTTTATATTAAGTTCATGATCCAAATAAGGCATGCCATAGGGGTGAACATACTGCAAGTGAGAGTGTGAATGTTTTGACACCATGTAAAAACTAAGGGAGGGAATGTTAGGAATTATTTTATTATATTAGATTTTAAATTAGATATTTATCAAGAGGTAAATATATTATTGTTGAGTTATTTATTATAATATATTATTTAGTTAGTTGATTATATATTGTTATATTTTATAACAATATTACACATATAGGTTTAAGGAGATATTTCAGTGAGATATTAGTGGAACTGTGATCTCCCCAATTATAGGAAATAGTTTTCCTATATAACTTTGTAATGTCCTATATGATTTTAATAGAGAATAAATAATATAGTGTTTTTAATTATCTTGGTGTTTGGCTCCATTATTTTCTTTTTTAATCATGCTCAGATCTAAGACAACTTCATTAGATAGGTATAGATTCATTCAACAACTAAACAATAACATCAATAGTTATTAATGCAGTAACACAACTAGATTAGTAAAATCACATAATCAAAATAACATGATCATCGAATAATGACAAGATCACAACAGACATGTATAATAGAAATCAAAACATAATATAGCTATTTAACTCAAATAATGATCACAAAACATGTTAATATATTATGGTGTGTGCATGGGTTTCTAGTTTTTCTCTTTTTCATCCCCCAATGCCTCCATATACACCACCCTCTCTGATGATGCCCTCCCTTTGTCCCACTCTAAAGGATGGATATATCTTGTATCCACCTCATAAAAATGAAGGTATTTATCCCAAAACATAAAAATATCTATAAAATATTGGTGTATAAACTAACAAACATGATCATCAAGTATAGAATATAAAAATACAACTATTTCATAGTAAATCAATCATATAAATTAAGCAACATATAACTATCCCATAACCATCATATGAAATACAACTTAATCAAATAGTAGTTAATCAAACAATAACCATAATAATCCATAGATCAAAAGGTTATTTATCTTAGAAAGAAATTGGGATGTGACATTCTTCCCCCTTAAAGCTGGTCATTGTCCTGATGACACTTATTCAAACACAAGTTCTAAATTTACAATATTACTCATAAGAAAATAATTTAATATGTAGTAGTAAATCAAGCAAACATATGTGTAAGAAGCTTGTAAAACTCATCATATTCATCCCAAGTGAAACTATCTTTAGAATATTGGTCCCACTGAATCTTGCATTATGACACTTTTCTATTATGCAAATTGAGTTTGCAAGTGTCAATTGTTCTAATTGGCTCTAACATGACCACCTCAAGATCTATAACCCACCAAGCATTCCAATCTAACACATGTGAAGGATCAAAAACATACTTTTTAAGATAAGACACATGGAAGACATTATGCAAAAGAGATAGAGTTGGTGGCAATGTAAGCCTATATGTAAGATTGACCACTTTTAAAACCTTGAAGGGTCCCACATATCTGAGTGAAAATTTCACTGACTTCCTAAACTTAATCAAGATTTTATGAGGCTTAACCTATAGAAACATTTTTTCACCTAAAAAAATTACTTAATTATTCTCTTCAGATCAGCATAACTTTTATGTCTATCATTTGCCTCAGCCAACTTTTGCCTAATTATCATGACTTTATTTTCCATTTCCACAAGCATCTCAAGTCCAAAGACTACACTGTAATTTAACATGTCCCAACTGATTGGTGTTCTACACCTCCTTTCATATAATGCCTCAAATAGAGTCATCTTCAAAATTGATTGGTATTATTTTTTAGAAACAAACTCAACCAAAGGAAGGTACTCCTCCCACTTGTATTTTTGTTTTTTGCAACACATACGAAGGAGATCTTCTAAAACTTGGTTAGCTCACTTTGTCTACCCATCAATTTTTGGGTGATAAGTAGTGTTTAAATTTAATTATGTACCCAAATCTAAATTTAGAGTCAACCAAAATCTAGAAGTCATCCTTAGATATTGAATCAAAATGGTCTTCTTTGGAAATCCATGCAATCGATACACCCATTTAATTAATCTCTTTGCAATCATAGGTGCATCATCTTTCAAGTTACCTGGTATGAATTTGGCTACCTTGGTTAGTTTGTCAATTAGCCTACATAAAAATCTTTTGATATAATAACCTAAACATCTCCATCTACAGCCATGATTTAAAAATCAAGGGAAGGAATTACTCCCTTCAAGGTTTTGGTTCATTTATCTTTTCTTAATGAGTGCAAATATATATAAAACCAATAAAGTAATTGGTTTTCATAGATAGGATAATGAAATAAGTTCATAATTGATGACCTTCAAAGGTCTAAGTTTAATCATGATCCACCTAGTTCATTTGACCAAAAAAATTCACATGTTTGATCCAAGTATATGCCTTAAAAATAATCCAACACTATGGGACACAATTGAGGACATAAATTTAATGTCATGGGATGTAGTCATTTGGGTTCAAAAATATTCAAAATATCTTGAGGAAGAACATAGGGTTGCCAAGTGTCAAAACATTTCTTGATCAGATCAATAAATTAATAGCATGTAAGAAATAAATCAAGTCAATAATTTAAAAGGTCCCCAAATCAATATTGATGATGCATATTCTTGCATATAAATTTTTATTAATGATCCACATTAAAGACTGGGGTTAGTGGATCTAAATAGATCAACAACATGCATTAATTCATATAAAAGTAGATCTAATAGTGAGTATGAGGTCAAAAAGTCAAAGGATACTGAGATGGAATGTAATGGTGGCAAGTGTCATAATCATAGTGAATCAAAGGATCAACATCACACATTTTATCTTACAAATTGGAGATCGATGGAGTGCATTCAACCATGCAAAGGAGATCAATGGTGTGAATCAGGTCAAAAAGTTAATGAGACTAGATTGCATGTGAAGCTTCCATGTGGCACAAAAGCAATAACCAGATGAATAATAGTACTAAGATGCATAGGTTGAACACAAATTTTCCTAGTGTCACAATTTAGGAAGCCTAAATCAAAGATCAATGGAATAAATTCAATCAAGTTCTAGGAGGCACAAGATGCTGACATGTGGCTGAATTTATATAGTCATATTTTTAAATATGATAAATAATGTGGCAAGGATTCCACATAGGTAGGCATGTTAGATCAAAATATTTTGTAGACAAATATGGGTGAATTCATATAGCCTAGATCCAAATATGATTCAATTCAAGCTAGACCAGATATTTCAAGTTTGAAGGCCACCATTAAAGCTTAGTTTGGACCTCTAGTTTGAAGATTTAAAACTTGCAAGACTTGTTTTTGGGTTCATAATGTGTTTTCATGACTATGTATATTATATTTTAAAGGGGAATCCATATGTATAATTAGTTCTTGGATTTCATAATGTTCATATTTATAATAAGTTTATTTAAACCAAATAGAGATAAAGAATGAGGCTTAGCATATGGCAAATCTTCATTAAAATGATGACTATATGAAAACCAATAAATGGGATTGGTTTTCATCTATATTAGACCTATGTCCATGGTTTGAAGTATGATTAGAGTTATGATTATGAAAATAAGTGTCTTATCTTTCAACATGGTCACATCCTCAATAAATAAGTACCTACAGCCACTTAACACAGACATAGTCATGGCTCTGTCATGTCCATGGATATGAAGAATTTGTCTTTATAATGAAGCCAAGTGGAGGATGGTGTAGAATTTATAAGAATGATATTTTGGGATTGAAGAGTGCAAGTGGAGCATTTAATTATTTTTTAAAGCCTTTAAATATTTTCCCTTCTTGGTAATATCATGACTCATCATCCTCAACAAATTCTTGTCTTCTAGTGTATTTCTCAGCCAATGAGAAGGCTAAAAGGCTATTTGAGATAATGAAGGTTAAAATTGTCAAGAAGGATTGGTTATAATTGATAAAAAAAGTGGTTGGGAATTCATTAAAATGGGGTGACATCCCATTTATTGATTTTTTATGGCATGTTCTTCCTCTCTCTCTTCCCTTTTTCTCATATATCTCCAATTTTCTTCCCTATTGTAATCTCTTTGACTTTTGATAAGAAATTGATTCTTTCATTTTTGAAGAGCAGGAGACTCTCATTTAATAATGAAAGAGCCTATAAAAATTGGTATGAAATACATCTTAAAGAAATAAATACTTTCTTTACCTATCTCTTACCTCTGAATTGTGTTTAGCAAAATTGTGCATAATGGCATTGTGAAAGAGTTTATTTCATGTCCATTGTTCTTCTTTCTTTCCTATTTTTTGGTGTTTTCAAGTTGTGTATAGGTTTGAACCCATGATGTTTCCACCATTATTGTATGCCTGGTGTGAATCTAATAAGTCTTCTTTTCTTCATTCATTCCTTGTGAGTCTATTTTATGAAACACTTATGCAATCAACTAGTCAATGAGGTTGTGTGAGCTAGCATTATCTTATGATTCATTAGTATTTATTTCATGCTTATGTGAGTTCTCATTTTAAATTTGGTGCTTCACCTTTTTATCTCTCTTAGTAACCCTTTACCCCCTCTCTATCCCTTTTCCTAGTAGTAGCATTAGTTTAGTGATACATCAAGAGGAAGTTGACCTTCTCTAGAGGTTTAACCCCACTAAAAGATACTCACAACCTAAGGTTTTTCTTATATTGTGGTTGGTAGTGGGGGGGCCTAAATAAATCTCCCATAAGAGTGAATTTATATGCCACAATAGTTTATGGCATGCCTAATGGGACTAATTTCAAAAAATATTAGTCATGTTTGATGTTGGTTTGATCAATTTTATAGCATTTATAAGCTTTCAACTTTTAGTATTTGGCGACTCTGTTGGGGACACTCAACATTCTAGTATAGATCAGTAATTGTATTTCATGTCAAAGGTGACTACAAGATCAAATTATATAGTATTCCTTTTGAATTTTTTGAATTATCTTTAAACTTATTAAAAAGGTTAAGATTTTCTAATACTCATCCATACAACTCCTAAACCAATTTCTAAGTTTACCTCTACAAGAAGATCTTTGTTGGGTCCTTTCATTGTCATGGCAGCCCCTAGAGCTTTCCCTTTTATGGATTTAAATGGTTAGAGACCTTTAGACCTCTAATATTATGATCCTATTCCAATGACATCTCTAAAAAGTGTTCCTTAATTTATGGGAGACCAATCTACAACCCCTTCTAAGCATTTCAGAGATATAGCCATTTTTTGTAATATTCATGATATCACTGAGGAAAATATGGCCATCAGGTTATTATCTATCTCTTTCTAGGTTAAAGCCTTAGACTAGTATAGAAACCTTAATAATAATTCTATCACATCATGGGATTAGTTAGGTGATTCCTTGTGTAAAATGTTTTAAGACAAAAGTGACCACTTGTCACTTGCAAAACAGTTAACTACAATCAAGAGGGCTCCTCATGAGGTTATACAAGACTTCAATACCAAATTTCAAAAAACATGAGATAGAATCCCAATATCTATTATGCCTAATCCTAATTATGCTTCCCTTTCCTATCTAGAAGATTTAAACAGTGATATTATAGTAATGATCTAGTTTATGGGAGGAAACACACTACCAAATGCTTATGAGGTGGCAATCAGAGCAAAGAATTATCTAGTACAAACTGGCAAGCTTACATCTAGACCACCAATGACTTTATTTATTGAAATTTGACCACCTACTATTATCATTCCTCCCCTTTCTATAATTCCTCTTATTTCAACACTTTTTACCATACTTGTACCAAAGCAAAAAAAGGCTTCAACTAGTCAATCTAGTGATTCCCAAAAAAAAGAATTTCCAATAGCTTAAGAGCATATTTCAATACTTTGGAAATGAATTGGTAAATGTGAAGAGGCAAAAATAACAATTCAATAGACATTATCAAGCACCATATCAGCCTCAATAGTAATCTTATCAAGCAAATAGGCCACCCTACAAAGGAAATTTCCAAGGACAAGGTCAAGGTCAAGGACAAGGATAGCCTAACTATGTTAGGCAAAATAATTGTAATCCAAATATTGTGATCACCTATAATACTTTGGTCCCTACTCAAAATAACATTGCTCAAGAAAGTGAGGGTACCATGCCTTGGAATAAATCTTTTGGTTAATCCATTATCCCAAACACTAAGCTCAATTAGGATTTCAATGATCAATGGCAGCAAGCAACTAACTATACGTACAATCAAGATCTTATGGCTTAGAACATATAAATATCCTTAATGACAAAACCAAAAGAGCCTCAACAAGGTTGAGATCCTAATGAAAGACCAAACCAATTAGGTACTTCAATGGTTAATTATGAGCAAGAAGAGTGATATGCACTCAATCAATACTGTATTTCTAGCCAAGCATACATTCTAGTGGTAGCTAATATAAGGTTCAAAAGAAGGAATATGGATGGTAATGAAGAAGTGGTCAAAGAGATTCCTACCATTACTCCTTTACTATCAAAGGCAAAGGAACTTATTATAGCTCCAAAGGTTCTAATAACTCAAAGGAATTAGAATCAAGGGAATGCCTTGGTACCCTGAAACTCACAAGTTTTGAGTGCAGTTGTGGCTCCCAAAGAACAAGCAAAGGTTAGTGGTTTTCACATCAACATTATTGAACAAATTAAGAAATATAATGTGAGTGTGACATTGTGGGACATGTTTTTCATTCTTTCTCATATGGATATCCTTCAATAAGGATTATCAAAGGTCAGGGTTTATGAGAAGCCACCAAGCAAGGAAAATGTGGTTCTCACCAATGTAACTAAAGGACTTAATAAAGGGTAATCAAATCAGGTGGTCAAGCCTCCTCCCTTCTACATTTTTGTAATCATTGGTGATTATTTGGTACATAAATGCATGGTAAATAGTGGATCAAGTACTTCAATGATGCCAAAGTCAAAACTATATTAGCTTGGTTTGAAATATGAAACCCAATCTCAGGGAGTTTTATAGCTTGATGGATTTTCTTCTAAACTAGATGGCATCATCAAAGGTCTAAATTTTACCCTGCATGCTTTTCGTATCATCTCAATGGCTCGGGATGTGTTGATCCTAGATGTGCCTTCCTCATTTTGCTTTATTCTTATCTAGAGACTTCATAGCAAAAATTGGGGGTTATATAGCAGTAGATTGGTCCTACATGGCTTTCAAGATAAGATATGGGACCAAGCTGTCCATCAAAGCTAAGATTATTGCATAATTTCACATAGAGCCTTATGGGCCTAATAGCTCAAACACTAATTGTTCCATCTTAGATGAAAATGACCATTGGGTTGGTCAATAACTAAACACTCATTCTGTGGAGATACCTGATATGTTCTTCAATGATTTATGGAGAAAAAACTAGTTAATTGACCCTTTAGAATGTGTTGAGGAAAGGGACATGGAAGTCTATTACTTACATGAGGAGACTGAATCCATGCCATCCCTCACTAGGCCATAAGAAGATGCTAGTGGTTTGTGTAAATTTTTATTTGATGGTTCAAAGCATAAACATGGGGTAGGTGTAGGTGAAATTATAATGTCTCCCTATAATGATAAGTATTTTTATTACAAATTTTTATCAAAAAACTAGATTTACCCCTTTAGATAAATCAAACAATTTTTTTAATCAAATACTAAAAACTCTCAATTCCCTTAAAATGAAACAGAAATTGGTTGTAGAATTATAGGAATGAATAAAAAGTGATTAAAAAAACTCTGTAAACTCATTTACTGTATTAAAACTCTTGATTTGTGTCCTTTTATAATTTTTAGTCATTAATTTTAATGTTTCATTAATTCACTGGCAAACTAAATTATAAATTGAAACCTAGAAATAACTGAAGGAAATTGACATAAAATTGATAACAGAGTTGACCCTTTTAGGGTCTACATCTCCAAGTTCATGAAACAATGAACCGATCCATTAAAAGATGATATAAATATCAATATTTTACAACTTACATCAAAATGGAATTGAAAACCTATAAATAATGTTGTAATCTGACTATGCAAAGACTTTGATTAATTTAGAAAATGTCTTTCCTTAGTCAGAAACATTTGTATCTCATCTCTACAACTCCTTAAATTTATCCATACAATGTAAAAGTACCATTATCCTCTATGGTTAAAGGCCTTACAAAAATAGAGGCATCAAAATAGTACAATCTTGGGTCTTTATGTGTATGCCAATACATTCGATATGTTATGCCTTTTATATATATAACCACATATTATCTTTCATGGCACCTGACCTTTTAAATAGAAGAACATGTATATACTTTATCTTAGGTTTTTATGTATTTATAACATCTACCCATAGCTAAATGGTATTCATAAATAGGTGCAAACATCCACAGGTTCAGTCTACCTCAAAACAAACTCTATAATATAAAAATTATCATTCACGCATGGCTTAAAAACCTCTCCAATAGGTGTATCTCATCAACATTATCTCATAAGATTGATTTATATCCTTGTAAAGATACCTCATTCAGATTTGGCCACAATCCCCTCTTAGCCATTTCCAAATAGGCGAATCTCCCTTTCCATTCAAGACTAAAGCAACATGTATATCATGCCCTTCAAGACTATGTAAAATAACATAGGCAGTTAATCCATGCCCCAAAGGCTTTTCACAATAGATGTAATATTCATTGCTAGTTATGTATTCACATTCAGGACTATATATAAAATAACATTCACCTCATAGTGAATAAATTTCCCCAAATAAATGCATAATCACCCAAAATGGCTCGATTCTATCTCTCAATCTATATCATTCACCATATCTATCATTGTTTGCTAAATATATAATCATCCTCCCCTATTTGGGTCCTTGTATGCACCAACACAGTCCTCCCCATATATAGCAAGCTTCTCCCCCTCTAAATGGGGTTCGAAGTGATTTCAATATACCATCCTACCATCTTCGAGACCATGTGTTCACATAAAACTAAAACTATATATCTTCCCAACCATTCTAATGATTTTTTGCCAATGGGATTCAAATCTACCAAAATACCTTCAATTAGTAGGTTCTGTAAATTAATTTTAGCCTCAAGGTTTTGCCAAACAGTCAGGACTTTCCTTTTACTAAAAAAGGGTCAAGGGTTAGACCTTTAATATCGATAATGGATTTGCCTTTATGGGATCTAATCCCACATTCACCAAAATAGTGGATACAAAGGCTTAAAATAACCTTGAACATAGCATGTCACTCATGTCTTTGACTATGTATCTTACCTTTTATTTTTGGATTGCCCACTATGCCAAACTTGGTTAGTTTATTGAACCTTTGAGCTGGAAAAAATCTATCTCAATATAACTTTATCCCAGCAATATGGAATGTAGTCTTTATTTGGCATACTAATCTTGATATAGTACTCAAGCTTGATCTTGAGCTCAGTCATAACAAGTTGGTCCTTGACTTGGGTCTTGAGTTGGGTGCTTTAAACTCAGCATGGAGCATTCATGTAGTGTCTTGAATAATGCATGGAATAGTATAATAATATTGGGATTATTAATCCCACATATAATTTATAAACAACACTAAGGCATACATAAGCAAAAATGTGTCAATGGTAATATGAATATTTAGAGGCAAATGCACCCCTCCATAAAAAGAGTGTGTCGACCCTAGTTAAGGGTCCCCAACTAGTAGATAGCAAGGCCCATTTATTTGATTATGACTGTCAAAGACTAGAGGAAAGAATAAACACCCTTTTACCATTGTATTGACATGTGTCACATGCTAATTGGTTCACTTGGCAACCATACATGCATCCACATCACTATTTAATGGTTGACCATTTTTTTAGCCAAACTTTGACCAGTGATATCTATAGCATACAATGTCCTTTTTATGCATTCCAATAGGCATTGGAAAGATCTCAAAATTCTATTTATTTTTGTACTATTTTTGTGATATCTTGATAACATATGAAGCATGAAAAATCCTATGGATCAAACCTCCCCATAAAGAGGCTTTTGGTGTCCAAAAGTCTTAATAATTCACTGCATCTGCTAAATGGATCTTTGTATCACATCAAAGTACAAAAATTAGAATATAGCATAATAAAGGTGTTATGAAGTTGAGCTATGCAAATAAACTCCATTTGAAAAACACCAAGCTTACTTTAATAAAATAAGACATCATCAAAAACTTCTCAGTAAGAAGTCAATTGTCCAACTACAATTGTAACCTGATTATGGAGAGTAAAACAAACTCTAAATTCATTATGCCAAAATGACATGTTAACCAAAATATTCATTATACTAAAAACTTATCTCAACCCCTTTACTTCATGAAGGTTAAGGTATTATCTTTGTTATCAACATCACACAAGGGGAAATAAATGTGTTGCATACCCCTATAGAACTTGTAAATAAATTACAACACCTGTATACTTGCATTTACAAATGTTTCCCACTTATGGGTCATTAAAAGTATATATACATGATGTGCATGAGAAACATATATGTGAGTGTATAAATAGTTTGCAATACAAACATTGCCTATGATATAGTGGGACTTAAATGTATCTGTCAAGTATAAAAATGTGCAATGAATTTGTCTATCCTAAGGTTATAACTACAAAATTCACAAATAAGAGAATATTTAAAAACTCTCAAACTCTGCAAGTAGCTATAATACATATGATAAATGTGAGGAGAAAACTAAGAATTTTAAACTTGTCTCAAAGTTTCCTCACTATTGATTACTCCATGATTCATACCTCCACAACTCATCAAACTAAGTTAGATTTTTAATATCTTATCATAATGGAAAATTGAAATAGGAAATAGCAAAATATCCTTCCAAACACAACTTTATCAAAATTCCTTCCCTAGATCCAATAGTTAGGAATTTCCTTAAAATAGTGTTTTTAAGTGAATAAAAGCATACTAATCAATAACATAGTCGTGTTTATCCAAAAATATTCATGTTAACCATTTTATCATCACAAGGGTTGTTCCCTTTTCATGGTTTCTAATAAACTGAATAGGAGGGTTCATCTTATAAACTCTATCTAAGATTTAGATGATCCATGTTAATTTTTCAAAGGATTTAAAAATAATTCGAAATAAATGAATATTTTACACCCAAAGCAACCTTACACAAAGTATTTAACCAAAATTATGCAAATATAGTTACGTTTGAAAATAATTTATACCTTTAAAGAAACTGTGAAGTGCACACCTATTGAGTAATGATTGGCATATTATTGGTGTTTAAATAACTTCCTATTTGCTTCCTTCAACTTTTAACAAAGCTTTGAAGGCATAAACCAACTTATGAACCAATAAACAACTCAATAGTCAACATGCAAAAACTTATTCAATTTATTGAACATTGTCCTATTTGTCATTTCCATATCTTACCATGGAACTGGTCTTTTCACTTGTTCATATAATTAAGGATATAGGCCTCCAAAATATGAATAGTTATCCAAAAATAAAGGCTACACAATTTTATATCAAATACCAAAATATTGTGTCAATACCAATATGAAATTAGATTACCATCATACCTTAATTTGCCCTTTGTGTAAGAATGATATAGAATTACAACTGATTCCTCTTGGATGTGCATCACTAAAAAATCCTTATATTTTATCTGAATTCATCCCAAGAAAGAAAGTTTAATCCTTTCACAACACCATCTCACACCTTCAAGTGACAATGTGATTGTTCATTATCTAGATTGAACCTGTAGGACTAGTGGTTTCAAAACCTTGGTTGTTAGAAGTTTATCTTCTTCTAGTGAATTAGAACACCTTCCTATTTTCCTTTGCACTAGACATCCTACATGGTCAAATTAAATATAATAATAATACCAAATAATCTGATAAAAATTCCAAAGCAAACTATATTAACAATTGAATCAAGTCATGTATCAACCTGCTCTAGTACCAAAATTGATCCAAAATTTAGATTTACCCCTTTAAATAAATCAAACAATTTTTTAATCATATATTAAAAACTCTCTGTTCCCTTTAAATTAAATGTAAATTAGTTTTGGAATTTTAGGAATGAATAAAAAGTGATCAAAAAACTCTATAAACTCATTTCCCACATTAAAACTCTTAATTTGTGTCCTTTTATAATTTCTCATGATTAATTCACTAACAAATTGAATTATAAACTAAAACCTAGAAATAACTAAAAGGAAAGTGACACAAAATTTATAATGGAGTTCACCCTTTTAGGGGTTATGTCTCTAAATTCATGAAACAATAAACCAATCCATTTAAATATGATACAAATATCGATATTTTACAACTTACATCAAAATGGAATATGAGAACCTATAAATGATGATGCAATCTGACTATGTGAAGACTCTGATTAATTTAGCAAACATCTTTCATTTATTAGA
Organism: Torreya grandis; assembly: GCA_037957365.1. NCBI lineage: Eukaryota > Viridiplantae > Streptophyta > Pinopsida > Cupressales > Taxaceae > Torreya > Torreya grandis. Next base: position 1,791,990 of record JARHVA010002651.1, read on the forward strand.
AAAAAAATTATCTCATCTTTACAACTCCTTAAATATATCTCTGTAATGTAAAATTACCATAATCCTCTATGTTCAAAGGCCTTACAAAAATAGAGGCATCAAAATAGTACAATCTCAATTCTTTATGAGTCTACTAATACATCTGAGACTCTGTGCCTTTTCATATATACAACCACATGTTGTCTTCCATGGCCAATGACCTTGTAAATAGAGGAACATGTAAACACTTTGTCTTGTGTCTCTATGCATTTATAACATCTACCCATAGCTAAAAGGTATTCATAAATAGACGTAGACATCCACAAGATTGATCTACCTCAAAATAAACTCTGTAGTATAAAAATTGTCATTCACCCATGGCTTAAAAAGCTCTCCAATAGGTTTATCTCATCAACATCATCACACAGGCTCATTATGCATCCTTTTAAAAATACCTCATTTGAATTCAACCATAATCCCCTCTTGGCCTTTTTCAAATAGGCAAAGCTCCCTTTCCATTCGAGACTAAAGAAACATGTATATCATGCCCTTCATGACTATGAAAAATAACATAGATGATTACACCATGGCCCAAAGGCTTTATTCAATAGATGTAATTTTTATGTTTGGTTGTGTAATCACATTTAGGACTGTATATAAAATAATAGTCACCTCACATCCAATATCTTTCCCCAAATTTATGCGTAATCACCCAAAACAGCTTGGGTCTATCTCTCTCATCCAATCTCAGTCTACATCATTCACCATGGATATAAGCCTTTGATAAATTGGTGATCATCTTCCCCCATTTGGGTCCCTGTATGCACCAACATAGTCCTCCCCATAGACAATGAGCTTCTCCCCCTCTAAATAGGGTTTGAAGTGATTTCAATATATTGTCTTACCATCTTCAGGACCATGTGTTCACATAAAACTAACATTGTATATTTGCCTAGCCATTCCAATGGTTTTTTTTCCAATGGGATTTAAATCTACCAAAATACCTTCAATTAACAAGTTTTGTAGATTAATTTTATCCTTAAGGCCATGGCCTAATGGCTAGGCCTTTCCTTTTACTAACAAGAGGTCAAGGGTTTGACCTTTAATCTTGGAAATGAATTTTCATTTAGGGTATTTAATCCCACATTCACCAAAATATTTGATACATAAGGATTAAAATATTCTTTAATACAACACAAAACTTGTGGTTTTAACCATGTATCTTGGCTTTTATTTTTGGGCTACCCACTATGCCAAACTTGGTCAATTTATTGAACCTTCAAGCTGGAAAAAATATAACTTGGCCTAGCTTGATCCCAAGTAATGTGGAATGTAGTCTTTAAATGGCATATTAATCTCAAGCTAGCACTTGGGCTTGGTCTTGAGCTTAGTCAACGAGATGGTCCTTGAGTTGGGTCTTGAGTTGGGTAATTTGAACTCAGCATGGAGCATTCATGTAGTGTCTTGAACAATGCATGGAATAGTTTAATAACATTAGGATTATTAAAACCACATGAAATGTATAAAAAACACTAAGGCATATATAAACAAAAACATGTCAATGGTAATATGAATATTTTAAGGTCAAGGCACCCCTTCAAAAAAATATTGTGTTAACCTTGGCTGAGAGTCCCCAACTAGCAAATAGTGGGGCCTATTTGTTTGATTATGAGTGTTAAATATTGGAGGTGAAAATAAACACCCTTTTACAATTGCACTTCTATGTGTCACTTGTCAATTGGTCCACTTAGCAACCATACATGCATCCACATCACTATTTGATGGTTGACCATTTTTTAATCAAAACATTGACTAGTGATATATGGAGTATACAATGTCCTTTTTACACATTCCAATAGGTTTTAGAAAGCTATTAGAATGATTTTCAATTCTATACTAGTTTTGGGAGATCTTTAAAACATATGAAGGATAAAAAAAATCCTCCAAATCAGATTTTAATTTAGTTGTTCTTACAATGCAATTGCATATGAGGGCCTTATCCATGGTAGGGCTAATAAGATAAGAATCAAATAGTTATAGGTATATGGAGATAGTGAGCTGATAGTATATCAGATTAGAGGACAAAACATCACAAATAATCCCTTGATGAAATCTTACAAACATAGAGTGTGGGATATACTTGAGTACTTTGATGCCTTCAACATCCAAATAATTCCAAGGAAGTAGAATTAGAATGTTGATAGTTTGGTAGTTTTGGGAGCTTAGTTTGACATCCTAAACGAGTTGAATAAGTCCAAAGTGTAGCCACATGTTAAAGTGGTGGTAATACCATCAGTGCCAGACAATGAATTTCATTGATAGGTCTTCAATAGTGACAAGTAGATTGCTTTTTTCTTGCATTAGGAAGTAGAGTTTGCCTTAATGAACCAAGGTAATTTCCAATGTCATTATGATAATCAAATTCTTCTATTGAGATATAAAATACTTCCTAAAGGGCTAGTCACCCTTGAGGATTTTTTCCATGAGAGAGACCATATGAGGAAAAACAAGGTAGTATTATCAACTGATAAGGAGAACTATGAAAGAGTCATTATCCTCAAGTACAAGATCCTTAATCTTGGAAAGGTAAGCACTAAGGCTAAAAGGTATGATTTTATTGAGATTTGTAAAAAATATGTAGACATCTTTGCTTTGGAGTATAGTTATCTGAGAGGTTTTGATCCCAAGCTAGCGTAACACACCATAGAATTAGAGGCTAATACCAAGCCTATTAGGTAGAAGCAAAGGCATATAAACCCCAAAATTTAAGAGCTTATGAGGAAATAATTTACTAATTGATTTAATCCAATATTATCTTTCCCATCAAGCACTCCTCACGGATAGCCAACCTATTACCTATGAGGAATAAGAATGGAAAGATTCAGTTATGTGTTGACTTTATGGATTTGAACAGGGTCTCTTTGAAAGATCACTACCCCTTACCATCCATAGATCAAATCCTTTAAATATTTATTAGCTTAGAACACTTCTCTCTTTTGGATGGATATTCAGGATAAAACCAGGTGTTGGTAAGAGAAGAAGACCAATACAACACTACCTTCACCATAAAATAGGGAACATATGCTTATCATGAGATGTTTTTTGTCTTGTCAAATTCTAGGGCAACTTTCCAAATATCCATAGACATGGCTTTCTAAGGCTTGTTAAATTAGATGGTGTTGGTGTATTTGGATGGCATAATAGTTTTATCTAATAAGGCTAGTGAGCACTGAGATCACTTGAGTTTGATCTTTGAAAGATGCAGATAATATGGGATCCCTTTGAATCCCAATAAATTTGTGTTTATTGTCCATGAAGGCAAAATCTTGGGACACATTGTCTTAAAATAGGGATTAGCTATTGACCCTGATAGAATAAGTGTTATCTCAGCATTATCTTTACCAAAGCATAAGAAGGTACTCTAAAGTTTCCTTGGTAGAATAAAATTCATGAGAAGGTTTATACCTGATTTTTTAAGCTTGGTCAAACCCATCACCTCCATGTTGAAGAAGAACCCAGTGTTCACTTGGTACAATGAGGGTAAAACATCATTTGAGGCTATCAATCAATCCATTGACCAATCACCCACACTCATGAATCTTGATTTATAAAATGATTTCATATTGTATCCTTTTGAAAATATTGACAATATATCACTTATGTTGATGTAAAATAATGGTGAAGTACTTGAGCAACTAGTTGATTTTTTCAATCAAGGGATTAAGGGGTATGAGGTAAGGTAAAATTTTATATAGAATTAATTCCTTATAGTGATAATAAGCCTCAAAAAATTTAGACCAATGCTATCCAATAGAAAAAATTATCTTATGGTGTCTCATCTTGGAGTAAGGGACTTCTTTCTTAACATAGACTTGAATGAGAAGAGGGCTGGTTAGATTACCAAGGTCATGAAGTATGACATGGAAATCAAGGTCACTAATCTAGTAAGAGGAAAAGGCTTATGTGAGAATATGTTTAATATCCTTGAGGAAGTTAAAGAGGTTGTTTTGGTGATACAAGACAACTAACGAATAGATGTACCTCTACCTCACACTAATTGGCTCCAAGATATGATGCATTTATTGGTAATAGGTGAATGCCCCCAAGGTATGGATAGGGCAAATAAAAGGTATTTTAGACTTTAGTCTATACCTTATGCTTTATTTGATGGGGTTCTATTCATAAAGGACCTCAATGGAGTACTTCTAAGGTGCATAGATGATGACCAAGTGACAAGGATCTTGGAGCAAATCCATGATAAGCCTATAAGAGGCCATTTTTCCTCAAGGACTATAGTATTAAAGGTAATGAGAGTTGTTTATTACTATACCAGCCTCTTCAAAGATGCCTATGCATGGGTAAGAAAATGTTAAAAGTGTGTTTTCTTTATAGGCAAGAAAATATTGGTAGCACATCCTCTCAACCTAATTCAGGTGGAATAACCTTTCATGTAATGGGGTTTAGACTTAATAGGAATGACCAATCCACTTTTAGTGGACACAAATGGGTACTCACTACTACTAACTACTTCACCAAGTGTGTGGAATCAATTACCCTTAAAGAAGCCATTGAAATAGTAGTATTAAAATTCTATGATAGCATAATAATGAGGTTTGGGGTACCAACAACAATAATTTCATATAATGCCTTAGTATTTGTTGGCATGAGGACAAGTGAATGGGCACTTCAATTGGGCATCTACCTTAGTACATCCTCTAATTACTACCCCCAAGGTAATGGACTATCAAAGTCAATAAATAAAAACTTGATAAGGATTATCAAGACTATGGAATAAAATTATAGAGTATGGCACACAAAGTTGAGGATAGACTTATGAGATGATAAAGTGACTCCCAAATTTACCATTGGTAAATCACCATTTGCCCTTATATGTGGGAGGGAGTCAAAATTAACCATCTCTCTTGAGTTTCTTGCCTTGGAGTTATCCCATCAGCTTGAGTTGATGGAGAGTGAACCTATGAGTGTGAGGATGGCAGAGCTCATGGAGCTTGAAGAAACTAGGGACCTTGCAATGAAGACACTATAGTCACATCAAGCTCAAGTCAAGAAATCCTTTGACAAGAGATCCACATCAAGGGACTTCAAATAAGGGTATATATTCCTTTAGTGGGATTCAAATAAGGCCAAGATAGTCAACCATACCAAGTTTGATAGCTTGTGGAGTGGCCCTTACTTGACCCACAGATGCAAACAACATAATTATTTTTAGCTTGCCCAATTAGATGGAGAGCTATTACCCACCCTAGTTAATGGAATTCATTTAAAGCCTTTCTATTAGAATATTTTACACCCATTTTATATATTAGATTAGTTTTTCATGTTTTCATCTAAGTGTCTTATGCACATCTTTCTATTTGTTGTTTCCCTTCCCTAAGTACTTTGGGTATAGTTGTTTTTTTATTTTTTATTGTCCTTATATATTTAAGAAAAGGTTTTAAGAAAAGGGATAGCCTTTTATCATTTTCATATCAATGGGGTAGAAATACTTGTGATCTCATATGCCCAATAGATCAAAAAATGCAACTAATCTATTACATAGTAGGCATGCAATCCCAGGAGGTCACCAGGAATGTTGGCCAAATTGGCCTACATACAAAGCTTTTGCTAGAATAGCTTGAACATCTCCATCTATAGCCATGATTTAAAGATCAAGGGAAGGAATTAATCCCTTTAGGGTTTTGGTTCATTTGTCTTTTCTTAGTGAGTGAAATTATATAGAAAGCCAATAAAGGAATTGGTTTTCATAGATAGGATAATGAGATAAGTTCATAATTGATGACCTTGAAAGGTCTAAGTTCAATCATGATCCACCTAGTTCATTCAATAAAAATAATTCACAATTTCAAGTCAAGTATATGCCTTAAAAATGATCTAGCAATGTGGGGCATGCCCGAGGACATCAATTTAAAGCCACGGGAGGTAGTTGTTTGGGTTCAAAAATATTTAAATGATCTTGAGGTTGAATGTGGGGATTCTAAGTATTAAATTTCACTCTATCAAATCAAAAAAATGATGGTATCCAAGGAATAAAATAATTAAATAACTCAAAATTTCCTTGGATCAAAATCAATGGTGTGTATTCTTGCATACAAATTTTGATTGATGATCAATGTTAAAGATTGGGGTCAATGGAACCAAAGAGATCGATGACATGCATTAAATCATGTAAAAGTAGTTTTAATGGTTAGCATGAGGTCAACAAGTCAAAGGATATTAAACTATAATGTAATGGTGATAAGTTTCATGATCATAGTGAATCAGAGGACCAATGGTGCATGTTTGATCTTACAAATTGAAGATCAATGGAGTGTATTCAACCATGAAAAAGAGATCGACGATGCAAATCAGGGCAAAAAATAAATGAGCTTAGGTTTCATGTGAGGTTTTCACATGGCATAAAAGTACTAACTAGATAAATATTGGTAGTAAGATCCATAAATTAAATATGAGGTTGCCAAGTGTCATAATTTAGGAATCCTAAATCAAAGATCGATAGAGCAAATTCAATCAATATTTAGGAGGCACAAGATGGTGACATGTGTCTAAATTTATGATGGTCATATTTTTAAATATGATAAACAACATGGTGAGGATGCCATATAGGTATTCACATTAAATCAAAATATTTTATGGACCCAAATGGGTAAATGCATAGATTTGAGATCCAAATATGATTTAGGTCAACCCAGAGCAGATATTTCAAGTTTGAAGGCCATCATTAAAGCTCAGTTTGGACTTATTTTATGGGGTCATAATGTGTTTTCATAATTATGTCTATTATATTTTTAATGGAGATCCATATGCATAATGAGTTCTTGGCTTTCATAATGTTTAAAGGTAGAATAGGTATATTTAATTAAACCTAATGGAGATAAAGAATGAGGCTTAGCATATGGTAGATCTTCAATGAAATGATGACTATATGAAAACTAATAAATGGGATTGGTTTTCATCTACATTAAACCTATGTCTATGGTTTGAAGTAGGATTAGAGTTTTTATTAGTAAAATAATTGTCTTATCTTTTAACATGGTCACATCCTCGATAAATAGGTACCTACAGCCACCTAAATTAGACATAGTCATGACTCTGTTAGGTCCATGGATATGATGATTTTGTCCTTGTAATAAATCCAAGTGGAGGATGATGTAGAAGTTCCAAAAAGTATATTTGGGTATTGGAGAGTTCAATTGGATAATTCAATTCTTTTTCAAAGCCTTTAAATATTTTCCCTTCTTGGTAAGATCATGACTCATCATCCTCAACAAATTCTTGTCTTCTAGTGTATTTCTCAGCCAATGAGAAGGATAGAAGGATATTAGAGCTAATGAAGGTTAAAATTATCAAGAATGACTGGTTATAATTAATAAAAAAGTGGTTGGGAATTCATTGAAATGGGGTGGCATCCCATTTACTAATTTTTTATGGCATGATCTTCCTCTCTCTCTTCCACTTTTCTCCTATATCTCCAATTTTCATCCCTATTATGATCTCTGTAAATTTTGATAAGAAATTTATTTTATCATTTTTGAAGAGGAGGATCTCATTTGATAAGGCAAGACCCTATCAAAATTCGTATGAAATTCCTCTTGAAGAAATAAATACTTTCTTTACCTATTTCTTGCCTCTAAATTGTGTTTAACAAGCTTGTGCATGATGGCATTGTGAAGGAGTTTCTTCCATGTCCATTATCCTTCTTTCTTGCCTATTTTTACATGTTTTCAATTTTTTTTCAAGTCTAAATTTATGCTCTTTCCACCATTAATGTATGCCTAGTGTGAATCTTATAATTCCTCTTTGTTTCATTCATTGTTTATGAGCCTAGCTTATGAAACTCTTAAATAATCAACTAGTCTGTGAGGTTGTGTGAGCTAGCATTGTCTTATGCTTAATCATTGTTTATTTCATGATTATATTAGTTCTCATTTTAAATTTGGTGCATCACCTTTTTATATCTCTTAGTAACCCTTTACCCCCTCTCTATCCTTTTTCCCAATAGTAGCATTAGTCTAGGTGATCCATCAAGAGAAAGTCAGCCTACTCTAGAGGTTCAACCCCACTATAAGATACCTATAGCCTAGGGTTATTTCAATATTATGGTTGGTAATGGGGGATTCTAAAAAAATTTATCACAAGGGTGAAATTCTATGCCACAACATCAACTATAACCAATATCATATCATGTTATTTCTATGATAATGGCAATCCTTGGATAAAGTCCATGCTAATCACCTACCACTTCCACTATGGTATATCATGAGGATATAACAATCCAATTGGATTCAAATTTTCAACTTTCACATGATGACATTCCAAAAAATGAGATACAAAATTAATTGTATCTTTCTTGATTCCTTTCCAAAAATAGAGTGGTCTTAGCTCAACCATGAGCTTGGTTATCCCTATATGTCTTGAATATAGGTCTTTGTGAAATTCCTTTAGTAATATTATCCTCATATTATTTATATTAGGCACATAAATCCTACCATTATACCTTAATATACCATCACTCTCTATCTTGAATCATTTATACCTAAGATTATGAGCATTCTCAAACAATGCTTTCTTGACCTTATCATAGAATTATCTCTTGGTGAGAATTTGATTACCTAATCTCAAAACATGTTCTTGATAATATCCATAGATATTATATACCTTTTGTAGATTAGCTCATTAGCTAATCTATTCTCCTTACATTTGATATAATTAATATCAAATTCATAATCAGATAATAACTCTAATCATCATCTCCAATGATTATTCAAGTTTAGTTGAGTAAAGATATACTTGAGTCCCAAGTTGTCAATCTTGAGCTCAAATAATTTCCCCAATATATAATGTGTCAAAACTTGCAAGGCATGAATAATTTTTGTAAGTTCAAAATCATGATGGCATAATTAACCTCATATAGATTTAGTTTCCTAGACTCGTAGGCTTCAATTGAGCCATCCTGCATATGAATTCCTCTAAGTCCATGCCCAGATGCATCTATGATCACTGAGAATTGACAATTAGGACTAGTAACTCTTAGCATTGGTTTTTAATTAAGCCTCTTTTTCACCCCATGAAAGGCTATCTCACACTTGTCTAACTAAATAAAACTTTGATTCTTCTATTAAAGATAGGTAATTGGATTAGCTCTCTTAGATAAATTCAGAATGAATTTCCTATAATATCCCACTAATACCATGAAACTCCTTAACTCATGTATATTATTTGGCATTGGCCACTCTATTATGGCTCATGTCTTTATTAGATCTACTAAAATACCATCTGTAGAGATAATATGTCCTAAAGACTACACTTTGTTTTCAAAAAATGCACACCTAGACAACTTGTTGTACAACCTATGCTTTTGAAAACACTACAAAACTATTTTTAGATGTTTTAGATGCTCTTCCTCATCCTTGAAATATATGAGGACATTATCTAAAAATACCAAAATAAAATTATCTAGATAATCTCTAAGCACACTATTCATAATATTCATAAATTTTGCTAGAGCATTTATCAATCCAAATGGTAACACTATAAACTCATAGTGCGTATAATGAGTTATGAATGTTGTTTTTAAAATATCCTCACATTTTATCAAATACGTCATAAATTCATGGCAATAGTTATCTATTCTTGATCATCACTTTGTTCAACATCCTATAATTAACACACAAGTAAAAAGTACCATCCTTCTTAATGAAGACAATGAATGCACCCCATGGTGACACACTTAGTCAAATTAGTCCTTTCAACAATAACTCATGAAGTTGAGCCTTTAACTCAATAAATTTAGTAGTCATCATTATGTGTAGTTCCTTAGACTATGGTTTTGATCATGGAATGATATCAATCAAGAAATCAAACTCATGCTTATGTAATAATCTTGGTAATTTTTTTAGAAATACATCCTTGAATTTTATTAGAAAAGGATAATACTTGATGGATGGTTCCTTATATTCCTCCATCTTATTTATCTTAACAATAAATTCTTGACATCCCTTCTTTTGATATTTTGTGAGTTGAATTTTAAAAAATGCCTTAGCTTCAACTCCTTTTTCTCACCCTAAAGTTGTGTTTGATTTCCAAAATCATCTTGAAACTCAACCTTCTTCAAATAGCAGCCAACCTTAGCTTTATGATTTACAAGCCAATTGACTCCTAGGATCACATCATATGACCCTAATTATGCAGCATAAACATATAATACTATAATGAATTCAGTCAACCTTATCTTAGCTTTGGTTAAGCACTTGTCAACTTTGACCTTAAACTCATTCTCATATTGTACCAACCATGCAAATTTTCCATAACTCCAATTTTTATAGATAATTTAATAAGCATTATAGGAACAATGAAACATTTTTTAGCTCCCGTATTGATCAAAATAAAAGCTAGGTGATCAAATAAAATACCTAATAGTTTTATGGGTGAAGCTTAATACTCAGCTTGATGATTATCAATAGCTACATAAATATATTATTGAAATGTACCCTACTAAGAATTATAACCCTTTTTCTTTGACTTGTATTGAGTACACTCATGAACATAATGGTCACCTCCACAAATGAAGTAACCTCATGTTTGTCCTTTCTTTTTAGACTATTAGTTTCCATTGAAACCTCCCTTGAAACCATTACCAAGTTTCATGTTCCCTGAACCATTTTTGAACTTGGCATTCTAATTCTTAAACTGACTCTTGGAGTCTCTACTCCTCTACTTCCAGTTCTTCTTTCTAAAAGTTGGTTTATAACTTCCAAATGTTTTTGTAAACTTATCTCTGACTTAGTTAAAAGATTTAAGTTTTTATTCTTGCTTGACTACCTTCTCAAAAACATGATCCATAGTAGATGTGCCATACACATCTAATTCATAACTTATTTGGGATTTTAATCCCATGATGAATTCCCTGATCCTGAACCTTTCATCCCCCTGACACTAAGGTACATACTTAAAAATCTTGATAAATTGATCTTAGTACTCATTCACTGATAAGTCTTCTTGATTAAGATTCCAAAAATTTATAATCTTCTAATCTAATTATAGATATAGAAGCCATCATGACTTAAACTATGTCATAAATTGTCCCCAAGTGGTGGTGGTGGTAGAGTCGAGGTTTATCTCAAGATTTTTGTTTGCCCACCAAGTTGTTACTTCACTAGTAAGTTAATAAGCTCCCTGAACTACTTTGGTGACTTTAGAGTAATTCTAAATCTCAAAATATTTCTCCATCTCTATCAGCCATGATTTGTCTCCATCTCCAAAACTATTTCTATCGAACTTGGGTGGATTTACCTTTTTCATGTCATGTGTTAACTCTGTAGCTACTCGAGCTCTTGTGTCTTTTGGCACTTCTTCTTGCCTCTACTCTTGAGGATGATCCTACTCCATAGGATTATCTTCAAGTTTCTACTAAGCATTCACCTCCTCATGGCTATGCATTTCCTATTCTATGGTCATGATTTATTCTCTAGACTCTTTCATGGTTGCGAGTATTTGATCTAGCTTCACAACTTGCTCATCAACAAATAGATTTAGATCAATAAGGGGATTGGTATTCTAAGTACTCTCAACTCCCAATCTAGCATGCATCATTATACTTCCTACTTAATAGGAGAATAAGTTTGTATTAGTGGACACATTAAGTCTTATATTTTTATCCTTAGCTCTGATACCACAATGTAATAACTCCACTGAGTTTTACCAAAATAGAGTAAATAAAAAAAAATTAATTACACGTATTTATCCAATAGATTTCAGCATGATAAATCTAAATGATCATTAACTAAATTTATTATTTTATTTAACCCCATAAGGTTTATAGCTAATCCATTTATCTAATTATCACCATGATAATGATATAAAAAATCATGAACAATGTTAAATAAATAATAAATATTGCATTTATTTCATTAAAATAATAATATAATTTTAACCATAATTAATATAACATTACAGCCACTACTATAGAAGTACAAATGAATAAATAGTATAATTTTACCAATAATAAAGTCTCAATAAATATTGATATATTGATACAAAGATCAACAAAGCATGAGTTCTCCATGAACTCAAGTATCTATCTGTAATCTCAAGTGTAGTCTCTAGTTTAGTACTATAGTAGGGAGGGAGAACATTATCCAAGTTTTTTTCTACACCAACCATAGACCATCTATCCCCTACACTATCTCCCAATAAGGAAATGGACCTCCCTTCATATATGGATAGATAATGATGGTGTAGGAATCTAAAGTGACAAACTAGAACCTATGTGTTTGTAAGATAACTAACACATGATGTGTACCATAAATAAAAAATTTCTAACATGATATCAAACAAACATGTAAACTATATCAAACACATAAAATGACAATATTTAACTATAAACATTACTTTATCTAAAGTTTTTAAATATTTAATGATCTCTAAGATCAATCAATTTCATATACACTTGATCAGATTACTCCTCATTTTGCATTGATGGTGTTAATTAAGCTAGTGGAATCCACTACTTATTTAGTGTCATAAATGTGATATTTAGTTAATTATATAATAATATAAAAACCAATAGATTCAATCAAAATATTTCCTATTAGCATATATAAAATATGCTAAGTATGGAAATATCAAGTACATACATTTAGTCCATCAAATGTAATGCAATGAATCTTAATAATCATCTTATTTATTATAGAATAATAAATAGAATCATAAACATTTATTAATATAAATATACCATCTGGGTAAGAATTATATCTAGACTACAAGTTACCCAATATCAATATGTAACTTAAAATGTTATTTCATCCATAAAATGTAACATTAATCATAACTTATTTCTTTGTTCATATACCATAAATATAACAAAAGCCAATCATATAACAACTTAATAAGATCTGTATTTAAACAATTAAACACCTTATTTTAATACTTCATCTAAACATTAAATACATAACAAATCACCCATATTACCCTGCTATAATAATAATGTTTACAAGCATACAACAAGTTGCATACATCTATATATGGTATATCCATTCTTAGATTTATAACACCACCAACAAATCATATGATTATACCATGTATATATGTATAATTTTTAAACTCTCGGGTATACATATAAATTTCTATATAGTAACTAATATGATAATGTATACATTATACTCTAAGTAGACAATCCATTGTCCATGGTCTTAGAGTATCTCGTATACTATTGGTATACATTCAAACCAAAATAATTTGTCACAAACCTTTAATATACCAAACAATTCTTAATTTAATTGTTTCAACTAAAAATGCACAAAATATACATGATTATCTTTTTAAACTTAGCCAATCAATGATTTACCAATTTTATTATACAAAAAAAAATTGTAAAAAAATTTGTGTCAGTTTTGATATTCTCGACATTTCAAATAATATTCCATGATCCTTCATCGAGAGAAAAAATCAAAAGAGATAAGTGGAATAGCATGACCAAGAATTTCTAAAGAATAAAGATGATTGTTGTAAAGGGTTTCTAAAAATAAAAAATTTAGTCATTGCAAAAAGTTTCTAAAAACAAATAAAGAAACCTTAAATGATCAAGGAAACAAAATTTTGGTTTAGAAAATAAATAAAAACCCATAAATAAAACCAAATAGAGTAAGATTCTAAGTTCAAATCTAATGAACTATGGAAATATAGATTAAAATAATATATAATATTATAAATAAAACAAATAACATAATACTAAATAATATTATAATTATATAATAAAAATGAAGTAAACTAGTGTAAATAATCCAAAGTAAATAATCTACCCCACATAAACCAGCAAAGAAAGGAGCAACCTAACAAATAGGGAGGGGTAAATAAGAAACCTTATATTGTGTAAACTAATGACTTCCAAGCATGAATAATTCCTATTCCCTCATCCCTATTTATATTTTTAGGGTGTTTCAATATTTTAATTGCCTCCCTTATCTTACGTTTGTGAAAGTGATCTTCTGTAACAATGATTCTAGCTTGATCTATGTTGATAGCATGTTTTATCTTGGAAGAGTGTTCTAAAATACACAATTTTTCTTTCCTTTCAATACAAATATCCTATGAGTGTTCTCTATGAGTTTTCCTTAATTCTAGTTTGAATAAATCTTCTTATTTCCCCTATGTAAGAAAAACCACATGATCAATCGATGATGTAAACACCATTGTGAAGGTTAGGGTCCATATGATATTCTACTGACCCTAAAGTCCTATGTAATTTATTAACAGGAAGGAAAGTGGAGTTAATGTTCTTGCACTTAAGAACTTTATCTAATTTATTGGAAATGTCTTCTACATGTGATAAATAAGTTCTAGGTTATTCCATCAAGTGATCATTACTATTGGTTATATTGATATTCTCTTTCACTTATTTGATCGCCCTAGCTATCTTTTTACTTGAGTACCCATTCCATTTAAATCCTCTTTTTAGGTGCTCAATTTCCTGATTAATGTTGTCATTATCACAAATTTTCAATTCACTAGTAAACAAAGTTTTTATAACCCCTACTTCTTGAGTAGGATGATGATGGGATGAGGCATGGAGGTATAGATTTGTATGTGTGCCTTTTTTATATACCTTTCTAGCTAAGGTGTCATCCTCTTTTCTAGAAATGAGGACATATAGGAAGGTAAGTTTACCCTCATTTTTAATTTCTTTGGTGAATTTTATACTAGGTATCAAACTATTAAGATGGGTTTAAAATTCCTCCAAACTATCTATACCATGTTTCCAACAAATATTAGTGTCATCCACGTATCTTTTCCACCATTTAGGATTCTAAGGGAATGAGTGAAGGGTTTTATCTTTAAATTTTTCCATGAAAAGATTAGTAACAATAGGGGACAGAGGGGAACCCACTACCATACCCTCACACTATTCATAGATAACACCTTTAAAAGTGAAAAAAAATTAAATTAAGATAGAGAGACAAAGATGGTAATTTAATTTTAATAATTTTACGAATAAATTCAATGGCCTCTCCAATGGGTAACTTAGTATAGAGAAAAAAGGCATTCAAACTTACTGACAAATCATTATTTTCTACCTTCTTATCTTTAATAAAAACAACATAATCCTTTGAGTAATTAATGAAAGAGTAGGTTTTACCTATAAGGGATTCTAATCTATTAGCTAAGAAGTTGCAATATTATAGGTAGGGGAGTCTTTAGTATCAATAATAGGTCTCAGCAGGATACCTTCTTTATGGATTTTTAAATAACCATATATCCTAGGGGTTATCTCTTTTTTGGGAGTAAAATTTTTCTTGGTTAGGTCATCCAAAGAAAAAGCTTTTAAGATATTTTTCACATTTTTAATAATGTGATCAACAAGGTTATAGTCAAGTTGTTTATAGCTACCACTATTAGTGAGGTGATCAATCATTTTGTCATCATAGTCACTATGATTTAAGATAACCATAGAATTTCCATTATTAGTTTTAAGGATTAAAATATATTTATTTAGAGTCCCCCATTCTTCCTTTGAAATGTTACTAGATGGAGGCTTAGCCTTGCATAAAATAATCACACAATGTTTCCTTACTTCTTCTGTAATGTTGAAAGGCAAGTGTTTAAGAGCATTATCGATACCAACAATAAAGTCTTCACTAGGAATCCTTTAGGGAGTAATAACAAAACCTAAACCCTTTTTTAAAATATTAAATTAAGGTATATTTAAAGGGAAATTTAACAAATTCATAACTAATTTATTTTCCCAGACAATAATAATGTTGTTGCTCAAGTTTTTTTAATTAAAATTCTTAGAACAAATAAGGTTATTATCAATTTTTATTTTATTATTGTTGTTGTTGTTGTTTTTATTATTGTTACTATTATAAAAAAAATGATATGGTAAAATCTAGGTTTTACAGGGACCTAAAACCATGAGAGTATATTACAATAGTTTAACAGACCAACCAAGGCTGAGAGGACAAAAATAGAAAACTAATACTTAGAATGAAAATAGAACTAGGAAGAAGGTCCCTCCTGAGGATCATTAGTAATAGTAGTGTCCTTTATCGAGATGTGAGGTTTGTCTTTTAATATTTTGGCCTGTGTATAGTTCTTAAGGCCTTCTATTACTTCCTTGAGGAAGATCATTATGGGCCACTTCTTACCCTTTACCTATAAAGGAGTTTGTTTAGGGAGGACCCCCTAGGGGAAATCAAAGGGGATTTTAAGACCTTAGGAGATTTCATAATAGGGGATTGGGGGGAATATTAGAGTGGACAAAGATCTAAATATTAGCCTCAACCACCCTATGAAGATCATTCCAATGCTGGATAAGTTTAGCCAAGCCAAACCCTACCTGTTGTACCCATGAGTTGAAATTTTATAGAAATTATTTATTCTTTTCTAGATATTCCATTACTATGGCCTTAATTTTCCAAGATAAATTCATAGGAGTCCCAATTTCAATGGGTTTAGTCTTAGGGATAAATAGTAGTTTGAGAGGGAGGTCATTAGGGGGGATTAAGATAAATTATTTTGGGGGGAGCATTCAGAGGGAAGGTGGGATCCCTTAGTAGGGTCCTCCACCAGGGAGTCCTCAGAAGAGGATCCCCTGGGGGAGACCTTCTGACCTAAAAGGGCCTAACCATGTTTAACAATCAAGAGTATTAGACCTTGATGGAGAATGGGATTTATATCATTTACTTTGTGGAGTAGAATAGTACTTTCTAGGGACTTGAGTAAGAAATATGGAATAATAATTTTAAACCCAATGAAGTGATTTAGGAGTAGGAAATGGTGTGAAAAAATTAAAGTGTACTTACCTTCCAGAGTCACATAGTGCATGATCTGAAGGTAAATATCAAGCCAGTAATGCAGAAGGTCAACTTGTAGGAAACCTTTCTTATCAGTCTACATGAAATTATTCATTCTAAATAACCATTACAAGGATTATTACTTCTTTGACTAGTCCTTGAATTCCTTGGCACTTGTGCAAGAATACCCATGGCATCACCAATGAATTCCTTTGAGATGTTAAATGTGATGCCTTGCATGGTGACCTTCTACTTTATCCAAGCTGCAACGAAGTCTCGAGCCACCAAATTTTTATTATTACTACAAATTGGAATAGTATTTTTATTATTATTAAAAATAATAGGATTATCATTTTTCATATATAAAATTCAAAAAATTTATTATTATAATTATCATTATTATTGTTGTTGTTGTTACAAATTTTATTATTATTTTTATCTAATATAATAGTATTATTATTATTATTATTATTATTATTATTATCCAACATAAGGTTATCTAACTTATTATTTTATTTATCAAAAATAATAGTATTATTATTATCCAACTTAAGGTTATCTAACTTATTGTTGTTGTTGTTGTTGTTAAAAATAATAGCACTATAATTGTTATTGTTTTATAATCTAAGGTTATCTAAATTGATGTTTATAGAAGTATTATTATTATGATCACCATCATCATCATCATGAAGATTACAAGAGACCTAAGCTAAAGATAAAAAGATCAGTTCATCATAGGTATTTTCAAAAATATTTATACATGCTAAATTATTGGCTACTTTTTTATTGGTGCTAGGTTATAATCCATCCATCCTAATCACACCTAGAGAGTTATCCATCTACATTCTATTATTTGATTCTAATATTCCCTTATGTTTTTGACACTCCATTCTAGAGATGCCTGAATTGAAGCTAATATTATTGTCCCTTTGTATAGATGCCCATTCTAAATTTGATGCATTACCAACAACAGAACACTATGAAGTTAGAATATCATTTCATCCTTCACTTTAAATAATGTTGTGTAGGGCCAAAGGATCCAAAATATTTCTTCTACTAAGTAAAAACTCATTATGATAAATGTATTTAAGTTTAAAATGATCTACACCAAGATTTGAAGTGCTCCTCTCCAAACCAAATTCATTATCCCACACTACAATTTTATGTTCAAATCCCCTGATAATAGATGATAAACCACTAATATAAGTATAAAAAACTAAGGGT